>OX465102.1:14492924-14937924 GCA_949987565.1 Luidia sarsii | reverse complement strand
CGGATTTTGATTTCTAAATCGGCGACCAACGACTTGGTCAAAGCTACCCCCAAAACGACTCAGTCGAGTCTGTTCTTTCCAACCTCCCCAGGCCATGACACGAGCCTGACGTTCAACGTGAACGCATTTAAGGCGAACGTCCAGTCGGTCAGCACTCTGCCCACCGCCGTCAAAATGACCATGCGCAAGAACCAGTGGGAACGCACGCCCGAGGACCTAGCCTACATCTTCAGCTTCGTCGACAAGGTGTGTACGTATATACACGGATCGGCATCTAAAGCAACTAGCAAGGGAAACAATTCTACGCTGCCTTCGTTTTACTACAGAATTTCTGGCTGCCATCCAGCAGTTCAATAATGTTGACGCCTATACATTTTGTGAACACAATGATTTCTCAAGTATGCTATATGTCTTTAGACAGAGACGATCGAAGTCTGAGCCAGCCAGATCCATGGATTCGTAAAGGGCCTAGGGCAATTAGCGCCCGGTCGCCATCTTGGATCAAAACACACATTATTATACGTTTATTAAATGAAGGCTTAGGCTCGGGCTCAGGCTTCGTCACCCTCCGTCTGACCAAACCTGGAAATCCAGGTCGTGGTTTGTTTCCGAATTTGAAGGCATGTTGGGTTCATATAGGTACAGGTTATTCCCAAAATAACTTAGGCCAAACGCTTGTTTCTAGATGCCTGTGATAGTATAACGAGTAAAATATGACCGAAGCCTAAGCCCGAGCCTAAGCCTATATCTCGTAAACGGCCACGAATGGCTAGCGTCCGATACCCTTCGCCTGCGGCGGTTGTGATTGGCCCGCGTGTTATGAATATTTATGCCATATTTAACATAAAAAAGTGAATCACGTCGAGGATGGACTTAACCAAAATTTGAGGGGGTGGTTTCATACCCGTGACATTTTAAAATTTAGTGGGCCTGACGTTTCGATCCTAGCAGGACCTTTCTCAAAGGCAGAGAAGGTCCTTTGAGAAAGGTCCTGCTAGGATCGAAACGTCAGGCCCACTAAATTCTAAGATTTAAATTTTGGTAATTTTAGTCAGTAAGCAGTTTGCAACATTTTTGTATATCACCCGTGACATTTGTACGCATTTTTGTGTCAAATCGGAAAATGAGTCTCCACTTCGTGAAAACGCCGACGATTTCATGTGAGTGTTGTCTCACCCCCACGCTATAGTTGAAATGCTTCGACCGCTACTCGTCAACGGCGAAACAGGAGCTGTCCTGCGTGCTCCACTACGAGTCGTTCGAGGACGGCCGGGTCATCGTGAAACAGGGCCAGCCGGGCCTCTCCTTCTACTTCATCCTGGCCGGGACGGTCAGCGTGGAGGTGACGGAGGAGGACAAGAGAACCGGTACAGTACGGCACTATATGAAACCTCCACATTTAGTGGGCCATGGGCCTGACGTTTCGATCCCAGCAGGACCTTTCCTCAAAGGCAGAGTGACAAGGACATAGCAGATACAAGAAGGAAGAGGGAAGAGAGTGAATAGGACACGGATGAGAAACAAAGAGGACAACGAGTAAAGGTGGTTGGGTGAGATCAAAGGGAAGGGCAAGGAGTAGGGTAGGGATGAGTGAGAAGAGGGGGGAGATCAAAGAGAGAAGTGTGGAGGAGTGAACACAAAAGAAGGATTATCAGAAAGCATGCATGGTGTTAGTCATTACCCTCCTGGATGTTGAGACCATGTGGTTGAATAGTCCACATTTTCTCACGGCTAAGCCGGACAGCATCACTACGGTGACCAAGAGATTCTATGCCCAGTACACTCATAATTATCTGATATCGAATGATCAAAATTTTTCAGTGTGGCTCTGAAAAGAGCCGGTAACTCAACGTTTCGGGCAGTGTGTATACTCTGCCCGTCGTCAGGAGACTCACGACCTTTCCGTGCGTCGTGCGTACGTGTATACACCGTCCCCCGGTGATTCGTCACCCGCCGTCCCAGCTCCAAGATGGCGGCATTTCGAAGCCAACGGTTAATGCCAATAATCGGGAAAAAAACTCTGCTTTGGCCATCCCAAGGTGAGCGCATCACGCACGTGATAGGCGAGAACACGGCCGGGTCTTCATTCGGTGAGCTGGCCCTTCTCCACGGCACCAGACGAACAGCCACCATCATCTGCAAAGGTAACGTTTTGTCGAAACCTTAAAGATTATCGAATAATCCAGTGTCATTATGATAGTTATATTAACTATATTAAACGATTCTATAGCCCTTTTCCAAAACCCGGCTTAGGCTTCGGCTACGGCTTCGTCTCTGTCATCCAAAAGCTGAAAAGGCAGGTTGGAGTTCCTTGTTGAATTGGTTGAAGCATGGGGTTCTTTTTGAAAACGCAGAATAACATTAAAAAACGAAACCAATTAGGCCTTCCAATGTCATGCCTTGTACTTAAAAATGGATGAATGAAACTGGTATAGCCCCTCCCCCCTTGCCCACCACCCCGTAAATTGTTTGTGCACAAACATATGGGACCATGGCGAATGTGTGGCAGGGAATTCATTTCCGTCTTCCCCGTGCTAGTTTAATTTGTGGTAACCTCGCCCGCAGGCGACGTAGAGTTCCTGATACTGGACAAGCCCGACTTCGACCAGGTGCTACGGCGCAGCTACCAGCAGGAATGGGACACGCGCATGAGCGCACTCCGCTCCCTCTCCGCCTTCGGCGAGTGGAGCGAGGAGGAGCTTAGCGCCACCAACGACAGGGCAAAGCTGGTCGAGTTCCCACCGAACACGGTGCGTTCACGCATGCTGCGCTCGCGAACTTGTCGTAGGCCCGTTCGCGATTATTTTTCTCCGTACCACTAACGCGTCAAGTTGGCCCCTTAATTGCAATTGTGCGACTTGAACGAAGACCAACGCGAGTAGGCTAGGGGCAAGTAGACTAGTAGACTAGTAGACCAGTGGGCGAGTTGGCAAGGGGCAGGTAGACTAGTGAGCGAGTTGGCTAGGGGCAAGTAGACCAGTGGGCGAGTTGGCAAGGGGCAGGTAGACTAGTGGGCGAGTTGGCAAGGGGTAGGTAGACTAGTGGGCAAGTTGGCAATGGGGCAAGTAGACTAGTAGACCAGTGGGCGAGTTGGCAAGGGGTAGGTAGACTAGTGGGCGAGTTGGCAATGGGGCAAGTAAACTAGTAGACCAATGGGCGAGTTGGCAAGGGGCAGGTAGACAAGTTGGCAAGTGACAAGTAGACTAGTTGGCGAGTAGGCAACGAGCCGCGAAAATCGCGTTGGTCTTCATTCAAGTCGCACAAATGCAATTAAGGGGCAGAATTGAGGCGTTAGTGGTACGGAAAAAATAATCGCGGCCCGTTCACGAATCCAGGGCCCCTTTTCCCAAACCCGGTGTCACGATCTCACACGGGCGGGCTCCCGTGCTGAGTTGAACCGTGACGTCACTGGTGCACCGAATAATTGTTAGCACTGATATACCGATAGTGCTATCAACGTTTTGTTTACCACCACGCTAACAAGGTCCACTTGCACAGACATGCAAGGGTCTACGTCATGGTGGCAGTAATGTCGTCAGTTACTATGTTCTCTGCGGCTTGCTCAATGGACCATCCAATACAAAATTGAGAAGCACACTGATGGCTTTGAATTAAAGGTCCGTTATTAAAGGTCTACTATCTTGGACCATCTTCTCCTTCCTCCCCCTCTATTCTCCCACCTCTAACTCCTCCTTGTTGAACTTCACCCCCTCCTTCCCCTTCTCCTCCTCCTCCTCTTCCTCCTCCTTCTCCTGTTCCTCCTCCTTCTCCTCTTCCTCCTCCTCCTTCTCCTCTTCCTCCTCCTTCTCCAACTCCATTTCCTCGTGTTACTCCTCCAATCTTCACCTTCCTACCTCTCTCCCTCCTCCTTGTCATTTACTCCATCCCTCCTCTCTCTCTCTCCCCGTCATCTTCCCTTCTCCTCTACTTCATCCTTTCTGTCCCTCAACCCTCTCCCCGCCCTCCTTCTCCCCTCCTTCCCCCTCTCTCTGTCCCTCGACCATAGAGCTCTATAAATAAACTAGAGTGCGCACTTCCCTATCAACGCGCGGTACGAACGTGTGCTGACATGGACGCGCACCCGCCATTACCAAAGAGGGCAACTTCAGCTCGAAGTGCCCGGATGTCAGTAGCAATCGCGCGTAATATGAATAGGGAAAAGTATAGCCGAAAGGTTTTGAATACGGAAACTAAAGTGTTATAGAAATGATTTTTAGTAATGAAAGGAAAGGCCATCAACGCCTCAAGAGATTGGCGAATTTTAATGTCCAACTTTCTTTAGTAAAAATTGGGATTAGTTTGCCTCGGAGAGATCCATGCATTTGCCCTCTTTGGTAATGGCGCCGCAGTCTCCTTGTCGGCACGCGTCATCACGCGATGAGTGCGCACTGTAGTTTATTAATAGAGCTCTATGCCCTCAACCCACCCACCCACCCACCCACTGTAGCCCATCCTCAGCAACCTGGATCAGGCTCCCGACGACATCTACTTCGTCAAGTCGGGCGTCTGTAAGATCGTGCGCGAGGTGACGCTCCTGCGCAGCCGGCTGCCCTTCGGCCACACCCGCCTCTCCCTCCCGCCCATGGGGCCCGACCACAGCGTGCCCGACACCTTCCGGCCCGACAAGTACCAGCAGCTGGTTCGCAAACTCCTGCACATCGCCAACATAGGCCGGGGCAAATTCTTCGGTGTCGGTGAGTTTCCGGGGAATGTCAAAAACAACAAAAAAATGGGATCAAAACAATACCCTATTCACAGTTGTGAACAAAAGTCTTTTCTGGCTGATCTAACCTTCTTTGCTAAGAAAGATACTTTATTCCTTTAATTTAATCAAGTTTACTGAAAACCTTAAGAAACAAAACCGTGTAGTGTGAAATAGCTGCTCGTTTGCGCGAGACATGGTGTATGCCTCTATTCTACACTTTCCCCGGTGTTGTTTCTTTGTCTCCGTTACTATACGCCTTCACCGTCCATTATACCATTATTTTCTTTTTTATGTTTCTCCCTGTCTTAAATTTGGAACTTAATTCTCCTCGAAAGATACTAATCAGTTTCTGCGTTTTTTTCCCTCAGTTGTAAATGAGGGTTTTCTTAAAAATCTTGGTCTCTTGGTCTCTTGGTCTCTTGGTCTCTTGGTCTCTTGGTCTCCATAATGTCTCTCCCAGGACATGGAGTTGGATCCAAAAATGAAGGTTCAGTCAGCCTGGATTTCCATGGGTCAAGTTATTGATCAACAGCATGTAGTGCTCCCCATGCATAGACGCTACAGCGAGCAAACGTCCGTGCGCGTTCGTCGCGCAAAACAAAGTCGTCTTTCCCCCTCACCTTTCTCTTCTATCTCCTCCCCACCACCTTTCCTTATTCCCCTCCGCTCCAACTTTCCCCGCGCACAGGCGAGGACCTCCGCCGCACCTACATCATCTCGACGGGCAAGGTGGAGTGCATACTGGTCTCTCGCGTCTCCTTCATGCGCCACGACCGCGGCAAGTCCGTGGAGTCCATGCAGCGCACGGTGGAGGAGCTGTACCCGAGCTACGAGGAAGCCTTCACCAACTACCTGACGGACAAACGCTGGCGGGCCTACAGGAGACGACTGGTGGCCGAGCTGGCCGCCCGTCGGAACATCCCCAACAACACCCGGCCCGAGGATGTACCGCTCATCCTGCGTCGAGACAACGGGCTATGATGAAGGGGCCGCCACCGCTGGCACTAACATTGCTGCAATCGCCGCCAACGCCACCACCACTATCATTGTCATTACCGCCACCAGCGCTACCACCGCCACCAATTCTACTACCGCCACCACCGCCGCCACCGCCACTATCACCACCACCGCCACCAACACCGGCACCAATTCCACCACCACCACCGCCGCCACCACCACCACCAATATCAGCACCACCGCCGCCAACACCGGCACCAATTCCAACACCGCCGCCGCCGCCACCGCCGCCACCACCACCACCGCCACCACCGATAGATGGCGACCTGCCCAAAATAGTCAACTAGTACTTTGCCGGGATGGGGGCCCAGTAAGAAACAACCATTATTGCTGTAAGCCTAATGAGCTACAGCAGCTTGGGGATCACACAAAGTGGACTAGACGCATCTCTATTTTCAAATTAAGCACCAACGAAGCATCATAGATATATGCCTAACGTAATGTTTTGCGTCGAGGAGAATATAACTCAATAACGATCTGCTCACTTTGAAATATTAAAGCAGTTTATTGCAATGTTAATTACAACAACAATAAAGCTATACTGAAGTTTTGATGTTGAGACATTATAAGATATTTGAGTGAGATGCACTGTGTTGGGGAATTAGCATAATGCAGTGTTGACTGTATGGCAAAGCAATGAGAAGTCTTGTGCTCAGCTATAACTCGATGATTTTTTTATCAACATACATCTCCATTAGGCCTATATCTGCGTATATCACTTGGGATCACACCCCCGCTTTCATTCAGATGCAAACAGCCAATTGTTGTAAACCTTGCTACAGCAGCTTAACGGTTACAAAAAGTGGATGCAGCTTTTTCAAGGCAGACAAATCAATGAAAAACATTCTCAATTTGTTTAAAGTTCCCAGTCAGTTTTTTCATTGATTTTTTTTGCCATTTTTGAAATCTCTAAGCATTTTCAGAAGCATTCCACCCATTGTCCGGTACCAGTACTCGATGTCTTCGCCAAATATTATTTTAAAGATAACTGTAATCGATACGGGCCAATAAAAACCACAATATTGGCCCATAAGTTTGTTTTTGTATAAAAACAAGATAGTATTTTGCACTTTGCAAGGTCCAATGCAGTTGATTCCAATGATCTCCATCATGCATAATCATGCTTCGTCTCACGACATACAAACGTATGGAGGTGCTCTGTACTTCCGCCCCATAGAGCTCTATAAACTAAACTAGAGTGCGCACTCCCCTATCAACGCGCAGTGCGAACGTGTGCCGACATGGACGCACATCCGCCATTACCAAAGAGGTCAACTCCAGCTCGAAGTGCCCGGATGTCAGTAGCAATCGCGCGTAATATGACTGGGGAAAGGTATAGCCGAAAGGTTGTGAATGCGGAAACTAAAATGTTATAGAAATGGTTTTTAGTTATGAAAGGAAAGGCCATCAATACCTCAAGGGATTGGCGGATTTTAATGTCCTACTTTCTTTTGTAAAAAATTGGGATTAGTTTGCCCCATAGAGATCCACGCAGTGCACCTCTTTGGTAATCATATCGCAGTCCCCTTGTCGTCACGCGTCACGCGATGAGTGCGCACTCTAGTTTATTTATAGAGCTCTATTTTCCACCCATACTTTGACGCTAGTCGGGTCGGTCGTGGTATTACAGTATCCTGACGTCGTTTCTCATAGACGCTTACCGTTTATAATTACGTTATAATTTTATATAAAATTATGTCTATGATTGGCAGTCAGTTAAAAGAGCGCCCTCTGTTGGTCGATAGCTTCCTTACCACAAGGAGCTAGCTCCACGCGCACGTGGTGACGTAGAGCCACAGGAGGTCGATCAGGCCCCAGATGACCCGCAGCGGTGCCGTGGCGTGGTCTATCAAATAACGCCCTCTAGCCCGGCTGGCCGGCGAACACATGAGCGCCTGCCAGGCGTGCTTCAGCTTATCGTCTGGAAGGACAAGCACAAAATTAACAAGTGCAAATCAGTGTAGCTCGTACGGTACAATTATCACGGTTCACAACACGGGCGATTCACAATGGTACGCCCTCAGGAGTTGGCCAATATCAGCCCTTTTCCAAAACCCGGCTTAGGCTCAGGCTCCGGCTTTGTCTCCATTTCTTTCATCCATTTTTAAGTACAAGGCATGAACACGGGAGGCCTTTGGCTTTGTTTTTTGATGTTACACTGCGTTTTGAAAAATAAGCCAAACTGTCGACTTCAACAAAGAACAACAAAGACGAAGCCGGACGCCGAAGCAGCAGGTTTTTGGAAAAGGGCCATGGTTGGCCAACGCGGTACAAACTCTTGAGGGCGCACTATTGTGAATCGCCCGAAATGGATGCAATGTTTCAACGATAGCGACAAAGTCTGGGAATGATAAAAACTGGCGATTTATCAAGCTTCAATGTAAACAGGTTATTAAAGTGTATGTAGCAATGATAAGATACTACTGCCATTTTGCCAATAAAAAACGAGACGCTTTCCTGTCGTACTTTGTATCAGGAAATCACCCTTATGGCAAAGATATTACAATTCAAATCCACGTGATCTGATGGGAAAACAAAGGTGTTCCACGATGTCAGAATCAGATGACGAAACGGATCGATCGATGGCCAAAATAGGCGTGACATCGTACACGATTGTCAACAGACACAACACAGAGGCACTTTTCCAAAAATCCGGATTAGCCGCAGACTCGGGCTCGGTCTCCTTTGCTTCCATCTATTTTAGATTACAACCGGGCAATAAAATGGGAGACCTTTTGCTTCGTTCTTTAAATAATCGTTCAAAGAATGCAAAGCTTCAATTTCAACAAAGAACTCCACGGCGTGTGTTTTCAGCAGCGCTTTTGGATATAGACAGAGACTAAAACCGGAGCCGAAGCGTAAGCCGTGTTTTTTTGGAAAAGGACCCTTCTGTGTGTGCGGAATGTGTGTACTGTATGAGGATTTAACATGTACAATGTTTCTTGTGAGCGAGTACAGTATTGGTTTTAAAGAAGAGCCAGTGACTCGATCAGCATCGGTTGTACAATGTGGAGCTCTTCACACCTCTTATCTCTCAATGACAGTGGATCTCTATCAATTCTGAGGAAGATATAGGACTGGAAGGTTCGCACGGTAGAGGAACAATGTGGACGCATTTCGGCGATGCCACGTAAGTCAACTCTTTCGAGGAGTAGTACGTGTGAATCTGAAAAGAGCTGGAAACTCTTGCCTCCATGCTCTTACACTCTTACCGGATGTTACCGACTTTGGGAATAGATGGCTCTACATGTCGGTGTCACCGCAAACAATTCTGAGGAAACATGGATTCGGTTGTATTATGTAAAATGCTTCCGTGGCCAACTGGCCGTGCATTATACCTGTCTTTTGGTCGATGGCCAGTGCCGTCTCCAGAACGTAGAGAGCGAAGTTGACTTCCCAGGGGAGATCGGGGATACGGGGCGGGTCGTCCCCGTCCCGTAGGACGCGTGCGGGCAGGTAGGCCTTCTGGAAGGCGACCGTGGTGTTGAGGTCGGTGGCAAAGTCCACGGCGGCTATGTAGTCGATGAGGTTGGCCCAGGCCAGGCCGAAGCGCTGCTCGGGGCCGGGCATGCGGGCGAGGAGCGGGCCGGCCAGCGGGCCGGCCACGGCCAGCGAGTGCGTGTGGGCCCGCCAGAGTTTCCCGATGAGGTCGCGCTGGCGCGGCGTCGGCGCAGTCGGCGGCGGCGGGCGAGCGCGAGTCGGGGAGTCCGGGTACTCCAGGGCTCTGAAGAAGGCCGCCCAGTCCTCTACGAGGTCCGGGAATAGGCGCTTGCACTCGGCCAGGTCGCGGCAGTAGTCCTCCGGGCAGCGTGCCGATGCCTTCATCTCGATCCGACGGGGCCAGGATCGTGCAAAGACCCCGGCCTCCACCGCGCCCAGGAAGGGAAGGACGGACAGGTAGTAGTTCATGCCGGCCCACCAGCTGCACGGTGAGATGCGGTCATCCCAGGAGGGAGCGTTGGGGGAGGAGGAGGAGGAGGAGGGTGAGGAGGAGGAAGAGGAGGAGGAGGAGGAGGAGGAGGAGGAGGAGGAGGAGGAGGAGGAGGAGGAGGAGGAGGAGGAGGAGGAGGAGGAGGAGGAGGAGGAGGAGGAGGAGGAGGAGGAGGAGGAGGAGGAGGAGGAGGAGGAGGAGGAGGAGGAGGAGGAGGAGTGCTTGCCTCCACCGCGATCCCCTCCATCGGTCGCACAGTCCTCACCTCCCTCCACCGTGCCCTCCGGGGAGAAGCTCCGCAGACGACCGGAGCTGAACTGCCAGCCGTGCTGCAGCGGCAGGCCCCAGAGCAGGTTGGCCGTGTTCCCGGCCCGGCCCAAGTCCGGGTCGCCGGCGGTGACCCGGAGCAGGATCCGGTAGAGGCCCAGCCTGTGCGTGTAGAGCCAGGGGTCGACAAGGGTGGTCCCGTTGTCCTCGCTCTGCGGGTAGTCGGCCAGCCAGCGCGGGGCGGCCTCCCAGTGTGGAATGCTGCCGTTGATGTTGTTGTTACCACCGGGCGCCGCTCTTCCGTCGCCGTCCTGGCACGGCCGGGAGGAGGCGCTCGGCTCGGTGGATTCTCCACCTCCCACCGTCCGAGGCAGGGCCGAGAGAGCCAGGCCGATCAAGAGTAAAACGGTTCCGAAACGCCACGAAAGGACGCAGGGCGTCGACCGCAAAGCAGGCGTATTAACACTCCCCCGCCGGGGAGCCCTGATATCTGCCATAACTCGGGCGCTGGATAATGGACCAACGGATGAGGGCATTTTTTTGTTGTTCTACTGTATGTCAAACTCAGAGCGGCTCGCAATCAGATCCCTTGACGCCACGCAGAGGAAGAATGGGAGATGCAGAGAGGTCGCTTGCCAGAGGAGTACAATCAGTTCAGCACGAAATCAATTATTGTTTCGACGATTCCGAACCCTCTGCGTTTTTGCTCGTTCGTGATCAGGTGATTGCAGACACTGGGTTGGACTTTGCACGGAGTAGCTGAGTTGATCGCATAATAATTACGTAAACAAAATTAATGTGTATCATCACTGGGGCGTGATCCCTGGAGATTATTCGCCAGTCAATGGCTAAAATAATGCTTCTGACTGGGGCTTACACCCCGGCAAAGACTATAGTTGACTATAAATTGGGAAGGCCACCGACTAAGGGCTGGGATAGCTCCAACTGGCAAGAACGCTGGTTCTGGTACAGTCAAAGTGTTCTTTGCTACTATTAAAAAAAAAAAACAGTGCAGAATTTCATTCGACCCAATCTGGCGCAGCTCGTGTGCGTTCTAAAGCTTATTTTGACTACATGTACTTTCAAAAGTGGAGGGAGCATCATATCATAATTCTACCCTCCCCCTCAGCCACCACGCCCCTTTTGGGGATCAGCGGCATGACAGGAAAGCACCCTTTTGCTAGTAACTAAAGTGTAATGCTGCCACGCATGCTCTTACGTTACACGGGTCGAACTCAGCCCAGAGAAGTTCACACACCGGCTTTCAACACGGGTCTGACTTCTCAACACGGGTCGACCGCTCTCCACCCACCTCCCGAGCAGGGTTGGTTTCAACACGTGTCCAGCGCTTTACACGGGTCAACGCCGTGTTGAAATAATGTAGTGCGAAAAGGTCAGTGTGGTACGGGTCCGACCTGTGTCCAACACGGATTTTTTTTTTGTCCGTAGTGTGAAAAGGTCTTTAGTGTTCTGCACTCATGCAGCGCCCTCAAGGGTTCACTAGCTCGTGACCTCAGATCGGAGTGCAGCCCGGATGTAACTTTTCGTCATGCATAAGCCAGTGCACGCTCCTTTCAAGGATGAGTAAACCATTACGTAACGTGTCGACCAAAGAAGCTGGTAATAATTGCTGGTATGATCGGCGGCCTTGATGCCGTGTGTGGCGTCCCCTCCCAAGGAGATCTGACACTGGACAGAGTGTGGTGTTGCGCATGTAGGTCGCAGCCGTGTGATCGCGACGGGGCGATAGAGAAATCGTTGCATTTTCAACAAACGAAATCGCCGCTGCACTCCGGATCAGATTGAGTCAAGAAACGATCGAGACCCTAGCTATCCCTTTCGGTCGCTGTTTACCTTCTTCACTGCGTTGTTCGGCATGTATCTTCTGCCGGACTCGTTCTCGGGCCTGTACCGCGACTGGCACGGCAGCACCGCGGTCCTGACGCTGGCGATCCTGCTGGCTCTCCACGCCATCAAGCTGGCCGTCTCCCCGTTCTTCTTCCCCTGGTTCCTGAGCCGCTTCAGCGCCAGCTACAACCGGATCATGGGCGGCCTCAAGGGAGAGCTGTTCGGCGAGCTGCAGCAGCAGCAGCGAGCGCCGGCGTCCGGCGGCGAGGACAAGAGCCACAACACCACCGCCACCACCGAGGTGAACGGCGATGACCCGGCCCTGATTGCCGGCAAGGACAGCAGCTCCAGCGGCGGCTGCGGCTCGCTGACGATCCTCGAGATCGGCGTGGGCACGGGGGCCAACTTCCAGTTCTACCCGGACGGCGCCGAGGTGATCGCCGTGGAGCCCAACCCCTACTTCGCCGGCTACCTGGCGGACAGCGTGGGCGGGCAGACGGGCCGCGGGGTCCGCCTGGCGCGCACGGTGGTCGGCCGGGCCGAGGATCTCCGCGGCCAGGTGGGGGAGGCCAGCGTGGACGCCGTGGTCTGCACCCTGGTGCTGTGCAGCGTGCTGGACGTGGACGCTGTCGTACGAGAGGCCAGGCGCGTCCTTAAGCCTGTGAGTAGAACCGTGGAGGAATAAGAACACAATGGTAGAACCTACAGCTTTCCTAAATCCTACAGAATCCTATAGAAAAAGATGTCCTAGTGTAGGAATGTGTAGGATTGAGGTAGTCCAAGTAACTTGCACCCTTACAACGGGACGCCCCTTTTAAAAAACTAAAAAAGGGCGATTGTAAGGGTCCAAGTTACTACTTACTTTTATACTAGTACTGTAGTAGTAGTACTTTTACTAGGATTGAGGGCACTAGGTTGTTGCTACCTTGTAGGAATTTGCAGGATTCGATTGGGGGCATAAGTAAGGCGGTTTTGTCACTGTAGGAAAACGCAGGATACAGGTTCCTAATACTAATAGTAATGCTAATAGTAATACTAGGCCCAATGTGATGGAGTATAATCTTGTACACATGTACTGATGTAGTTGTAGGATTGGGACTCCATGGGGAAAAAGTCACAAACACCAAAATAGGATTTTGAAGGATTCAGGTCATGACGTGGTTATGAAATTATACATTGTAATTGTAAATTTTATTAGCCACAGAAAAACTAAAGAATTTTTTTGTCCTTTCAAAAATTCAGTGCAGGATTTTGCAAGATTCGGGCAGTGGCATACATCCACTTTTAAAAATATAGTCAAACTCACACGAATGAGTGAAAATTCATCAGATGGAGTTGCATGAAGTTATTAGTACAAGAAATAGATTCAAACAAAAAGTGGAAACCAATTTTTGATTTAGCTGTAATATGATATTGAACAAACTTTAATCATTCACGCCTGTAGTAATCTTTCACTCTGACAGGGAATAACGTGGAACAGTCAAACTGACCAGTCAGTTGCTGGAATGCCATTGATGTATATGATGTATATTCACCTGGTGTGTGCTTGGCTTTTTCCTTGGCAGGGAGGGAAATTCTACTTCCTGGAGCACGTCGGGGCAGAGCCTGGGTCCTGGGTGCGGACAGTCCAGCACCTGCTCGAACCACTCTGGACGTACTTCGGCGACGGCTGCAAGCTGACCAGGAGGCCCTGGCTCAGCATCGACCGGGCCGGCTTCTCGGCCGTCCGCCACAAGCGATTCTCCGCCCCCTTGAGGTTTGCCCTCCTCAAGCCCCACCTGATGGGCGTGGCCACCAAGTAGGTTGTCTCCACGGCGACCTGCCGGCCCCGCCTTGGCCTCAAGAGTAGGCGTGCCTCCCGGACGTGCAGTCCGTTCACTGCCAGGCCGGGCCCGAATATCATTTGGCTGCGGCTAGGGGTAACACGCAACCCTATGGGAACTGGCTGCAGCCGGTTGTTGATGACTTCCATCTATAGGCCTGTGTGTACTTTCAAGCCGTAGCCAGTGAATTCGCAGCAGCCTTTAAAGGCTGTTATGAGTTGTAATATAAGGCTGTGCCCGAATATATTGGCTGCGGCTAGAAGTAACATGCAACCCTGTGGGAAATGGCTGCAGCTTTTTGTTGACAACTTCCACAGACTGGTGTGTACTTTCAAGCCGTAGCCAATGCCATAAGTAGCATATAATGAGGCCGAAGTCAAGCTCAACTTGGATAGGCCAGCTTTGGGTGGACTGCAGGAGGGGGGGGGGGCAAGCCATGAAGCATTTAATGAGGCCTAGGTTGAGCCCAAGATAGATTGAATGGAATTGTAGTCACAAGCCCAGGGGTTTGCAGCTGGTTCCTCATTGATTTTGTGTTATTTTCAGCCACAGCCAATTGATCCAGACACAGATTACTTTAAAAGTAAACGGATGTGATACTAGACATGTCTATGGAAATTTGCCTGCAGCTGCTAGCCTTATGGCTTCTACAGACCTGTGTCAAATAGCAAAAGACTTCAGATAGTTGCAGCCACTGCACCCACTTTGTGTGATCCCCAGGCTGCTGTAGCTACATTTGGTTGTTTGCATCTGAATGAAAGCGGGGGTGTGATCCCTAGAGATATAAGTACTGCAGTTAATAGTTGAATTGCTTCTGACTGGCACCCCCATCCTGGCAAAGACTAGTTTGGGAAGGCCACCATCTAAGGGCTGGATAGCTCAGATGGGAAGAGTGCTGGTAGTGGTACATTAATTCAGAGATTATTCATTTCAACTCAAACAAACTAAGGAAAAACTGAAGGGGAACAAAATGTAAAATTGGCAAGGAAAACTTTGACTGGACCGGGACTTGAACCCGAGACCAAATTTTCAATTTTTTCAATAGTTCCCATCAGTTTTTACTTTGTATGTTTATATTTTTTGTATTATTAATTTGTTGGGGGGAATGGTGTTAAAGTTAGTGGAAAATTACAGTCAGCCCGTATTCCAAAAGCTGCATCCACTATCCAGTGGTAGAGCTGTAGTACTTAAAATCAGATGCATGCTCGAGTTAAAATTCCAAGCCAGACGATTTTCTCTTGACTCTTTGATGGGTCCATGATAGTGGAAGTATGGATATTGTGGAAAAAACTTCCTTTGTGAACAGTTATTCAGAAAAAGACATCATTTGCAGATTTTCAATTTGTATGGAATGACTGAAACTTGTTTTACTACCCAGAAAGCGTAGCAGTTTTTAGTTTAGAATTTTTAGCAGTAGGGAAAGTTTTAAATGCATTTCTTAATGTCTGTATAAATATTGGTGAGGCATGATAGATTTTCATAAGGGAATGTTCACCAATTGGTATGGTCATTATTTTTACATTTGAGAGCATTGGATGAAGGAAAATGCCAAGGTTTGTTGTATTTTGAATGACAAGTTGCAGGAGTGCTGCAAAATGCTGCCCTCTATTAGCAGATTTTAACTAGGTGTGCTGGTGTGTACAAGTGTACAAGCATGGAGGCAGGTTACCTCCATGGTACAACCATCAACTTGTACAAGCCTTGCCTGTCTTTGCCTTGTGCACATGTATCGAAAGGCCTTTTAAGAAAGCCCTGAAACTTGTGGCACTGGGCAGCCATCTTTGTCAGGTTCCCTCTACACTCCCAGTGGTAAAACACTATCCTTCCAAAGTCATAGACAATGCACCAGACTGACCAGTCTGAACAGTGCAATGGGGGAAAAATAGCAAGATAGCTGCCATGTGTTAAAGGTCTATCCACAAAATAGTCCTGCTTATCAGTGCTAGATAAAAAAAAACGTGCCTTTTTGAAGAATGATATGGGAACATGTACTTACCCTGTCCAAAGTTCTTCGGCAAGTTATGTACATGTATGTAGAGCGTGCCTAATTTGACCTCTGCAGTGCTTGCATGATGATACCCTGTACGTAGCACGTTGCCTCTGATGTAGTCTGCCAAAGTTCATACTCAGAGTGACAAGTTTTCTGGACACAGTTCTGAGCGTCTTTGAAGACTCCCTACCACAAAGCAAAGGCTGGTGTACATGTAGCTCTTTCAGTTTTAGGGATTTGTGTTCATTTAGATGCGGGTGCCTAGCACCCAGGTGGCTCAGTTTTGCTGTGGCGAGGATCCTGGTCTCTTGTGTTCAGTAACTTCAGTCCGCCTGACACTGTCCGTCCTGGTGAGGATTACTGGAAGCCAATGGGAGATATTGTCCTCCAGTGCAGAATCTCTGGTGCAGAACGGCTAAACACCCCAACCCAGCGAAAGTTTAGTTGACTATTTGGGAAGGCCGCCATCTAAGAGCTGGATAGCTGGGATGGTGAGAGTGCTGGTTCTCCCCAAAAAACAGAGGTCTCAGGTTCAAGTCCTAGTCCGATAAAGTTTTTGTTGCCATTTTTCAAAATTGTTTAGAAGTTCCCCGAGTCAGGTTTTCCTCTTCTTCTTTTTTGAAGAAAATACATTCTCAAGAATGTATGCGGGGGCCAGATGTCTCAATCCCAATCATTCTGACTTTTTTGGTCATGTAAGTCATTGAGAAGTCAGCAACCAGAGGTCTGATCTTGGGTTCAAGTCCCGTTCCAGTCAAAGTTTTCTTGGCCATTTTCCTAAAACAGTGCAGAATCTCCTTCGACCCAATCACAGTTCTGGGGCTGTTCGTGTGCATTCTAAAGCTCTTCTGTGATACAATGAACGGACTGTGCAATGGGTCTTGCAGTAAACACGACCATTATGCAATTATGCATTATGCAACATTGGCAATACCATTCTGGTAATAGTTTACCATTCAGCATATCAGTCACACTGGTCACACAGTTGTCAGACCTCTCTAAGGTCAGGCTACAGGCAAGAAATCCCACAGGCAAGCCCAAATATCACTTTGGTCAAACTGAAGGATGTTGATTCTGTTACCTTGTGACTCATTGCTTCAGTGTACACTCAGTTCATAAAACTCCATATCCAGCAAGAGTGTATTCAGACAGAGTGGTTACCGCCTATAAAATGGTCCCCATGCTCATGGTGCATGACTGATATTCATAAATGGCAGCTGTCATGCATATGCATAAGTTGAGAAGTAAGCCCTCTAGAGGCATCTTTTGTCTAGTCTGAGCAGATCCCCTCTGCTGTAGACCTGTGAAGTGTGCTTTGTAGTCTAGTGTGTGAAAAGAAAGAAATTAACATCTCCAGCAAAGTTTTTGTTTTGAACTAAATCTCCTTCCATGTTGTGTGTCAAGTAAATACTAGAGTAGAATCTTAGTGTAAATGCTTATCATTAATGTGTAATGCGTTTTTACATACATGTATTTCATTGTGATCATGCGTTAAATGTTTTATAGATGAAATTTTTATAACCACTTTTTAATACTGACTCAAATAATTTCCAACTCAAATAATATTAAAAACCAAGAAAGAATATCATAGAACTGACGCTTGCTTTTCATGTTTATTTATTGGCTCTCAGATTTTCCATTTTTTTTTGGAACAATGAAAAAAATAATCTGCAATTTGGCAAGATATGTTTCAGTGCTATTTCCCTGGAAAAAAAAATACCACTAATCGGTCATGATAATCATGAAATCGGAAACTGTTTCAAATTACAAGTCACGATCGAGGGGGCTAACCCTCATTACAGACAGATGCAAGAGCGTGGACCTCTTTTCATTCTAAACCCAGCTTAGGTTTCATCTTTGTCTCCATCTGTTCATGAACATTGACATGAAAGCCGGAGTCCTTGGCCTTCTGCTTTGGCGAAGATACTCCCGTTTTCAAGCTTCAACTTCAACCAACAACCAAGAACCCCCAAATCTGGATTCTTTGTTTTTTTCAACCAGTGCCTAAGCTGGGCTTTTGTAAAAATGGTCAAGATTCCAGGAAACTGTGCTCAACAAGTTTAACCGACAAGTATTACAATGGTTTACAGACAGTTTATCTCACAGAAGAATCTCTTTAAAGAATCAGTAGCAGCTTCCATTAAAAAAACGGGGTTAAAACGATAAATGGATAGGAAAAACGGAAATGAAAAGTTGTGGATACAGTGAAGATACATGGGTAACACAGTAATAGAGTTCTACATGTATATACACAAGTTAATAAAATGATTTAATAATGGTTAATATATATATAGCAATTTGATACTTTAAAACAAATGATGAATACAATGTACTTGTTTATTTAAATAGCAGCAAAATAGGATTAGGGGTAAGGCTGGAATGCTAGACAGACAGACAGACAGACCGACCAACAGACTGTCGATATGCTTTTGTGCACCAAAGCTGAGGCTACCAGCATCAATTCGAGTAAGATGCGGTTGCTAAGGGCAACAGCGGCCGAGCTGACCTTTGCTTTTGCAAAGAGTGTCCTCCAAGCTTCTGAGACATCGAGTAAATGCCAAATTTCACTTGAGTCTTGGATAAAATCAACGAGCAAGACTGCATGTCTCCTTTTTTTTCTCTCGTCCGATCTACTTGGGGATTCGTGATGAATCTCTGCAAGATGACAATAACTGGAATGTAGATTGAAAAAAAAACTCATATTAAACTTCTCTTCCATACTGCATATGATAGAAAAAAAGACGCACTTTTCTCAGAACTTGGGGGGGGGGGAGATGTACAAAACCAAAGCATACGAAAACTGGCGACAATATGGCAAGTTTCCATGGAAAACCGAGTTGCCATGGCTACAAGGTTTCATGGATGCTTACTGTAAACAAGACACAATGTGGCTGGTTTCTATGGGAACATGAGTCATCACGGCTATGGGTAAGTTTTGTCCCGAGCTTGTCTCTTCCCGGCTGACTTCCCAACTGGGCTTCCACAGAGCTATGGCTACGGCTACTAATGACCATGCACAACTCGAATGGGCAATCTGCTGACAGACCCAGCCGCAGAAAAAAACAAAATCCGCTGAAACCCTTATCGCCTGTTCAAATTGCAGACGGCCTATCTCAGACTCCCACAACAGATAACATTTTGAAAAATGGCCCCAAAACAATTTGACTGGGCCGGGACTTGAATCCGAGACCTCTGGTTTTGTGGACCAGCACTCTTACCACCTGAGCTATCCAGCCCTTAGATGACGCCCTCCCCCCCCCCAAAAAAAAAAATTAAATCTTCCCACAGTGGAGCATTCAAAAATATTTATCCCAAACAAAATGATAGTTTCTTTAAAAAGAAGATGACTATGCCTCACTATGGTCATTAAAAAATTTGAGTGAAATCAGTTAAAAATATACTTGTACTTCTCTTTAAAAATTCATTAGTTTTACCCATTTTAAAATTTGTCAGTCTATCATTTTCATTGCAGCTTGAAAACAATTATTATTTACATTTTTAGGTGACTCACATCCCAGGTCGAGTATAAGATTTTTAAAAATATCACCTGAACTTCATTTTTTTAAATTCATTTTTCAAACCAGTTTTAAAAATCGAACAGTCTCCGACTATAAAATATTTCATCCTTTTTCTTTTTAAATCAACTCCTTTCTGTTTTCAGAGACAGTCTTAAACCAAAAGGCTTGGTATATCTATTTACAAAAATTGTTGTGCAAATATTTCTCTTTGTTCCATTTCCCTCCAAGTGCCATTCCCTCTACCTGTCTGTCGCCCTCTGGTTACAAAATATAAGTCATCTTGTACAAATGTACAAATTTCACACACTTTTGTTTTGAAACAAGCTTTGTCCACTTTGTGTATTGTTTCTGTTTAAGCTCATAATCATTTGAGGTACGAGTGTCAGTTTGTTGATTTCTAAAGGGGGGGGGTTGGGAAATTGGAAGGTTTCCATGGCAACCACTACTCTGTCTGGATTAGCAAGCCATTTTGCAAATTAGCCAAAAAACAATGAGTGGTAATCTCGCTGCTTCAGAACAGATAGTCAGTGTCATGTGACTGTTGCCATCGGTTTCAATGAATATTCATAAATACATCCGGCTGAGTTGTTAAACCACACTGAGTGGCTCAGCAAGTCACATGGTAGAGCCTGAGACGGCCAATGGATTAGGAGGTGAACTGCGGCTGCATCTAAGTGCTGAGGCTATGGCTGCTGAAGACGCCCAAGTCTATGGGCGTTCACATGTTTGCAGTTTGGAGCCGTAGCCGAAGGCTACGGCTTCAAATTACATGCGGGTCTATGGACAGCCGCTTGCTCATGGTTTCAGCCGATTCCCATAGACTGATGTGTTATTTGGAGCCATAGCCAATGGATCACGCTTCAAGATACACACGGGTCTATGGGAGGCCTGTTGCTCATGGCTTCAGCCGATTTCTATCTAGACAGATGTGTTTTATGGAGCCGTAGCCAATAGATCAGGCTTCACGTTACACACGGGTCTATGGGCAGCCGCTTGCTCATGGCTTCAGCCGATTCCCATAGACTGGTGTGTTATTTGGAGTCATAGCCAATCAATTAACTATCTTTATGTAATGGCTGGCAGTCTGGTTCAGTGTGTGAATGTGAATAATCACGTGGCTATTAAAGTATACTACATGGGTGCAATGCTAAGTAATTTGATGTTAAAATCTTTGCATGTGAGATAATGTTTGTACAACAAAAGAAATAATGGAAAATATAGAAACAATGGAAGACAGGCTTTTAGGTATGCTGTAGTCATCCCATTATTTTTTTCTGTCACTCACAGTAGTATTCAGGCCCTGTCTGAACTCACTGGCTACGGCTTCAATTGATACACGAGACTGGGGAAGTCGCTGCCTAGCGGCTGCAGCCATTTCCCATAGGCCTGTGTGGATGACAAAGGGACGGCTTCCCCTCTCCACAAAATTCCCCAGCAGCCGATTTCAAGGAAAGTCACGTAAAGTAAAGCAACGTACAATATGTTACGTAAAATTCTTGCGCCTCAATGGCTCTTTTTTCTGCAGTATTTAGCAGAGGCAGCAAAACGTTGCGCAAGCTACGCAACAAAAATGTCACGTGCGCAACATTTGAAGTTTTCGTTGAAATCGGCCGCAGACCACAAAAAAGGGGGGAGGGAGGGGGGGGGGTGTCTCTCCATCATCTCCATGGACTCCCTCCATCATCTCAGCCCCAGCTCCGTCTCGCTGAAGCCCACGGCGTGCTCCCGGGCCACGGCGGCCAGCTCCTTCAGGAACTCGTCGAAGATGACGGCGCAGTAGACGGCGTTGCGAGTCTTGAGCGAGCGGTACTCGGCCGAGGCGGCGGCGTTGGCGGCCGAGGCCTCCGAGGCCAGGCCCGCCTCGTTGATGCGCGCCAGCTTCTGCTTCTCGGCGGCACTCAGCGACTTGTTCCGCCGGCTGCCGCGGTGCAGGAACCGATCCAGGGTGGACTTGGGCTTGACTGTGAAAAGAGAGAGAGAAGGGTGGGGGGGGGGGTTGTGGGGCAATGTGTCAAAGAAGACTCCGAGATTCTCACGGCAGTAGGTGAGGACTCTTACAAAAAGGGACGGTGCAAATTGAAGTTCCTGTACGAGTTTTCCGAGCAAGCTGTTGGGCAAGATATCAGATGGCTTCACCAAAATTCAACCGAATGTCAGTTTCCGAACGACGAGCAGAGTACACACTGACTGAAACGTTGAGTTACCGGCTCTTTCCAGAGCCACACACTCCTTCTCAAAAGAGCTACATGGTGTCAACCTAACCCTTCCATTTGGTACTTCCACCATGGAAACCTTCAAGTCTTGTCTAAAGTCAGGTTCACCAACTATCACCATTGCCGCACTTTCCGAAAAAAGAAAAAAAAATCCCTCACCTATGGTCTTTGTCGATCCGCTGCGCGGCCGACCGGCGCCCTCCAGCTCTCCGGCCGTCTCGGTGGAAGAGCGCCCCCTGTGGGCGCAGTCGCCTTCCTCTCGCAGGAAGAGGTACTCCTTGGCCTTGACCAGAAGGCCGCCGAACTCGGGCAAGCTGGAGGCATAGGCGTCCAGTCTGTTGCGCACCGTGGTCAGGATCTGGGATTGGCAAGGTTGCCAATGAGACGGACAGACAGACAGATGAGCAACTACATTGTAGGTCAGGACGTGAGTCAAACATTTCTCTTGTTGAGAGACTGTTGAGAGACTGTTGTTTGTATGAATGTAGTTTGGAGACGTAGCCAATGGATTAGGCTTTGAGTTACATAGGGGTCTATGGGCAGCCTGTCGCTCATGGCTTCATCAGATTCCCATACACCAATGTGCTATTTGGAGCCGTAGCCAATGGATTAGGCTTTGAGTTACATAGGGGTCTATGGGCAGCCTGTCGCTCATGGCTTCATCAGATTCTCATAGACCAATGTGCTATTTGGAGCCGTAGCCAATGGATTAGGCTTCAAGTTACACACGGGTCTACATGTATGGGCAGCCTGTTGCTCATGGCTTCATCTGATTCCCATAGACCAATGTGCTATTTGAAGCCGTAGCCAATGGATTAGGCTACAAGTTACACACGGGTCTACATGTATGGGCAGTCTGTTGCTCATGGCTTCATCTGATTCCCAAATGTCTGCAACTATTGAAAATTCTGCAAATTCATACATGTTTCTGCACATATGCTGCAATTACTGTCACCTTGTCACTGTATGCATGACCTCAAATTTCAGAGCTGATTTTCTATAAAAAAAAAAGTGGTTTCCGTGACGTTTCACACGTTGGCTCATCGGATTTCTCACGTTGAAACTTTGGATTTCGGCAATGTACGGAAATTAATTTGTTATCATTGGAAAGAAAATGAGGTACTCTTTCCAGTTGGCATTGTTGGTGGGAAAATATTTTTTTTAAATGAATTTTGACGAGAATCCTCATTATGCTGTACCACGTCACATGTAATCGGATTTACATAAACTTGTTGCTCAGTCACTTCATACTGCGGTCCTGGGTACCATAAATACAATATATTTTACTCATGGCCTTGAAAAGACCTGAAATTATCTTTAGTCACTGCAAACTGGGTTCGTCAGAACCAGGAACACAATAATATTATGTGATGGCCATGAAATGGTCCAACATCATCGTCAGTCATTTCGCACTGTGGAATCTGGTGCAAGAATAAAAAATACTCTTTACTCGTAGCCATGATGTAATCCAAAAATGATTATCAATCGGCAAGTCTTTAAAGGACTGCTTGCCTGGATGAGAGATCGCACGCTGGGCTGGAAAACCATGGTGGTGTTGAGCAGGTAGGAGCGGATCAAGGGTTGGGGGTAGTAGGCCAGCCGTGCAATGATGCCAGTCAGCAGGAGATTGACGTAGAAGGAGTTCTGCATCATGGTGTCCAGACGGCCGAAGATGGCATCCATGAACGGGCCTGAGAGATTGGCAGGGAGGATGAGGAAGAGAAGGAGGTAGAACAGCAGGGGGAAGAGGAAGAGGGGGAAGAGTTCGAAGAGGGGGAAGAGAAGGAGGAAGAGGGGGTACATGTAGAAGAGGAGGGGAAGGAGGGAGAGGAGGAAGGATGTAGAATAGGAGGAAGAGGAGGAACATGTAGAAGAGGGAGAGGAGGACGAGGAAATGAAAGGAGGAAGAGGAAAAGGAGTAAAAGGAGGAAGAGAAGGAAATGAAAGATGAGAGTAGCAAGGAGAGTAGGAAGAGACAGAAGAGGTTGAAGAGAGGAGTTGAAGGAGGAAGAAGAGGAGGAAGAGGAGGGAGAGAGAGGATTCAGAGGAGATGGATTTGAAGAGGAGGAAAGTAAGAGGCAGAGGAGGAAGAGGGGGGAATAGAAGATGAGGGAGAGGAGGAAGAGGAGATTGAAGAGAAGAATCGAAGGAGGAAGAGGAAAGGGAAGGAGAGGAGGAAGAGGAGATGGAAGAGAAGAGTCGAAGGAGGAAAAGGAAGAAGAGGAGGAGGAAGAGGAGGAAGAGAAAGATTTGAAGAGGAATGCAGGAGGCGGAATAGGAGGGAGAGGAACAGGAGAAGTGCAGGAGAATTGCAGGAGAAGATGGAAGTGTAAAGGTGAAAAGAGGACAATGAAGACCAGAGGTAGATAAGGAAGAAGGTACAGAGGAGAAAAATGGTGATGACGATGAGATGATAAAGAATTATGATAATGAAGAACGAGAGAGAGGGAAATAAGAAGGATAATGTTTATCGGTTACCTTTCTCATCTGTTTAGAATTTGCAGAATGTACACAGAATTACACAAGTGATTTCCACAACCCACACCAAGAACAGACGGAGGTCAAACAAAAATTTCACTGTCATTTTTCTGAATTGCTCATTTTCAATTGCCAGGCCTTGCTAAGATCTAGTTATCGACTGATTTGATGGGAATACCTTCGATTTCTGAAAGCCACTCAAAAAGCGAGCGGGACATTTTTTTTTTCCTCTTACCCGTAGTGGGCATTCCGATGACCCTGCCGATGGGGGTGTACGCAGGTTTGGCGGCGGCGGCGCCAGTGCCCTGCAAGGGGGTGCGCGGCGTGGACCCCCGGGAGGAGACGCCGTCGGAGAAGCCCCCCTGGCTGCGAGACCGGCTCCTGCCCGACGCTTCCAGCCCCAGGGAGAAGTGGTTCTCGTCCAGCGAGGAGCTAAGGAGGTCGGCCGAGCCCTCCTCGTCCCCCGCCCGGCCGTCCGGCAGGGGCCTGGGACCGGAGCGGCCGGTGGCGGCCACATCCGGGGAGCCCCTGGGCACGTCGAAGCCCAGGGCCGCCAGGATCTGGCTGGCCTCGCTCTGCCGGCCAGCGGCGCCCTCGGAGGGCGGGCGCCGGCCGGCCGAGCCCTTGGGCGAGAACTCGATGTCCGAGTCAAACTCCCAGAAGACGCAGGGCTCGTCGCCCACACTGCTGTCCCGCTCCGACTCCTGCCGGACCAGGCTCAGGCGCTTCTTGCCGCCGTCCGCCTCCGGCCTCTGCCGCCGCTTCCGCTCGTCCGAGAGGCTCTCGATGAAGCTGGCCGAGCCGGCGTCCTCGCCCAGGGCCTGCAGCCAGTCGGCCACCTGGGATCCCTTCTGGGAGGCATTGTCCGGGACTCGGCTTCCACTGTCCTTACTACCACCACAACCACCGCCGGCACCACCACCACCACCACCACCACCACCACCACCACCGGTATAGTCTAAGGCAGGGGAGTTGCTTCCCGAGAAGGCACTATCGGACTCCTGAGAGGGCTTCAGGCCGCCTCCAGCAGCGAGGTTCAGGTCCTGAGGCCTGGACTTGACTCGGTCGCCCCGGCTCCCCGACGACGAGGCAGGCCCCGAGACGTCTCCGTCCGTCTCCGTCGACCACGGACCGTGCGGGGAGCCGGTCGACCCCGCGAGTCCGTTCTGGACTGGGACTTGTCCCGAGCCCTGGACCGGGCGCTCCCTGGACGGGGGCGAGGGAGCGCCGGGCTCCGGGGAGGACGGAACCCCGATCGCCTCGCCCGCAAACAGGTCCCCTAGGCGGACGTCCGACGTGTCCACCTCTTTATCGTCGCCGCTGCCACTGCCGATGCTGAGCGCGAGCACCTCCTGGATGGTGGCCGTCAGTTTCGGATCCACGGTCCGCTGTCTGTCTCGGTTCCTGGGAAGCAGCTCCGCCAGACTGTAGGACTTGTAGGAGGAGCCAGCCGGGGCTTGGTCTTCGTCGGCCGTCAGCGTGGCGAAGGCAGCCGAGCTGACAGCGTTGGGGGCGACGTCAAAGCCGGACGGCGAGGAGGCGAAGGGCAGCCGGCCGGGCCGTCGCTCCTCGGCCGGCGAGAGGCTGTCCGAGCTGAGGGTGGCCGGGGGCGGGCTCTCGCCGTCGTAGGGCGCCGACCAGTGCTGGGTGCCCACGGCGCAGCTCCCGATCCCAGCCCGGGCGTCCAGGAGATACTCCACCTGGCTGGTCTCAAAGTCCGACAGCGACTGCTCCTCCTCTGGTAGGGAGTTCTGGGTGGCCGGTGCCGGGGTGACGGATTGGGCGGCGGACACAAGCCGGGTCTGGGGTCCGAGACCGCGGACCTCCCCGCGGTGGTACCCGACTGAGTTGGTCTCGGAGTGGAAGCCGGGTGCGGTCTGATGCCCCGTCCCCGTCGCGTTTCCCACGCCGTTCACCGCAGCGGCACCGCCGGCCGACCGAGGGTCGGCCAAGGGCCTGCGCTGGGCCTGCGACAGAGCCAGAGCCGAGGCCGGGCCTTGGGACAGGACCGGGGCCGGAGAAGGACTCGGGGCTTGGGGCGCCTCCTTCTGGCAGCAGGCTGGCCGCAGGGAGAGGAAGCGGTCAGCCGACTTGCCGTGGAGGTCCACCTCCTTGATGGCCCTACGCTGGCTGACCATCAGGTGGTTGCAGGGAACCAGGTACCTACAGTGGCAGAGCAAAAAAGCCACGATTAGTGTGGCAAGGCCCAGGCCCTCAAGTCTGACACACAAGCCACAGGGCCAATTTCCCACAGCGCCACTTGCAGCCCTACGGCCAGTGACTTGTATCACTTGCAGACTGGCATGAAAACTTACTTAAGGATCAGCTCCAGCATGAAGTCCTCACAGTTCAAGTTGACCAGTGTGTGGAACAGAGACAGCGTTACCAGGCACAACTAAACAATTAAGAAAAAAAGAAAAAAATTACATATAAAGAGATTGAGTTTTTGTTCTCCGGGGTGGGAGTAAATTCATTAACCACTTCACATCAGGATGGGACTAAAAAATTAGTAGGGGAGGGGAGGGGAGGGGAGGGGAGGGGAGGGGAGGGGAGGGGAGGGGAGGGAAGGGGAGGGGACGGGATGGGAGGGGAGGGGAGGGGAGGGGAGGAGAGGAGAGGGGAGGGGAGGAGAGGAGAGGAGAGGAGAGGAGAGGAGAGGAGAGGGGAGGGGAGGGGAGGGGAGTGGAGTGGAGGGGAGCAGAGCAGAGCAGAGGAAAGGAGAGGAGAGGAGAGGAGAGGGGAGAGGAGAGGAGAGAGGAGAGGGGAGAGGAGAGAGGAGAGGAGGGGGAAGAGGGGAGAGGAGAGGAGAGGAGAGGAGAGGAGAGGAGAGGAGAGGAGAGGAGAGGAGAGGAGAGGAGAGGAGAGGAGAGGAGAGGAGAGGAGAGGAGAGGAGAGGAGAGGAGAGGAGAGGAGAGGAGAGGAGAGGAGAGGAGAGGAGAGGAGAGGAGAGGAGAGGAGAGGAGAGGAGAGGAGAGGAGAGGAGAGGAGAGGAGAGGAGAGAGGAGAGGAGAGGAGAGAGGAGAGGAGGGGGAGGAGGGGAGAGGAGAGGAGAGGAGAGGAGAGGAGAGGAGAGGGGAGGAGAGGAGAGGAGAGGAGAGGAGAGGAGAGGAGAGGAGAGGAGAGGAGAGGAGAGGAGAGGAGAGGAGAGCAGAGGAGAGCAGAGCAGAGCAGAGCAGAGCATAGCAGAGGGGAGGAGAGGAGAGGGGAGAGGAGAGAAGAGGAGAGGAGAGGAGAGAGCAGAGGAGAGGAGAGGAGAGGAGGGCAGAGCAGAGGAGGGGAGAGGAGTGGAGGGTGACCGAAAGATGGCACAAGACGGTGCCCTTCACCCACCCTGGAGTTGGTGGCTATCCGGGAGAGGAGGGACTCGAGGACCAGGCGACCCTCGTGCTGCCCCATGCAGAGGTAGTGGAGGCAGACTTTCATCAGGGCCGGGGCGGTGATGCTGGAAACAAAGAGATTGATGTAGGCTGTGGTGGCCACTATCTCATCCTGGGGAGCCTACATGCACCAGAGAGGGGTAAGAAACACAAAAAAAGGTAATAAGCAAAAATGTTGCAAACTGCCTACTGACAAAAATGACCAAAAAGCAAATATCAAAAATTAGGAGGGCCTGACGTTTTGATCTTTAATAGCAGGACCATTCTCAAATGCAGAATGGCTCTTTTCAGCCTACCAATAAACAGTATACGTAGCAAGACAAAAGCAACAGAGACATCTGATTGTGCCAGGTTTGACTCTCTTGTATGCATTGTGCACTCATTGATTAATTTTACAGGTATCTATTGTTACAGATTGTTTAGCGAGTTTTGGAAATTGGACATTATTTTAAAAAAAAAAAACCTGTGTGGCGTTTATGGGGACCATTTGTGGAGTTTGAAGAATGCCTTCCCCACTTTATATACATGAAATAGGACAAGTAACACGAAGTTGCGGCTCTATCCATCAACCATGAGGAATCATTGGGAACATAATTAAATGCTAACTTTTTTCAGATATTACATAACGTGTAGAGGGCAGTATTTGACAAATGAACTCTTTGTTCCAACAAAGATTATCGGAAATTCCACAAATAACCTATTTTCCTCGAAAATGGCCAACTTTCAAGCGCTGACATTTCACAGGATGTCTGATACAGGTACATGTACCATCGCAAACTTCCTGACGAGCATGTCAAGTCTCTTGGCAAATGGTGTAAGTACCTCCCTTTAAAAAGCTGACCAGTCCAGCAGACAGTACTTACGGTACCTCTGTGAATCTACCCAACCACTCGGATTCATGTTCCCAGCATCCTACCATTTTGCATTGCTGCCTACCCCGTATGTGTACAGTGCATGCCAGGGCAGCAATTTCCTGCTGCAAGGGCAACTGAGGTTTCCTCTATCCAGCATCGAATATCATTCTACACTGTCCCCCAAAGGGATTGAGGGGTTTTCAGTGCTCTGTGCAATAGACTGATAGCGCGACCAATCTTCACAATGCCATCAGGTGCCTGAGAGTAGGGGTGTTTTTTTTTTTCATCTCATTTGGCAACAGAGCAACGATGGAAATGTACAAAGAACAATGTGAACCATATAGGCCTACATGTATGTGTATTAGTCTTCTTTGCGCGTTTTCACTCCTGTTCTGTACAAAATGAGATGAAGAAAATCAAGTCATGCGATGGTACAGACAGTATGTAAACATTGGACACGCAGGCGGTCTATTACGCGGGTGGAGCACTTGAGGACTGAGGACACTAAAGAGCGGTGATTTGCTGGTCGGGGAAATGTAGCCGAGGAATTGCCAAGCTGTCCGTGAAATACAAGACTCGTCAGAATCAACCTTCGGCCCCAACGAATGAGGATTCTTGCGACTTTGTATGGCGGAATAACACAATTGGGGAAGGTTTGCCATGAGAACCGTATGTGTACAATCTTCAAGAGAGGGACAGCAGTCTCCGAATCTGAAACGAACCTCAGTTTTTACAGAAGGAAATGTCCTGTAGACAACCAGAGCCATGTCCAGTATTAACTACTTTGCAATTGGCCACATTTCACTGCCCATGACCGCCACACAGTGTTTTTTTGTTTTGTTTCTTATTAACATACCATTTTCAAAACTAGCATTCAGGAACTATAAATGCCTAAATTTATAAATCAATGGTGAGTACATCATACATTCTATGTACAAGTAAGTTAAATGGCACACGTGTTAGGAGAACGACAAGCACTAAGCCAGAACGTTAGTCTCTTCCACCTACCACACCAACTTCAATGCACACCACCTTTTGTTAATACTAGACTACATGTATCTTCTTGCACACATGCATTTTGTATGTCTTCATTAACCCTTACCACCTCAGGCTCGGCAATCCTGAGAATGAGATCTTGTTGCGTTTTGGCGGGTAAAGTACAGGGCCAAAAAAAAAATACATACCCGGTATGTGTACATGTACAGTGTACCTAGTCTGTGCAATCACAGGCCAATACATACATGTACTAGTCTGTGCAATCACAGGCCAATACATACATGTACTAGTCTGTGCAATCACTGGCCAATGCATACATGTACTAGTCTGTGCAATCACTGGCCAATACATACATGTACTAGTCTGTGCAATCACAGGCCAATACATACATGTACTAGTCTGTGCAATCACTGGCCAATGCATACATGTACTAGTCTGTGCAATCACTGGCCAATACATACATGTACTAGTCTGTGCAATCACAGGCCAATACATACATGTACATGTACTAGTCTGTGCAATCACAGGCCAATACATACATGCACTAGTCTGTGCAATCACAGGCCAATACATACATGTACTAGTCTGTGCAATCACAGGCCAATACATACATGTACTAGTCTGTGCAATCACTGGCCAATACATACATACTATGTACTAGTCTGTGCAATCACAGGCCAATACATGTACATGTACTAGTCTGTGCAATCACTGGCCAATACATACATGTACTAGTCTGTGCAATCACAGGCCAATACATACATGTACTAGTCTGTGCAATCACTGGCCAATACATACATGTACTAGTCTGTGCAATCACAGGCCAATACATACATACATGTACACACCTGTACATGTACTAGTCTGTGCAATCACAGGCCAATACATGTACATGTACTAGTCTGTGCAATCACTGGCCAATACATGTACATGTACTAGTCTGTGCAATCACTGGCCAATACATACATGTACTAGTCTGTGCAATCACAGGCAAAAACATGTACATGTACTAGTCTGTGCAATCACTGGCCAATACATACATGTACTAGTCTGTGCAATCACAGGCCAATACATACATGTACTAGTCTGTGCAATCACTGGCCAATACATACATGTACTAGTCTGTGCAATCACAGGCCAATACATACATGTACTAGTCTGTGCAATCACAGGCCAATACATGTACATGTACTAGTCTGTGCAATCACTGGCCAATACATACATGTACTAGTCTGTGCAATCACTGGCCAATACATACATGTACATGTACTAGTCTGTGCAATCACAGGCCAATACATACATGTACTAGTCTGTGCAATCACAGGCCAATACATGTACATGTACTAGTCTGTGCAATCACTGGCCAATACATACATGTACTAGTCTGTGCAATCACAGGCCAATACATGTACATGTACTAGTCTGTGCAATCACTGGCCAATACATACATGTACTAGTCTGTGCAATCACAGGCCAATACATACATGTACTAGTCTGTGCAATCACTGGCCAATACATACATGTACTAGTCTGTGCAATCACAGCCCAATACATACATACATATACTAGTCTGTGCAATCACAGGCCAATACATACATGTACTAGTCTGTGCAATCACTGGCCAATACATACATGTACTAGTCTGTGCAATCACTGGCCAATACATACACTGTACTGTAGACACACACATGCCAAATCGATCCAAATTCACAAGATGGGGTTGGTCACTGTGGCCCATGAATTTATACATGCCCTGCTGAAGTTTGGCAGGCTCAGTGCTCTGGTAACTACCCGGCACTGTAACTGTACTGTACACAATGTACATGTACATTGTAGTACATGTACCAAACATGAGGGGAACCATTGAAGTACAGTATATGGGATTTACAGTCTGTGTGCTTCCTCATGCAACATGTGCAGAAGCCTCGAGGTTTACGGTTAATGTGTAGTCTTGGGGTTTTTTTTAGCTACAGACATTCACACCCGATTTTCTGTTAGCAAATTTACAAATTTAGTGGGTTTTTTTCCAGAACAATTGAAAGGAAGGGTACACGATTTGCAAAGGTAAAAAAATCGCTTCCATACTTTGTCAAAGCTCAGCATGTACATAAAGTTACACGCCTGCGTACGTTTCGGCTCAATCCGTCAACCATGTCATGAGAGAAAAACATGGAAACAGACATAGAGGGCAGCATTTGAAAAAGGGAACTCTTTGCTCCACAGACCGATTGTTGGTAATTCAACAAATGCACTTCATTCTCTAAAATGGCAGATTTTCGAGCGCTAAAAATGTCACGGAAATGTCTGATACATTACAAACTTCCTGTAGAGCAAGCAATTTCTCAAATTTGGAATGCCAGGGAATTGAACACATTGCGATATGGCGTACCCTCCCTTTATGTACATGGAGCTTGCAGAGTAATTTGCAGAATGAATGGGGTCAAATAAGTTGAAAAAACAACAGGTCTGAAGAAGCAAAACGCCAGAACTTATGAAACAACTTGACCTGGAACTTGTCATCGAATGGAAAGATCAAAATTAAAAACAAGCCTAGACACAGCACCAACGAAAAAGAGCAAATCAAACCTGATAAATATAGAAAAAAATAGGCCCACACTTGATAATAGTCAAGCACCCAAGCAACCGTACATTCGGGACCTCCTTACGAAAATGATACTTGATCCTTCTTTCGGGCCAGTATATAATCATTAACTGGTTCTACTCCAAGATTTTTCTCCCGAAACTCCCGAAAAAAAGAAAAAAAATGAACCGTCTGGCTGTAATTGTTCAGAATCGGGAAAGAAATGGGAAACAAAAGACAGGTTTGCTTTTGTCAAGTAAACAAAGGAAAAACGGAGAACTTGTGAGCGATTTTAAAAAAAAAATGGCAAAGAAATCTTTGACTGGACCAGGGATATGAACCCAAGCCTTTTGCTTTTGCGTACCAGTGCTGTTACCATCCGAGACAATCCAGCCCTTAGATGGGGTTCTTCCCAAATAGTCAACTAGTCTTTGAAAAGTCTTAAAGGTTTGCATGGTGGAAATACACCAAGTGAAAGGTTTGCGGTGACAACATCTCTTTTTTGAGAGTTGCACTGAGAAGAGCCAGTAACTCAACATTTCGGGCAGTGTGTACTTTGCCCTGTAGTCAGGAAACTACCGTAATCTTTGCTAGAATGGTCTGCATCCGTAACAGTTTGGAAAATTGGGGATTTTTTTTTTTTTTTTCATTTTGTTTTTTTGTATTACACAAAATCTTGCAAATTGCTCACAGACTAAATGCCCCAAATGCAAATCTCAAGGAGAGTGGTGGCCGGACATTCCGATACTACAATCTAGCAGGACCTTTCTCTTGGACTGAGGAAGGCCTTTGGGAAAGGGCCTGCTCGGATCGAAACATCGGGGCCTCTACTTTTACGAGGAAATGGGTTTCAAGTCCAAATTTCGATGTCCTCGAATGAGAGCCAAGAGAGGTGGACAAAATGAAGTTACTTTCCTTGAAAAGGAAATGAATTGGTTCAATGATAAACTCTGGCATGCAGTAGACACAATTTAAACAAACCAGGAAATAGAGTGTTTTTGTTATGTTGCTATTTGTTTGTCTAGATGACAAATCAACTCTTGCTGCTGATAATTTTTGGTGGGTTGTTGTTTTTTTGGTGGCGAGGAGGGATAGGGGCCATTGCACCAGTTGGAATGATTATGATTAAGTGGCAGGCAATCTGACACACGATCCCAATCGTTCCAAGAGATTTTATTAGTCGTTGATATCGGGTTCCCCACGGCATCAGCGAATGCACTAATGCAAATTAGCCATCTCAGAAGATTATTAAGGATGTGAGATTATTATGCATGCATGTAAATTCAAATGAAAAATCTCTAAAACTCATAACATACAGCATTCCCATACTGTACATGCACATTAATTTTGAGACGGCTATTTTACAGTAAGTCAGTCCACTAGTTACCGGTACATGTACAGTATGTCCTGCAAACAAATGTCCAAACAACCAGCACATCTATGCCGTTATTACATATAAAGCCAGGTTAGTCTAAGACTACATGTACATACAGTACAGATATCTAACACAAGTTACACAACCCGTTAATTCTTGTTACTTTTACAAAACTGATTAGTCTCAAACAAAACAAAATACCAAGTTGGAGGAATGAAGACTAAAGTATTACAATGACTATGCACAGTCTCGGAAACAGAAAGTCTGAAAGTGGTGGATTTATCAAGATCTCCTGCAGACCATTTCCATTTCTGACAGGGAACTAATTGAAAGAGGAAGTACAATGTAAACTGTGCTTTGAAAGTTGAAGATAAGCCGGGATTTAGTGGAGAGTGAGTCAATACAGAACAATGTTAGTCATTGTACAAATGTCAAATGACTGCCTGTGATGCTGTAAGTAATGTACGTACATGTATCTCAGCCAAGCCCACAGGAAACAGTGCATTAGACTAAACTCCCCATAACACACAAGACGGGTATTGATGTTAAAATGCAAGGGTGAAAATTAGATGGAGAATTCGACTGGACCGGGACTTGAATCTGAGACGTCTACCGTACCAGTGTCTACCTGAACATAATAGGGGTGGGAGAAGGGGGTTGAGTTGGGTGATGTGGGAAGGGGGAGCTGGGTTGGGTCAGGGATGGGGTGGGGGATAGGGGTTGGGTCACTGGGTTGATGTGGGGGATGGGTTGGGTAGAGTATGACTAAGAGTTGTGTGGTAGTCTGGTACATGTAGCCTGGTAGGGGTGGGTTGGGTGAGGTGGGTGAGGTGGGTGGGTTGGGTGAGGTGGGGTGGGTTGGGTGAGGTGGGGTGGGTTGGGTGAGGTGGGGTGGGTTGGGTGAGGTGGGGTGGGTGAGGTGGGGAGGGGGTGGCATGATTGGGGTTGGGGTGGGGTAGGGGGTAGGGGTTGGGTGTGGGGGGGGTAGGGGTTGGGGGGGGGTAGGGGTTAGGTAGGGGGTAAGGGTTGGTTAGGGGTGGGATGGGGGTGTTTGGTGTTGGGTAGGGTGGGGATGTTGGGTGGGGGAGGGGTTGGGTGGGTGATGTGGGAATTGATCTAAGTAGCTGACCATCTTTACTTGGGTGGGGATGCCAGCTAGAAGATTTGCATTTTAACCACTGTACATCTAAAGATCACAGCGCTGGCACATTAAACCAGAGGTCCCAGGCTCCCGGTCCAGATGGACTCCAGTGCGATTGCTTTCAGTTTTATTTTCTTTGCAGGCTTGAAAAAGTTTTTAAAAAAAATAACCAAAGATTTGAGAGCTTAGATGAGAGTACACCGAAAGAAAAAAGGTTGGACAGGTACGTATGTAAGACCAAGCAGGAATGCAACATGGCAGGCAAACCCGAAACCCAAAACAAACAAAAACGTGCCTTAATCTGCATCAATCTTCAAAATCATCCCCAAAGGCAAACAAAAATCAAACAATTATTTTTAAAAAAAAACAATAAAAAAACACACAATTCATGCAGTGCACTTAGAATAAAAATCGGTGCCATGCAAATTTGAGCATCTACAGTGCCATTTTCGGTGACTGACAAAACCAAAACCCAAACCAAAAAACAAAAACAAAAACAAATCATGAAACTCAGCCTCTTATTGACCTACCGGATTGTCTAGGTCATTCACGTCACCCTCGGCCGAAAACTATGAATGGTATTGAAATGAGGGGGGAAACAAACAAAGAACGGGGGAAAAAAGGGACAATGATGACACAATTGACAAAAAAAAAAGCATGAATCAAGGGTGCGTGAAATACAGGCACTGTACATGTACAAACTACAATTTTTTACATGTATCTGAAAAATCCAATATACATGTACATGTACATGTACAGCACTCACTACCACACTGGAGACCAGAGCATGTGGCGTGTAATCTAAATGCTGCATGGTTCATCCCTAGGTAACATTTTCATCCCTGGATCCTATGCAAACCACAACTCATCACACAAAACACATAAAAAAACCTAAACAAGCAGCAGTTTATAGTGAGGTACAACTGTACAGTACATGTATCAAGCAGGGTTCAAAGTACAGTAGTCTTGGATCAAGACCTTGTTGGTTCGTATCTAGCCGATGCCCGACCGTGATCCGCAGTGTACACAGTCTACGTAGGCCCTACTTGCAGTCTACACACATACCAAGCATACATGTGTACATGCACCCGTGTTATGCACTGAATTGAGCTGCAACAACTGGTCTGAGTGGGTGTGCTCATGTTGCAGATCATTGGGTACCGAAGTCATCGCACCCTAGCATGTCGGCCAACGACGGGCATTAGAGCATCTCAACCAACAATGTCTTGAACCAAGACTACAGTAGGTTTGAATAGTACATCGCTGGTCCTTTGGCCAAATGCCAGTCAATGCCAGAACTGTCAAACCCTTTGTTGAATGCCACATTTACGATTCCACCACGACAGAGATTAGTTTTCAAATTCTCTTAATATTTTGACGTTGAAAATTGAAGGATGATAGCTGGATGATAAATATCAAAACAAGTTGGGATAAATGCAGACATAAAATGTGTCACTTCAATCACAGTATTCAATTGACAAATTGGTATGAAAATTCCGTTAGCGATTTATTTTTGCACTGCGCCAAAAAAAAAAGGGAAAAGAGGACCAGTCAAAACCAGTGGACCAGTCAAGATACGAGTTACACACGTGTACGTACATGGTACCCTGTATTCAACTGGTCCGATTGACCAGCAGTCAAAAAACCAAGTTACGGGGAAACCCTATAAAGTCACCAGATCATGATGAAACAGTTCAGCAAAGTTGACGGGGCCGACCCTGTCACAATAGTCACTGATGACACGATGGTGAGTCTGGATTTCAACTGTACAGAGCGAGCTCCAAGTCTGTGATACTGATAGTCTGATACCCCAAGCTCATTGCAAAATGCAAATCGACTGGAACCAGACTACCGTATACACTGTAGTCTGTTCTGTTATTGTTAATCTTCTTAGTTCTGGTACTGTACCGTACATGTACAGTTATGACAGTACATGTACATGACCTCAGCATCATATTGAAGTTCTGGGGAAACAAATTATGCTTTATCTTTTTTTTTAAGTACAATGTGTACACGCACAAATTTAGACCTTGCATATTGATCTCATTACTGGTACATGAGGTCAACTACACGTACATTGTACAATGTATGAATGTAATCTATGAACAATATGGAGAATACAATGTATATGGATGGATAGATGAATGCACACAAATGTATTGTACATGATTGTACACGTACATACATGTACGTGTACTTGTATGTAAAATGCAAACAAATACTGTACAGTACAGACAGTGTTTGAACTTTGAAGGTCAACTGTCTAGTGTGATAATGGCCATTGTTTGTAATGGTTGTAAATAACCTACATGTACATGTATACCGGTACATGTAGTGTGCTACCGGCAGTGTGTACCATACATGTATTACCCCTCTCTGGCGATACAATAAATTTTGCAATACAGTACTTGGGTGGCAGTACAGTATGTATACAATTATAATACACTATACTGTACATATCAATAATATTGCAAAATAAAAATAAAATACATTAATGCAAATTATGGAAAATACAAGTAATATTGAGCCTTGAAAATAACAAGAACATGTTTTGGTAAAAAACAAAATGACACAACACAAAAAAGACAAGACAAGACAATGCACAGAAAAATGCAACACAACAAGACACAACAAACCACAACCCAACCCACCACAACCAACCCAACTCAACCCAACCCAAACCAATCCAACCTAATCCAGCCCCACCCAACCCAACCAACCAACCCAACCCAACCCAACCCAACCCAACCCAACCAACCCAACCCAATTCAACCCAACCAGCCCAACCCAACCCAACCCAACCCAACCAGCCCAACCAACCCAACCCAACCCAACCCAACCCAACTAACCCAACCAACCCAAACCAATCCAACCCAACCCAACCCGACCAACCAACCCAACCCAACCCAAACCAAACCAACCAACTTAACCCAACCAACCCAACCCAACCAAACCAAACCAACCAACATAACCCAACCAACCCAACCCAACCCAACCCAACACAACCAACCCAAACCAATCCAACCCAACCCAACACAACCAACCCAACCCAACCCAACCCAACCCAGCCCAGCCCAACCCAACCCAACCCAACCCAACCCAACCAAACCAATCCAACCCAACCAACCCAACCCAACCCAGCCCAACCCAATCCAACCCAACCCAACCCAACCCAAACCAAACCAATCCAACATAAGTACATAACCCAGCCCAACCAACCCAAACAACCCAAACCAACCCAGCCCAACTCAACCCAACCCAAACCAATCCAACCTAACCCAACCCAAACCAACTCAACCCAACCCAAACCAATACAACCTAACCCAACCCTATGGACAGCACATGCAGAGACTGTCTTCAAAGATGTTTTGTACATTATGGTTTAGACCAACTTGACTGGGTATTCTTTTCAAGATATGTACGTCAGCAAATAATTATCCACATTCGTCTAAATCAAAATAAATCACCTCAAAATGAAGCAGGTTTGTGAGAAAGAATTACAATGTAATAAATCCCTCCTTGTACGTTCTCGCAAGAAACCTAATTGCATTATGGCATGCCTGCCAAGCATTATGGCAGCAATCCAATATTTGTGTCATTAACGAAGAAAGACGGAAAGAAAAAAATCACCGAATGAATTTACATGACCAGAGATGTGAAAAAGAAAATTGCATTACTGCTGAAAAGGGTATTTCTCTGCCGTGGGAAATGGCTGGGCGAGCACAAATTGAAGAACAAAAGTTCAAAATTTTAAGGGATCTGCATCTGCACACGTCCGTGTTGAAATTGCACTTTATTAAAAAGCATGAAAATTCTGTCCCTGCTGCAACAGAATCTGCATCAGTAGGGCCTACACAAATTGCAAACTGGCACAAAAATAACAAAATCAATATATACTGTTTGTAAAAACACAACATTGCCCGATTTTCAAAACCCTTATTTTATAACACTGTGAAAAATGAAATGTTGAAACAAATAAAAAAAATAAAAAAAATTGAAACTGTGAAAAAGCAAATAAGTTTCCAAATAAATCTAAAACAACAATTATTATCAACATTTCTGAAAGTGAAAACATAGTGTTGAAATTCTGAAAAATGTAACAGTTTTGCAAATTCTTAAAATAAGAACAAAATTTAGAAAAAAAAAACATGACAAACTCATGAACTATGTATGTGAAGTACGTACATGGTAACTCAATCTGTTTGTAATTCATCACTGGCATTTTTTTTACGGCCACAAAAACAACTCTTGAGTTGGTCATGACATCCTCATACCATCCACGTACATATAGATTAACTGATCTCCTTCTGCAGGTTACCAGCAAAGCTTTGACCTGTAAAACTTTATGTCAGTATGTGGAGCAGTATTTCTTCCTTTTTACCCCCTCTGCCCTTGAATAAAAGCATGTTGTGCCCAGTGCTTGTGTTACATAATTCATTGTAATTAGATTGTCTTTTTATATGCACGGAATAGTCAACAGTGCCAGGGTTTTCCCCCTGCATATTTTAACTGTTTAGACCGTGGGCCATATTGGAAAAGCTGCGTGTTTCTTTTTAAGATCGGACTCAACTTATACCGCAAACTGATGGTCAAACAAACAGAGCTGTTAAAAAAATGGGAAATACCGGTATTGATTGGGGGATGTTTGTATGAAATTTTCTTGCACATTAATGTGTAAGAACAACAAACATGAACGGCCAAGTACCGGTAGTTTTTAAACTGTCGAACATGGCTGAGACATTGTAGTCTGGTCGCCATTCTGATCACATACATGTACACACTGTATACATAGACAGTTTACAGTGTACATGTTTACCGGTACAGTGGTACATACACTGTATGATGACGTTTGGGATCACACTGTATCGCAAAATCCAAGATGGCGTCATCCAACATACTGTACATAGTACATGTACATGTACGCACTACACAATGTACTAATTATAGCAGGCCAGTGGTCAATTTCACAAGATGGTGAGCTATGCAAAGAAAACCTGTAGGTCTACACTGTATCACTACTTGCATATGTACACAGTATATTATGTACAATGCATGATGGGTTATCCATCGTACATGGAAGTAGAGTTACAATGCATCGTAAGGCTTTGTGAAATCCACACCAGTACTGTACTGTATGTAAAGTACAAACTTTTACATAATTTATGTGCATGATTCAATCCTACAGTGTACATGTAGTCATGTACATGTATGTGTACACATGTATCAGGAGTTCAGGACCTTCCAAAAAGAGAAAGTTCCTTCTTGGGAATGATTGAAACATCAGGGCCCATGGATAGTATGAAACCAAAATTGCTGAGGAAAATGGAGCACAGGAACAATGCACATGCCTGTATTAGTGTATGGTACTACACTCAGTACTTCACTGAGTAGAGAATGATACAAATTGTACAGACCAGGTATACTGTACTCAACTACTGTACTCATAATGTCTAGTGTGTAGAAACCCTGATATTGTAATCACGCTGCCGTGAAAAAAGTCCTGCTAGGTTCGAAATGTCAGCTCCACTGCATTCTTTTTAGAGTGTGGAAAATCCAGATACTGTATACTGTATACAGATCAACAATCTCCTTGAGACTCGTGGGAGCACCATTAGCAGACAGAGATTGAACCCGAGACCACAGGGGATCCACGACTGGCTGTCGACTCGATCCATGAAATTGATTTCACCGGCCATGCCCCTGGGAAACGACCTGGCGGTGAAACCGACACCCAGAGCAAACACCGTATGTGGTTCAGGAAAAACAGACCAAAACTATCACACCCCAAAGACAGACTACGGGAACTGCTCCGACAAAAATTTCCCTGAAATTCTTACAGAGATAAAATTGAGATATACATGTGTAACACGATTTTTACAGAGATAATTTTCGTCAACATTTAATGGGCCTGACGTTTCGATCCTGACATTTGCATTTTGGTAATTTTGGTCAGTAAGCAGTGTTTACAACATTTTTGTATATCACTTTAGATAATTTTTGTTTCAATTTTGTAAAGTTTAGACAATCTGGGAATAAAGAAAGACACCGAAAGAAGTAAAAAAATTAATAAAATACCATAAAAAAACAACTGATCTACAGACGTCCAGAGATTAACAGAAATCCTATTGATCTTTACTGAGCTATAAAGTTTCCTCAACTCAACAGGGAGAATTTTTTTACAGTCTGGGAAACCCGGACAATGGTGGCACTGGCACATACATGTACACCGTCATCCCACCGGTGCCATTCTGTTACCCTCAAAGTGGTTCATCGATTACAGAGGGTGTTTACAGAACACTCAGTGATATGGTTACATTGTGGGGTCCTTCGCTTCAAGGACTCCAACCAAACTCTCTTCATTTCCAATTATCTAGATTATGTGTAGCACTGTAGCTCTTTGTATTGCAAATGCAATTCCTTCTTTCAGTCTTTGAGAATACCTGGGTTGTTGTTTTTTCGACCTCACTTCTTATTCCGATAGTTAAAGGTTTGCGAAGGTCAAAGAATTGCTTTCATACTTCCTTGTCAAACTCAAAATATGCACACACCTGTGTACGTTTCGGCTCAATCCTTCAACCACGTCATGAGAAGAAAAAAAACGTGGTAAATCTGGTAATGAAATTCGATGCCAACTTATTTCAAGACATAGAGGCAGGGCGGTAGTTTTCTTAAAGGAACTCTTTGTTCCATCTGCGGAGCAATCATTGAACACTATTTAACTAATTTCCTCTTTTCTTGAAAAGAGCCGATTTTTGAGCGCTAATATGTCACAGAATGTCTGATACAAACTTCCTGATGAGTAAGTCTTTTCTCAAATTTGGGAAGTTCCGAAAATGGGCACTTTGCAAATGTGTTTTTGTGGGCACTTTGCAAATGGTGTGTTTGTTTGTTAGTCCTGTTTGATATGTGCACTGTGTTCATGTTGTCTGTCTCGTTTGATGATCCCGTTTTCTTGCACAGTTTAAGGCATTTCTTCACATGACCCAGCCCTTTGAATATGGCACCCCTTTCCGCAATAGCCTCTATCCTTTATTTCGATCTCTTTTTCCCTGCGATAATGTTCCATTGTTACTTATTTGAATGGATGATCCACTTTTGCGTTAAATATCCTCGAAGCTCTGCCTATCTACATGTACATGTACGGAGTAATGCCCCCTAATGGCAATGTGGAAATAAATGTTGAAAAAAAAAGCAAACGGATGTGCGCACCAATGAATGAACTGCCATGGATTTCGCAAAGCCTGACAATGCATCGTAACCCGACGTACGATGGATAACTTATCGGAAGTTGAAATAGGCCGTATGGTTTCTGTGCATCGCTCATCGTTTTGCGATGGATCGTAAGTTACGATGGGTTTGATGAAAGCAACCACAGGTGCTCACTGCGCTGACCCGCTGGGTGAAAGCGAAAGTGGGAAACATTGGACAAATTCCAAGTCCAGAGAACTTGCAAAATGAAAACAGAACTGCATTTTACAGGGACGAAACAGGGAAAGAGAAAAAAATGTACCCATACTAGCACATATTGTGCATTTTGAAATGAAATATACGCACAACATGTAAAAATGTTACAAAATATGTAAATAAAATTACCAGTATGCAAATATACAAGTACTAAACAGCTACATGCAAATATCATACAATTGTAAGAATTCGTAAAAAAAACGCCCCCCCCCCAAAAAAAAAAAAAGGAATATATGACTTTATACCAAAAGTAGACAGTACCGTAGCTTGCACTTCAGTATTCAGTTTCTTAGACAAAGTTCTGTGTAAGAGACAAATTGTCGAGGACAGAAATTGTGTGTAAAACACGATTTAAGGTTGAACATTTGCAATGATGTACGCTGAAAGAGGCTTCAAATCATACCATGACAACCGAAAAAAAGAGCCCCAAAAGGTTTTACCTGGTGGAGGGCTGGTCCAATGACAGGCACTAGAAATCCGTCGTGGAAATACTGCACTAGCTGGTTGGCAACGATGGGATGAGAAACCTGAAGCCAATTGGAGATTGGGAAATAATTAAATAAATGAATTATGGAAACACACCACGCATTAACCACTTTGCACTGGGCCACTTTTCAGTAACAATGACCGCCACAAATTTCTTTTCAAAAATTCAAAACCTTGCTTGACAATTGGGAACATAAAATACGCCCATGAAGTAAATCAATAAGACTAGACTACGCCTACAAGTGAGTCAGACCTGGTACAATCAGGATGTCTGTGTGGCTTTTGTCACGCTACATAATGTTTTGTGGTGGGCTGAAAAAGAGTCTTTATCTAAAAACTTGGTCAATACCGGAGACTGGATTGGGAGGGCCTGGTGTACATGTACAGCAACACCACAAGTGTCCTGAATTCAGAGGTCCCGGTGCAAAATGGTGTAGGTGACAAGATGGAAGGAATAAAGCATTTATCGAGTGTAAATGTGTATAGTGATGCTGCCTTTGAGAAAGGCCCATTTTGTTTTCCTTTTTTTTTTAGATTTGAGTCCGTAAGCAATTTGCAATGCGTTCGTATTCCGTTGAACGTGCATGTACCTGAACGACCGCATTGCAGAACTCCAACGAGTGCAGGAACATGCAGAGGTCAGGCATGATTGTCCAGTCCTCGCGGGTCAGGCAGTGCCAGTGGTCAACCCTGATGTCCAGCGTTCGCGGCAGCCTGGAGTACAACGCACCAAGGCCTGTGGCCAAAACCTGCCGACACAAAATGAACCAGGCCGACGTGTCAATATCAATGTGATGGATTCAAAGTTTCAAACCATCAATAACAATGGGAATCAATAATCACAATGTCTCTCCATCTGTTGGACCGATTGATCACTCAATCAATCAATCAATCAATCAATCAATCAATCAATCAATCAATCAATTAATTAATCAATTAATTAATCAATCAATTAATCAATAAATCAATCAATTAATCAATCAATTAATCAATCAATTAATCAATCAATCAATCAATTAATCAAACAGCAAATTCAATCAATATATAAGTCAGTCACTCAATTAAACAGTCAATCTATCAATCAACCAACCAACTACCCAGCCAACTAACCACCAACCAGCCAATCAATCCATCAATCAATAATGTATGAGTCAGTCAGTCAATCAATCAGTCAGTTGACCTTTAGACCTGCTAATGCAATGTACATGTAGATCATTTGTTCATCCAATGAGTTGATCAGTCAATCAATAAAACAATCAAACAAGTCAATCGATAGACTACTGATTAATCAATCAAACAATCATTTGATCTGATGATCAATTAGTCAATCATTCAACCAGTTTATCAATCAACCTATCAATTAATCAATGAATTGATCAAACAAATTTAAAGCACTAGCCAATCAATAAACAAAATCAATAAAAAAATCCAATAAGTTTAATGATGTAATTTAACAAAATTAGAAATATGATTAATAATCCGACAGCTTTGAACCCGAATAAGTAGAATATGCTTCAGTTTGTAATTGTGCCTCATGAAAGATCTGATTATACTGTATCTTAAGGTTTCGTAATATCTTGTACAAAGTAGGAATAAAAAGGTAAATATTTTCGGGGAGTTCTGAGTTCAAGGAGAACAGTGAAAATTCCAGGGTGAATAGCCTTGGTTCCATGCAGCCATTTAACCTTTCAGCTCTGGACAGATTTAAGTTGATGCATTTGGCAGCTGCCCCGATGCAGGGCAGATGGCATTTCCCTCAGTGTGGTATATGGAAACCGAGTCTGCACAGATAACGTCACCTGACAGATGCCATACAGATATCATGACAACACCAACTGAGTACTAATGTAACACTTGGATTGCCATGTACTAGTACTGTACATGTACATGTACTTTACGTACATGGCGTAGGTCCATGTGTTGGGATGGGTAAGTATAGAATACTGGGTAATAAGGCTGTTGTCGTGAGAAAAAATTCTTGTCGACATGTCGCGAGAATTTTATGCCGACTGTCGACATTGTCGCGACAGAGACCCGATTTAGTCAAAAATCTGTAGTCACAATGTCGGATGTTTTTTAGGTATTAAACGAATGGGGCATGTCAAACCGCCATAGTTGTGAACTTGTGAAATTAGTTTTCATAAATAATCTTAATTTCAATACAATTTCATATTTAATGGCTTTCGTATTTAAGATTATACACAACAAAATAATTTTTGTGCCGATATTGGGTGTTACAGTCGCAATTTCCTAAATAAATCATAAAAAAGCGATTGCTCATTGTTTATTCATGACGTCATCGATCGGCGATGCGTGCGTTCTCACTGCAAGAAATAATGAATATTTATGAATTCGCTACACAGCGGCTGCAGTGGCTTTCCAATTGGCTATGTACACATGTACATGGAAGTTGGAGAACCAGATAGTTTCAATGAAAAGAAAAGACGTCACCGTCCGCACCTAGCTAAAGCATGGAGCTCCTTTTTATAGCTCCATGGCTAAAGGTAGCCGCGTATTGGGCACCCAAAAACCAGCCGCGTATTGGACCCAAAAACGGAGGAGGCCGCGTATTCAGCCATACATTCAGACAAACCTAGAACGTATGCGGCAAAGGAGGCCTTTTTCCGATGTACATAATGTACTTCCGGTCCGTTTTTCAACGAAATAAAATACGCGGCCGCCGGGATTTTGGGCCCAAACATGCGGCTACTTTCAACTGGGTACCGACCGCGACGCACGTGCGATCTCATTTCTCCATCCTTCCCTCGGACGTCCACGATCTTTCCCGATCTCTGCATAGCACTGGTATCCCGTACGCACGTGTATTAAATGCATGCGATGCAGCAACGTATACCAGCTACTGTACTGCTGACGACCGGCCGTAGAAACGTGCGCTATACAGTAGTGACAGTATTTACACTGTACATCGTAATGGCAAAATGCGTTCGGTGAACGATTTTCTTTGGTCGCGTCGCGATCCCTTCCAACTTCCAACATATTTAGTAACTATTATTTTGTGGCGTGGATAAGCAAAAATGAAATGCTCAGCGCACAATTTTAGGATTTTTTGTTCCCTTTTTATTCCCTTCTTTTCAGAGATTGGCCATTATGACTAGAGATAGGCTAATGTATTTTATTGTTTTTGTCGCGACAACCGAAAAACCTTGTCGACATGTCGGAATATTTTCTTTGTCGCGACAATGTCGACAAAAGCCTTGTCGACAACAGCCTTACTGGGTAATATGAGACTTGACCTTTCAAAGTAGCCCATGAACTAACTGACTAATAGCCAATAGAAACTGCACTCAATCTTTCCTTCTTTTTTCAAAACATTTTCTGAATTTTTCTCATAATTTGTTCTATATCCCCAAATTGTGTCAAAAAAAACCCTGATGATAGTTGGAATCCAGCAGTCTCCTGACGACGAGCAGAGTACACACTGCTCGAAACGTTGAGTCACCGGCTTTTTTCAGAGCCACACTCAGTCTCAAAAGAGATGATAAACATGGTGTCACCGCAAACCAATTAATAATAAAAAATTGTGTCAACTTTAAACTGCACAGTGCTGAGCACACTAGAGGATTATTGGAGCAGGAGGAAGGGGAGGAGCAGACGGAGGAGATGGAGGAGGGGGCAGAGGAGGGGATGGAGGAGGCAAAGGTTAAAGGGGAAGGGAGGAAGAGGAGTAAAAGAAAGGGAAATGATAGGGACAGGAAGACGGAAGTAGGAAGGTGAGGAGCAAAAGGATAGGGGAGACAAAAAGTCAGAGGAAGAAGAGGGAGAGGAGGGAGGGGAAGGAGAGGAGGAAGAAGAGGACGGGGAGGGTGCGGACGAAAGGTAGGAATGGGAGGGAGAAAAGGATGGGAATGATAAGGAGGAAGACAAAGAGGAAGAAAAGGAAGAAGAGGATGGGGAGGATGGGGAGGACGGGGAGGACGGGGAGGAAATGTAGAAATGGGAGGGGAAAAAAAAGGATGGGGATGATATGGCGGAAGACGAAGAGGAAGAGGAGGAAGAGAAGGAAGAGGTGAAAGAGGAGGAGCAAGATGGGGAGGATGAGGAGGAAGATGAAGAGGAAGATGAGGAAGATGAAGAGGAAGATGAAGAGGATGTGAAAAGGGAGGGGCCAATGATGAGGAAGTGGGTTAGACGAAAGAGGGAGAGAAGAAAGAGGAGGAAGTGGACGATGATGACAAGGAGAAGGATGAGGAGGATGAGGAGGAAGAGTAGTCAGTACATACTGGGCAGAGGTTGGTGCTCTCGGTGATGTAGCGGGCGATGTGCTCTCGCTGGCTGGAGACGGAGACGCAGAGGAGGAGAGCGTCGCGGGCCTGCTGGCCCACCTTGCCGTCCCGGTGCAGGAAGGGGATCAGGAGGGAGAAGAGGAGAAACTTGGCCGGCCCCTGGCTGGGGCTGGCGTGGAAGAGGTACTCCAGCAACATGGGGTCCTGCGAGGGGATCCGGGGGGAAGGGGGGGGAGAGAATGAAGAGGTGGTCAAACTTATCAACCAAATCCTAACCCATGATTTGAAAGAGTACTGATTTGTTTTGCTTTTATTCCAGTATGTTTGACTGGTGGCACAATGTAATGGGATGTCATTAGTCTTATCAGCCACGCACCCACACAAAGATTAAATGAGTGAGATGTCATTGGTCTTAATTGAAAACGGTGGACGCATAGGCCTTATCAGCCACTAACACACCCACACACAAAAAAAATTAGTGAGATTACAATTTACATTGGTCTTCAATCAACAAGGACGGACGAGAGAGAGAGCTCACACAGGCCTTTTGAGCCACTAACGCACCAACAAAAACAGTAAATGAGTGGGACGTTATCAAAAACTATGGACGAAAGAGAGATTAGACAGGCCTTATCAGCTACTCACACACACAAACAGAAATGAGATGCCACTGGTCTTCATCGGAAACAAAGGACAAGAGAGAGAGCTCACATAGGCCTTATCAGCCACCCATTACCTTGGAGAGGGAGACACAGAGTTGGTGCAGCAGTAGCACAAGGTGCAGCTCCACCCGCTCAGAGCAGTGCTCCGAGCAGGCCAGCAGCAGGCGCAGCAGCGGGTTGAGCAGGGCGTTGTGCAGCAGCACCGACTGCCGGGCCTGGGCCAGCACCATCTCGTACAGGCGCAGGAGTTCCCGCTTCATGTCCTCGCCGTGCTCGCCGCCGCAGGCCAGCCCCCAGGCCAGCAGCCGGTCCATGACCGACTCACCGATGGTCAGCTCCAGCATGCGGCCCAGCGTGCCCTGGGTGGGGGGCGCCTCCTCCACCAGCAGGTACATCATCTGGGTGGCGTAGTTGGCCACCGCCTGCACGTCGTCGAAGGTGGCCCGTGAGCGCTGGAAGCGGTGGCCGCTGCTCGCGTTCTGCTTGACGATGATCCCTGGGGTGGGGTGAGGAGGCGAGGTGAGGCGAGGGAAGAGGGTATATGTAGGTCGAGTTAGGAGTCAGAGATCGGAGGACAGAAGTTGAAGGTCAAGGGTCGATTCAGTCAAACTCAGTGGAAGTTTTGGGGTGTGGTGGTGTTCATTTATTTGGGGGAGAGGGTAGGTCGAATCAAGAGTCAGAGATCGGAGGTCAGAAGTTAAAGGTCAATGGTCAATTCAGTCAAACTCAGTGGAAGTTTTGGGGTGTGGTGGTGTTCATTTTTGGGGGGAGGGGTAGGTCGAGTCAAGAGTCAGAGATCGGAGGTCAGAAGTTAAAGGTCAATGGTCGATTCAGTCAAACTCAGTGGCAGCTTTGGGGTGTAGTGGTGTTCATTTATTTTGGGGGGGGAGGTCGAGTCAAGAGTCAGAGATCGGAGGTCAGAAGTTAAAGGTCAATGGTCAAGTCAATCAAACTCAGTGGAAGCTTTGGGGTGTGGTGGTGTTCATTTATTTGGGGGTAGAGGGTAGGTCGAGTCAAGAGTCAGAGATCGGAGGTCAGAAGTTAAAGATCAATGGTCAATTCAGTCAAACTCAGTGGAAGTTTTGGGGTGTGGTGGTGTTGATTATTTGGGGGGAGGGGGTAGGTAGAGTCAAGAGTCAGAGATCAGAGGTCAGAAGCTGAAGGTTAATGGTCAATTCAATTAAACTCAGTGGGAGGTTTGGGGTGTGGTGGTGTTCATTATTTGGGGGGAGAGGGTAGGTCGAGTCAAGAGTCAGAGATCGGAGGTCTGAAGTTAAAGGTCAAGGGTCAATTCAGTCAAACTCAGTGGAAGTTTTGGGGTGTGGTGGTGTTCATTTATTTGGGGGGGGGGGGTAGGTCGAGTCAGGCCCCAAAATTTGTTTACTTCTGTTGGAGTCAGCAGAGTTAGACTGTATGATATAAAGGAACAACTGACCGGAAACTTCGAACTAGTTTGAAAAATGGCCAAGAAAAGTTTGACTGGACCAGGACTTGAAACCAAGATCTCTGGTTTTGCGTACCAGCGCTCTTTAATAAATACCATTTTTAAAAGCTATCCAGGACTTAGAAGGCAGCCTTTCCAAATAGTGAACAAGTCTTTGTCGGGGTGGGGTTGCAGTCACCCTAATAGCCACTTTATGATCCATTAAAAGGTCAAGAAAGATCAAAGGAAGCATTTTGAAATGCAATGTAATCAGAAGCAGAACTTTTGGGGGGGGGCCTTATCAGAAACATTCATATTTTAAAAATCTAAAAAATAAAAAATAAATCAGATTCATCGGTTGCTGCCTCTGATCCTCCGTTTGTTTTGGGGGAAGCTCTGCACTGCTGGCTCTCACCTTTGATCTGTGCCCAGTGACTGCAGAAGACCTCAAAGCAGGCCTGCGGGTCGGCGTCGGCGGGCACGTCCATGGGCCCCACCGATCCCACCACGCCCGGCAGCCCGTTGCCGGGGGGTGTGACCATGGCCGACAGGGAGGAGAGGGAGGCATTGGACAGCCTCCGGATCAGGCGACTCATGGCCAAGGGCCCGCGTCACTCGTACGAAGCGATCGACTCCTTTTTTCGTTCGTTATCGTCGGCGAGAATTCATTATTTGACCTCCATTTTTTTGTTTTCCACTTCAGGGTATCCCAGTCATTAGTCTGCGGGTGAGAAGATTCAGTATTGATCAAGTGGTTAAGACTACTTACTAAGTACTAAGTACAGACTGTGCAGTGTGCACCCTGTTCCCAGACATCAATTTTGTTTTAAAAAAATGGCCGCCTTTTTGCTCGGCAGACGGGATAGAATCTTCTCGATCCCCTGAGCTGAGGGAAAATTTCTCCTTTTTCCCGAATGCAGTGGCTGTTGTTACGGCAGTCGTCCGTGTGGTTCCCTGACTTCACAGTATTAGTCAGGATGTTTAGCTCTTGGAACCAGACCATCAGCTAGTAATATAATAGACTGGTTCAACCAGTCTGTAATGCTGACGAAATACAATCAAGTCAGGGAACCACACGGACGGCTGCCGTAACAACAGCCACTGCGTTTCCCCAAATGTGACTAGTAAAACAAATTACCAGCATTGAAATCGGTGATTCTCAATTAATTAATCAAAAGATGGGTGTGTGGGATCGTTTCACTGGTGTTTTCACTGGGTAACATCTGGGGGTTTCGGTCGAGGGTAGTCATGGAGTCGAACACATCGTTATTTACTCGTGTTTCCCTACAGAAAATCTTGGACCCTACTATCGCCTGACCCCTCAAAAAAAAAGTAAACTAAAAAGTAAAAAGGGCGATTGCAAGGGTCCAACTCCAAGTTACTCGGACTAGGTTGTATCCTCCAATAACCGGTTTTCGACGATATAAGGACTTTTCTTCAAACTGAACAATGTGGACGAAAGTATCACACTAAAAGAGGTCTCAGTCACTTTGTCCACACCACAGACTATTAGAATAATTATAGAGAAGGTTGATCAAGCCTGTCATTTCGGTAAGATTACCCGCTTTTGTTGACGTCCGCGGCGCACCGCGCAGTAAGCACCGTCACCTATTTTCGTCAGTGGTGGTTTAGTAAGGTGTCCCAGTGTAGCCAAACGCAAAATAAATTCTTAAATTAACTCAAAATGCTGTGTGGCACTATTAAATTCTTCCCTGTATGTTTTTTTGTGTTCATCTTTGTTTTTGTTTTTCCACACTGCTTCTAACACTTTCCTCAAATCATTCATAATTTATGCTTAAAACGTATTGGTCTTGTTGATGTCTTCTTTTGTGACGTTTAAAAAAAACTCCACAATCCTCTTTCTCACTGCTTCTTCAGTTATAACCTTTCCAAATTTCACTCAAGAGACACATTTCCTCCTTCTTGGTACTTTCTCTAGCTGCTCTTTTATTTTTTTCATTAAAAAAAAAAGCCTATTGGGCCATGTTACTTTTTGTCTTTAAATAATAATTAAAAAAAATATTTAAAAAATTATATAAGCGAGACGCCCTATAGTAGCCTCCATAGTTTTTACCCAGAACGGACTGCCTCAAGTTGCGTGATATATTTTTTTTCTACGGATGTTGGGGTTTGTTATGGTACACTCAGATTTTTTTTAGGACCAACAATAAAGAAAACTGGAGCTTCGAAGCAACTGCCAATTTTGTACCTAGGAAAATAGACCCCTAAAGAGCAACTTTTTGAATAACACGAGTTTGGTCTACTGGAAAAGCCTTAAATTTCCACATTTTCGGTGACGGACAAGAGCAGGAAACCAACTGCATGATATGAAGTCTGAGATCGTTATACGGAGTTGTTTTCATAGTGCGATGTGAGCTAGAATGCTAAGCGTCGAAAACGTGTAGCGTCGAAAACGGGGGTTCCCACGATACACTAATCACTATTCACTTCGTCCTACTCCTTGCACTTTGGAACCGACAAGTCACCCTTTTTATAATAGAAATTTGGAATTTGGAGGGTCGGGTGACCCTCCAAATTCCAAATTTCGATTTAAAAAAGGGTGACTTGTCGGGTCCAAGTTACTCGGACTATCCTTGCAAGTTGCATGAGACACATTATTGTACAAACTACACTTGTTTTTCTCTAAACCGTGAGGTGAAGTGGTACAACTACAACTACAGTACAAGCGAGTGTAACTGTAAGTTCTCGGTCGAAACTAGCCCCAACAATCCGAGCCCAACACCCACCTTCCAGGGTAAAATGTCGATTTAAGTGTCACAAGCTACCTGTCATTATCTTGAAAATGGATTACGGTTGTTGTCATCAGTCTTTCTTTGGTGTCCTTCGCCAGGGGAGTGCAGCCGACTGACCAAATCGGGATTTCAAGGATGGGTTGATGGGCGTCCCTTTAGTTTTTTTTTAGTTCAATATTTATTTGCAAGTTAGTCGATTTTTTTTTTAGCCGGTGTCCGACAAAATCGATGCCATTTGAACCGCCGTCAATGCGGAGTACCAGCGCAGTGCGTCTTGTCATATGACTGACCGCAAAAGACCGAGAGAGGGCGCGCTCCAAGGTTTGCGTGGCGGGTTCTTTCAAGGAAACGGTTGTGAAAAGTCTAGGGCTAGGTGTGCAGAACACTAAATCGAGCTCCCATCGAATTACACTGTGCAAATTACACTCACTTTCGAAGCTAATTATCCCACACCCAAAAGTCTCTCAGTTCTTGTAGCTATACTGAAAAATGTAGTTTGGACCTTCCTCTCTCAGATCATTTTCAATTGTAATGCCCTTACCCGATTAGATTGTTTTGCTAATTAGCCCCAGAAAAAACGCCCCCAAAATGTGTAGCCGTCCAAGCAAGGATTTTGGGATGGACCCCTCCACTTCTACAGCCAAATAGGCCCACATTTAACCGCATATTACATACTGAAGAGTGAACCCCAAGTTGACCACACAAGTCTTATAATCAGCTCGGTGGAGCCATCTTGGATGGAATTAGTGTGCTGCACCCCTAGTCAAAAACAAAGATATTATAGCGCCGCTAGCGGCGTTTGGTCAACCCATGCAAAATTGGTACAAACATAGAGGGTCCAAACTTACATTGCTAGCAGGAAATTTGGGCTAGAAAGTGACAAACATCGGTGAGCTTTGATCTGTCAACTTCAAAAAATGTGCCATGAACTTGCAACAGACGTTACTGAGACAGTTCTGAGAAAATTCGTGGGGATTTTTTTTAAGTCCTCCTTTCACTTTCTCCTGAGGTCACACCCCCCCCCCATTATTAGATTAAAATATTTGTTTTGCAGCGATCAGACATCATTCTTTTAAAGGCCCTATACAACATTGGTTAAGGTCAAAGGATTGCCATAGTTTGTGTTAATCCATTAAAGTAAAACATCCCAAAAAAGCAATCCTACGAAGCTTTCAGCTCAAATAGTGATCTGAGAAAGTAGAAAAAGGTAAAAAAAAAACGTCACAGATTTTGCCCCATTTCTGCAGTGTAACTGTAAGGCTAGTTTATGACTTGCGAGTAATAAACTATTTGTCGATGTTTGAGTGAAGATTTCTAGGGAAGTACAGCATCCTAGACCGTAAGATTTCAACATGAGGATTCTATCATGACCATCTAAAAACTGTGTAAATTAGAAGGAAATCTGTGGACATCAATGTTTTCCGATCTTCCCAATGCTGTATTGGGCCTTTGAGAGTAAAATGCAATCAAATGTTGCAAACTGCTTACTGACTAAAATGACCCAATAGTAAACATCGAAAGTGGGGATTCAAACATATCAGCTGTCGATTTCAACACACTCGTCGTTACTTAATTAATATCCATTCCAAGACGATGAGCAATGCACAGAAACCATACGGCCTGTCACAACTTAGGACGGGTAATCAGTCATAGGTTGAGGAGCAACGGCCAATGCATCGCCGTAAGGTTGTGACCTCCACCCAAGGCCTACCTACCTATTGTCCATATTTTAGTCGTAAAACCAGCCTTCCTCGTCTGTTTAAAAGGTAATCATAATCAAAGCAAAGCGAGGCAAAGTAGACACTGGAAATACAGATGCAAAGGCTTCCCAGTTTATTTATGTCTCAAGAAAAAAAAATCACACACAAACAAAAGCTATGACTACGAGGAATCAAGTACAAAAACCCCTAAGACCATGGCACTTGTCACGTTAATTGGACTCAGAAATTGTACAGCAAGTGATTGTCCAACGATAAAACAATGTTTATACAGCTTTAAAAAAAAAACAAGGTCAGCTTTAATTTGGGTTCAAACGTGCCTCGCAGTAATTTGAATACACTTGTGACAGGTCTTTGTGCTATTTTACAGGTGAATATAAAGCACTCAACGACAGCCACTTGAAGACTAACTTCGGAAGCCGAGAGAAGAGCACAAGCTTTCATCAAATTGACCACATCATCGTGGCCCGATAGAATTCTTCGCTTGACGAGATACTGCAGTATACTGTAAGCGCAGAATTCATTTCATGGATCGGGTATGCAAGAGATTTTATGCTACATACCGGTATTTCCAAGCCAAAAATCAGAATCTGTTGTCAAGAGCTTGCAAAAAGTGATAAAATGTTTACCCCAAAAGAGGAATGATTCCTCCAAAATAGGAATAGTTGGGACTTGTATATGGAAAGATACCCTGTTGCAAGTGTTGCTACCACATTTATATATACATCTAGGGGTGTATAGATGGTCAGCGTCTATTAGAAACGTCAGGATACCGTAATGCCATTGGGACCTGACTAGCGTCAAACTATGGGTGGGAGGAAAGAGCACTCTGTTGACCCTAACCCTGCTGCACTCAACAGTCCACAAGATGACAGCAGAAGGTGCATTTTGTGGGGATTCTGTTGACCCTAACCCTGCCACACTCGACAGTCCACAAGATGACAGCAGAAGGTGCATTCTGTGGGGATTCTATTGACTCTAACCCTGCTGCACTCGACAGTCCACAAGATGACAGCAGAAGGTGCATTATGTGGGGATTCTATTGACTCTAACCATGCTGCACTCAACAGTCCACAAGATGACAGCAGAAGGTGCATTATGTGGGGATTCTATTGACTCTAACCCTGCCACACTCAACAGTCCACAAGATGACAGCAGAAGGTGCATTATGTGGGGATTCTATTGACTCTAACCCTGCTGCACTCGACAGTCCACAAGATGACAGCAGAAGGTGCATTCTGTGGGGATTCTGTTGACCCTAACCATGCTGCACTCGACAGTCCACAAGATGACAGCAGAAGGTGAATTTTGTGGGGATTCTGTTGACCCTAACCCTGCTGCACTCGACAGTCCACAAGATGACAGCAGAAGGTGCATTCTGTGGGGATTCTGTTGACCCTACATAGCCCTGCTGCAGTCAACAGGGAGATTTCAAATGAATCAATCATATTTACAATAATAGATTTCAGCAATCACGAGTAGAAAAATACAATTCACGCGGCGGCCAGAAAGAGAGCTCTAAAATTCTTGCCTTCAAAACCCCAAAAGTGATTCTCACCAGAAATTTGACTATTTACAAAAATGTACAAAAGTCCACCAGCAATTTAAACCCAATGAACAAGATAGATGCCCCATAAATACCGGTAACCTTCACGATCAAATCATCATAGTAATCATTTTTTTTTTATATGAGAAGGTTTGCGGTGACACCATGTACTAGGTCTCTTAAAGAAGAGGTGTGGTTCTGAAAAGACGGCCAGAGCATACTGGTCGAAACGTCGAGTTACCACTCAGGTTCTTTTCAGAACCACACCTCTTCCTTTGAGAGACCTTATACATGGTGTCACCGCAGACCTTCCCATATTGATTCACCCACCATGCAAAGCCTTAAATCTTATTTAGATATATTTTGATTATTTCTCTTGGGGCATCTCTTGCTAATTGTGTAGTCATATCCATTTTGAAATTTTTTTTATCATATATACAGATAACAACAAAAAAGAATTTTGAGAAATGGCAAGGACAACTTTGACTGGACCGGAACCTAAGACCTGTGGTTTTGTGTACCGGAACTCTCACCATCTGAGCTATCCAGCCCTAGCCAACTAGTCTTTGCCGGGGTGGGGGCACCAGTCAGAAGCATTTACCCAAACAACCAAACAAACCAATGGTTGTAAACCTGGCTACAGCAGCTCGGAAATCACGCAAAGTGGATGCAGCTTTGTTCAATTTAAAGCCCCTACATAACATTGGTCGAGGTCAAAGAATAGCATCCATACGTTGTCTGATCCAACAATGCATGAAACGGCACACCTGTGAAAATTTCAGTTCAATCCGTGAACAGAGTCTCGAGAAAATCGTGAAAACCGCTTTCATTTGTTTTGGGAAAATGCAGCATTCAACGCAGTACTGTTCCGAAAAATAGTTAAGATCTCGGTGAGACGTAAACTATTTCTTTTACTCATTTCTCCCAAAATACAACATTTTAGGCAGAAATATTTCAGTAAGAGGTTTCTCTACTATAACCATCTTCAAATTGTATAAGTTTCATGTAAATCTGTGAACATTTTTTGGTTTCCAATGTTACCAATGTTGTGCAGGGGCTTTAAGTCAAAATTATTTGAAGTCAAAACTTTTAAACAAATTAAAAACAACAAAGGAAGCTTTTGCTGATTCCCCCTAATACAGACTGTGCACAAATCTAAAAAAAAAAAAAAAAAAATGGATTCTGCTGTAAATTCTATTTGGTGATCTAAATAAAACTTGCGAATGAAATCACTGTACAAGATCCGGAACAACTGCAAATAATTCATTCTTCTAATCTTTTATGTCGCAGCTCTCCACTGCTGCGCCGCGGTCTCTGTCTCTTTGGCAACTGGAGGACATGGGACTACTTCCCCAACCACTTGGCAATCGATCGCTGGGAATAGAAAAAAACAAACAGGGGAAAAGAAGAAGAAGAAAAAAGAAAAAGGAATTAGATTTGGATTGAACCTGAAGGCTCCCCGTAAGTAGGATTTGAACCCCCGACACGGACTGATGACGGTTTCCTCCTGACTGGCCTTGGTGGCCAGCGAATTGGCCTGGGTGCTCTACCAACTGGCCTGGGTGGCTCTACCAACTAGCCTGGGTGGCTCTACCAACTAGCCTGGGTGCCCTGCCAACTGGCCTGGGTACCTCTATCAAATGGCGTGGGTGAGTACCTCTGCCAACTGGCCAGGGGGCCTCTGCCAACTGGCCTGGGTACCTCTATCAAATGGCGTGGGTGCCTCAGCAAACTGGCCTGGGTGGCTCTACCAACTAGCCTGGGTGGCTCTACCAACTAGCCTGGGTGCCCTGCCAACTGGCCTGGGTACCTCTATCAAATGGCGTGGGTGAGTACCTCTGCCAACTGGCCAGGGGGCCTCTGCCAACTGGCCTGGGTACCTCTATCAAATGGCGTGGGTGCCTCAGCAAACTGGCCTGGGTGGCTCTACCAACTAGCCTGGGTGGCTCTACCAACTAGCCTGGGTGCCCTGCCAACTGGCCTGGGTACCTCTATCAAATGGCGTGGGTGAGTACCTCTGCCAACTGGCCAGGGGGCCTCTGCCAACTGGCCTGGGTACCTCTATCAAATGGCGTGGGTGCCTCAGCAAACTGGCCTGGGTGGGTGCCTCTGCCAACTGGCATGGGTGCCCTGCTTGGGCAGCTATCCAATGGGCCATTTATACATAGTGCCTTTGATGATTTTTTTCTTTCTTTATTAAATCTGCCCCCCCCCCCACACACACACACACACACATTTGAAGTCCCGCATTGGATTTCATCAAACTGGTCGTCACTTACGGCCAATTGCAGGACAATGAAAGATGCACAGAAACCACGCAACCTATTGTTGTCAAGAGCTTGTAAGAAGTGATAAATGTTCACCCCAAAAGAGGAATGATTACCGGCACTCCAAAATTAGGAATGGGTGGCAGCTAATGGAACTATTATAACTAACGATGGGTAATCTGTCGTGAGTGGAGTTCCAATGCATCATAAAATCCACCCCAGATTCAATTTCTTTCTTTTAGAGCAATGACTCACCCTCTTGGACTTCTTGCCCGGGGTGGCGCCCGGCGTGGCGGCCTGGATGACGGGGCTGTTGGTCGCCTTCTTGGCCAGCGACTGGCGGGCCGACCGCCGCTTGATCTGCGGCTTGGGAGAGAAGCCGATGCTGAAGGCCACGCTGTCGCGACGATTGTCCTCCTCCTGGCAGTGCCGAGAAAAGATGAGGAAAAAGAAAAAAAAAGGAATAAAAAAACAACCAAACCCCACATTGCGGTCCACTTGTGATGAGATTCTGGGCTGCAGTGATATACAAAGGCATCGGGAAGAGCACCGAGCACTCAGTGTTGATCACGTTGAGAGGGGCAAACCCTCATTGAATTACATTCTCCTCAACGCAAACTTTATGATATATCTATGAAACTGCTTACTGACAACAAGGATAGCTTCTTGTACAGCGTAACAAAAAATAAGGAGGGCCTGAAGTTTTGATCCTAGCAGGACCTTCCTCAAAAGCAGATACCAAGCCTTACTGCAGTGATATACAAAAATGTTGCAAACTGCTTCCTTACGACGCAGAGCAACAGCAGTGGCACTTTCGCAAATCGCCAAAAAAAGTGGTTTACTACCTTCAGCGCGGCCACGGCCGACGGCTTCGGTCCACGGTTGGACTTGGTGCTGGCCCTCAGCACTCCGGCCCTCCTTAGGATGCTGCTGCTGCTACTGCTGCTGCCCTTGCTGCTGCTGCTGCTCTTGATGCTGGTGTTGCTGGTCACACTGCTGGTGCTGGCAAGACTGCTGCTGCTGCTGTTGTGCTTACTGGTTGCCCTGCTGCCAGTCTGTGGGGAGAACATCGCACAAAATGTCATCCATAATGAGCTGGAGTGATATACAAAAATGTTGCAAACTGCTTACTGACTAAAATTACCAAAATGCAAATCTTAAAATTTAGTGGGCCTAACGTTTCGATCCTAGCAGGACCTTTCTCAAAGGCAGAGGAAGGTCCTGCTAGGATCGAAACGTCAGGCCCATAATCAGCTGGTCGAGTGGTTAAGACGTCCGTACTAGAAATCGGGAGTCGCGGGTTTGAATCCCGCCCGAGCTGCCTGAAATATTTCCATCAGGCACCAGGAAAAGCACTGAGCACTCGGTGTTAATCACGTCGAGCAAGGGCAAAACCTCATTGGAATACCAGCATTCTTGAATCTTAATTAGCTCCCCCCTCAAAAAAAACAAATTAAATAAATAAATAAAAAGAAAATTTCCACTGGACCACATTTAGCAGACAGCTACCTTGCTCTGTAGGCTCAAGCTGCTTGCACTCAGTGCCCCGGCATCCGCTGCCTTCATACTCTGCATGGAGACCGATCGCTTGGCAACCGTTGCCTTGGCGTCAGGCGGTGGAGGCGGGGGCATGGCGTGGTAGGAGTTGGACGTCCTCATCTGAGAAGGGGGGAGGGTGGGAAGCACCGCGGAAGGAAAGTTCCAGAAAATTCAGAGTATTGAAAAAAATAACTAAATAAAATAAAGGTTGGCAAACTCGAATCTGAATTACAATTCTTGACCATGTTGACAAGCTAAGTAAGAATCCAGCAACTTTCAAAAGAGCTACACACCTCAAGGTGCATTTCTCAGAGTTACGAAAGCAATCCAATGTTGTTCATTTACTATAAAAAAATGTAACAAAATCAAGTAGCCGGCCTAAGTTCAAATAATACATTGCACCCTTTCTTTAATTATTCAAATGCAAGTCAAACAGAGCAACACGTGAACATTGGTTTTCAATCTTGTTTTAATCAAGGAAGACCCCCCTTTCTTTTTTTACATGGCAAAGAAAAATTTGACTTGACTGGGACTTGAACCCGGGACCTTTGGTTTTGCGTACCAGTGCTCTTACCATCTGGGCCTATCCTTTGTTTTCATTTATTTGTAACCCGGTACGACATAACGAGGATTCTCTTCTGGAGTGACCAGAAATAACGACCACAAGCAAGAAGAAGGGAAAGAGAGGAGAGAAGGGGGAGGTTGCAGGGCTCGGATTATCCACCAGACCGTGGACCGAGTCTAGTGATTTCAGCGTCGGTCTAGCGCCGAGTGTGACTGCACTGGACCAGCTGTCTAGTGGTTTTTTTTCTTGCACCATGAAGAAAACGGCACTCAAATATAACTTTGATTTTGACATGTACAAGAAAACAGCATTTTCTAGTGGTATTCCTTTGACTGTACGCAAAATTTGTTGTTTTTTTCCCTTGATTTATGGCACAGGTCTCCTGAAGACGAACAGAGTACACTGTTCGAAACGTCGAGTTCCTCCGGTTATTTTCAGATTGAACCACACATACTCACAAAAGATAATTTACATGGTGTCCCCGCAAACCTATTAATCCGGCACAGGTCTTGTAAAAAAATTGTTCAGGTCCAGTAGGACTGTAAGAGTCTTTAGTTTACTAGACCTGTTGTCCGGTCCAATTTTTCTCTGAAACTCGAGCCCTGGGTTGGCTACGCACCTTGGCAGGGCCCGTCTCCAACGGCGGTTCCAGCTCACCGCTCTTGCGCTTGCGACCGGAGCGAGTCAGCGGGCCGGCGGTCTCTGTCGTCGTCGCGGTGGCTCCGTCGGGTCCCTGGGTGGCCCCCAGACGGAGGCCGTCCTCCGTCACCTCCCGGGGTGCCCGGGTCTGCGTCTCCACCGGGTAGGAGGTCTGCAGGTGCGGCCGGCAGAGCGTGTTGCGCCGCTGGAGCTCGCTGATGCGGTCCCACTCAAAGGCCTCGGGCTCCTCCTCGCAGTCGCCCACCAGGAAGAAACCGGCACGGCCTGATGGGAGGGGAAGGGAGAGGGAAGAAGAGAGAGATGGAGAGAGAGAGGGAGATGGAGACGGAGAGACAGGTGGTGATGTCACAATCAGGTGGTGATGTCACAGTCAGGTGATGATGTCAGACAGGTGATGATGTCACAGTCAGCAGGTGGTGATGTCACATTCAGGTGGTGCTGATGTCACAGTCAGGTGGTGATGTCAGACAGGTGATGCTGTCACAGTCAGCTGGTGGTGATGTCACAGTCAGGTGGTGCTGATGTCACAGTCAATCTAGATGGCAATGTCAGTCAGGTGGTGATATCACAGTCAGGTCATCATGTCAGACAGGTGGCGATGTCACAGTCAGGTGACGGTGTGGCAGCCAGGAGGCCCGCCCTCTCACCTGTGGTCCTTCGGCTGACCTTGGACTGGCGCATGGAGGCCCGCAGCGAGCGGGCCTTGAAGGGGTCGGTGCTGAGGTCCTCGATGGTCTGGGCCACGCTCTCCGGCAGGTTGGTGTCCGGCCCCAGGCTGCCGGCCCGGGACAGGCACAGCGGGCCCAGGCGGCTCAGGTTCAGGCTGTCCGTCATGTTGCTGGCGGTGGACAGGCGGCCCGAGGCCAGGGAGAGCTGGCTGGCTGTCAGCGGCCGGTCGGCGGCCGAGAGCCGGCCGGCGGAGAGGCGGCTGTCGTTGCACGGCGTGCTCCGCTCACTGTGGATCTGGATGGTGTAGGTGCCTGAAGGGGTACGGGAACAAACAGGCACATACAGTCATGGACAATCATCCGTCTTTAATCTATCATTTTGTATATCAGCCTACAGCCCCCCCCCCCTCTGTCTCTATCTGTTTCTGTCTTTGTCAATTTGTCAATCTATCTCTCTCTCTGTCGTTTCTGTCTTTGTCAATCTATCTCTCTCTGTGTCTCTGTCAATTTCTGTCTTTGTCAATTTGTCAATCTATCTCTCTCTGCGTCTCTATCTGTTTCTGTCTCTGAATCTATCTCTCTCTGTCTCTGTCTATTTCTGTCTTTGTCAATCTATCTCTCTCTGTCTCTGTCTATTTCTGTCTTTGACAATTTGTCAATCTATCTCTCTCTGTCTCTTGTCTGTTTCTGTCTTTGTCAATTTTTGTCAATCTATCTCTCTCTGTCTCTGTCTATTTCTGTCTTTGTCAATTTGTCAATCTATCTCTCTCTGTCTCTTGTCTGTTTCTGTCTTTGTCAATCTATCTCTCTCTGTCTCTTGTCTGTTTCTGTCTTTGTCAATTTTTGTCAATCTATCTCTCTCTGTCTCTGTCTATTTCTGTCTTTGTCAATTCGTCAATCTATCTCTCTCTCTGTCTCTTGTCTGTTTCTGTCTTTGCCAATCTATCTCTCTTTGGGAAAACCAGCAACCATAGTTTTGATGCACACCCAGCTATCAACTACTACCCTATTGGTTACATTGTCCTGCAATGAAAATCGCGTTTAGTTTTCCAACCAACTTCGTCGTATTTTCGTATCTATTTTATTATTTTCATTTTAGTTTTAAAAAAAACGCAACTGGTTCCCGATCAGGACGGTCGGGAACCGGTGTGACCGTTACCGAACCAACCCAGCCTTGCTCTATATGTTTCCACCATTGTGCCATTGTGGCTCACATTAACTCCCCCCACCCCAACCCCACCACCACCACCCTCTACACAGCCAGCCACCTACACTGAGACCGGGAGCTGTCCGTGGAGCTGATGCTGGCATTGGAGGCCACGCTGGCCCGGCGCGGGTCCGTGTCCAGATCGGCCAAGTCCAGGGCGCCGTCCTCCAGACTGTCCATGCTACAGACGCTGTCGTTGACCGGCAAAGGGTCGACCATCGGGGGCGGGACACTCCCGCGACCCGCCTCCATCAGACGCTTAGTGAACTCCAGCTGAGAGTGGCAACCAATTTTCAAAACCGACGAACATTACTCATTGTCAGAAATGCTTTACAGTTAATAAAAACGTCTTGCAGTGCCAACATGTAGAACTAATCTCTCTTTTTAGAATGTGTGGTTAACCACTTCGCGCCGGGTTTTTTTCAGCGCCGATGACCGCCATACGGGTGATTCTGTTGAATAATGCATCATTTTCATATGTTGCTGAAACAATCGGAACAATATATTTCTGTGAAATAAATTGTCAATGGAGGGCCCGGTCGCATAGTCAATATAGCCAATGGAGCTCCGGATTCGGAGGTCCCGGCGTTAAGTGGTTAAAGGAATGGTACACCATTTCCAAAGTGCCTATCCAAAATTGCTGAATTTCTAACGAACGTTCCACGGAGCGATCGTTGAAACAAAGAGGTCCTTTTTACAAATGCTGCCCTCTATGTCTGAAAAAAGTTAGTACTTTATTTAGTTTCCACGGTTTTCTCATGACGTGGTTGACAGAGCACACTATCCGAAATGTTGAGTGAAACCTTCTGGTTCTTATCAGAAGTACACTCATTATTTCAACATTTGAATTGTTTATTATAAAGTCAAAAAATGCCTACACAAGTCCCCGTCCACACCCCTCCCCCCCCCCCCCGGGCCAATTTCATAGAGCTGCTTCAGAGCCAACATTAGCTCAAGCACAAAAAGTCAAGATTTATATGATCACCTTGCCAAACCAAACTTCACTTTTGTTTCATGCTAAGTAAAAAAAAAAAGAGCGGACTTCAAGTCCACAGCAATTGACATCACATCACGGTGCGGTTTGTAATCCTGTTCACGCGAGGGGGACTTTTCCTGCTTTGCAGATTTTCACGTTTAAAGCCCCTACACAACATTGGTAAGATCGAAAAACAGAAATGTTCACAGATTTACATGAAACTTTTGAAGATGGTTATGGTAGAAACCTCTCACTGAAATATTTCTGCCTAAAATGTTGTATTTTGGGAGAAAAGAGTAAAAGAAATAGTTTACGTCTCACCGAGATCGTAACTATTTTTGGAACAGTACGCCGTTGAATGCTGCATTTTCGCAAAACAAATGAAGCGGTTTTCACGATTTTCTCGAGACTCGGTTGGCGGATTGCGCTGAAATGTTCACAGGTGTGCTATTTCATGCATATGTTGGATCAGACAACGTATGGATGCTATTCTTTGAACTTGACCAATGTTGTGTAGGGGCTTTAAGTGGGCCCAGGCCATTTTGTTCTCTCCCCCCTCCTTTGCGACTTCCCCCTTCCCCCCGTACCTCCTCCTGTAGAATCTGCAGCTCCTTGCGGCTGCTGTCCTTCTCAAAGCGCATCCGAGCCTCCAGCGAGGCCAGCTCCTCCCTGAGGCGCTCCGCCTCCTGCTCGAGGCGCGCCACCTCCTCCCTGTGAGGGATAACGACAGGCGAGGCCATTCATTAATTCAAAGGGATACTGTCAGATGCATGCCCTTAGACACAGTGCCCATGACCACCACACAGGATTTTCTTTCTTCAAAATTTTACTAAACGATCGGGAACAATAAAAAGAAGGGGGTGGATGATGTGCCGTTTTCAAAACTTGAGCAGGATGCAAAGACATTACAAACTAAGAAGTGGAACGTCACTAGTATAATGAACACCGGTATACCGAACGTTAGGCTGTAACGAACATGCCCTTTGACTCCCAATTTTTTGTGTACAAAACTATGTGGCCGCAACTGCTATACAGAAAGACCGCTATAGGTCTACCGAACGATTTTCATGGATCCCGGGATGTTCGTTAGAGCGACGTTCCACTGTACTGGCTGAAATGACCAAAATGGAAACGTCAATGAGCATAACAGTTGAAATAAAACAAGTACGACCGTGGTAATTTGAAGGTTCAGGCAGGGTTAGGATTAAGGCAGGCAAGCAGGCAAAAGGCAGACCTTCCTTTTTACACAACTTTCTGAACAATTGATAAAGAGTGCAGTATGTGTACAAGCGAGTGAAAGCTGTAAACCCTCCTGATTTGGGTCATAAAGCGGCACACACTTCCCAGAGGACGGCCACAGCATACTGGAAACAAAAAATCATTTGAATTCCCACTCGCTGGCTCATGCCAGAACTCTTCTCCTAAGAGACACTCCATGCGGTGCATCGGCAACCCCCCCCCCCCCCCCCGACTAATTTGTACTTTATCTACTGTGTTAAGCTTCAAATCTTACCGCTTCTGGTTTTGTAGCTCTTGGTTGGCGGCCGTGGCCTTGGCGTACATCTCCTCAAACTGCTGCTGGATCCTCTGCATCTGCTCCTTCCTCTTGGCAAGTTCATCTGAGGTAAGGGAGGGGAGGGGAGTTGAGGGCAGGGCAGGGTAGGGCAGGGCAGGGCAGGGCAGGGCAGGGCAGGGCAGGGCAGGGCAGGGCAGGGCAGGGCAGGGCAGGGCAGGGCAGGCCAGAGCAGGGCAGGGCAGGGCAGGACAGGGCAGGGCAGGGCAGGGCAGGGCAGGGCAGGGCAGGGCAGGGCAGGGCAGGGCAGGGCAGGGCAGGGCAGGGCAGGGGAAGCAACAGCTATGAAACACTCGGCTTGATTCCTACCATGTCTACAAATACCAAACCCCTGATAACATAAATCAACTAGTCAAGAGCTTTCATGGCTAAGCCTATTCTTTTCCCCTCTAGGCAAAGCCAAACTACTCAAAACAAATATTGAAATGTTTTTGTATTCTGAAGCATGTACATTGATACATGTATGCAAAACAAGGGGTCTAGGGTTCAAGTTCCAGTCCGATCAAGGTTTTCTTTTAATACATTTTTCCCAGCTCCCAGTCAGTTTTACTTTTATTTGTTTTCTATTCTTTTGAAAAATTAGCTGAGCCTATTTGACCTGAGCAATCCTGAGCAATCTGATTTTTTCTATGGTGGCCTTCCCAAATAGTCACTCCAGGCCCTGGGATCCTGCCCCAATTTTCATTCAGAAGTAAACAATTTCCTTTTGTTCAAATTGTTGTAAACCTGGCTACAGCAGCTCGGGGGTTCACACAAAAAGGATGCAGCTTTTTTCAATGTAAGTCAAAGACAAATAAAGGGAATTAGTGTGAATGAAAAACGGGGACATGATCCCCGGAGAATGGAGATAGACGGCAGTTAATGGTTAAAAATGCTTCCGACTGTGCCCCCACTCTGGCAAAGACTATTTGGGAAGGCCACCATTTAAGGACTGGATAGCTCTCAGATGGTTAGAGTGCTAGTACGCAAAACCCAAGGTCTTGGGTTGAATTCCTGGTCCAGGCAAAGTTTTCTTTGCCGCTTTTCAAAACAACAACTCTGTGTAAACCAACGATCTTATAGCGCGCAAGATGGATTATTCTGACCAAAAGGTGAAGTACGCACTGGACGCCATTTTAGTAAAAGAAGGAAGTGAAGCAAGAGAATCACAGACAGTAACAAAGATACAACTTGCAAGAGTAGGCCATCTTGCGCGCGGATCTTTGGTGTAAACCCAGCTAGAGCAGTAACACGCCGATGCCGTACTGTTCCAAGAACTTCCCACAGGATTTGCAGATTGCACGGAGGTTCGGAGATTTGCAGTTCTTACCTGTCAGTGACTGCTGTTCCCTCTCCGCTGCCGCCTGCTTCTGCCTGTCCAGGGCTAGCTTCTCCTCCAGGTCGGAGATGGTAACGGCGTGCTGCTCCAGCTGCGACGTCAGTGTCGCCGTCGCCCCCTCGGCTGCCTCCCGCCCCCGGCTTTGCTCCGACGTCAGGGCCTGGATCAGCTCCGAGCGGCGCTCGCACTCCTGCCTGGCCGCGGCCGCTTCGAGGGACAGCTCCCGGTTGGCGCGCTTCAGCCCGTCCGTCTCCTCGGCGTGGCCGCGGAGGGTCGTTTCCCGAGCGGCCTCGTCCTCCGCCGCTTTCGCTCGGAGCTTCTGGATGGCACTTTCTTGCCGCTCGGCATGGGTCTCGAGCTGAGAGATGCGGCCGGCCTGCCGCTCCGATTGTTGGAGGGCGACGGCGAGCCTGTCGTTCAGAGCCCGCTTGGACTGGTCGAGCTCCTCGATGGTCTGCTGGTGCTGCTGGAGAGTGGCGGCCGTCTGGGCGCTCTCCCTGGCGTGGTCCCGCTTGGCCTGTTCCAGGACGGCGATGGCTTCGGCGTTGGCGGCGGTCAGCGACTCCACTAGCTGCTGCTTGGACTGCTGCAGCTGGCCGATGGTTTCCCGCTGCTGCAGGCTCTCCGCACGGCCCCTCTCCAGGGCCTGCTTCAGGTCCGCGATCTCCCCGCAGAGTTGCTGGTTCTCGCTGCCTGATTGCTGCCTCTGCTCCTCCTGAAGCTCCTTTTCTTTCTCGAGAGCTCCGAGGGCTTCCCTGTTGGCCGTCTCCATCTCCCGGGTCATCACCTCTTTGAACTGCTGCAGCTGGAGAATCGCTGTCCGTTGCTGCTCCACCTCGGCCTGGCCCCTCTCCACAGCCTTCCCTTGGATCTCCTTGGCGCCCTCCAGCTCCGCGATGACGTCCCTCTGTCGGCCCGCCTGCTGATGGGCCGCAACCAGCTCGACTCTCAGGCGCTCCTCCGAGGTCCTCAGGCCTTCCAGGAGCTGTTTCAGCTCTAGGATCTCCTGTGAGAGTAGCTGTTTCTCTCGGTCCCCTCCCTCCCTCTTCTCCTCCATCAGCTTCAGCTCCTTCTCAAACTGGGCGATGGCATCCTCTCGCTGTCTGATCTGCTCACGCCCCGAGGTGACCTCCTCAGAGAGGTGTCTTTTGGAGGCTCTCAGGTCCTCGATGGTCTTCTGCTGATCGGCAGAGCCCTCCACCTGCCGGTAGATCTGCTCCTTGGCCGAGGTCAATTCTCGGTTGAGCCTGTCGACAAGCTCCTCTTGCTGCTGGGCGAGGAGCCGCACCGAGGAGACCTCATCAGAGAGGTGGCCCTTGCCGGACTTCAGGACCTCGACGGTCTGCTGGAGCTCGTCCACTGCACCAGAGTACTTCAGGACCTTCTGTCTCGCCGAGGCCAGCTCCTCTACCAGACTGGCCTTCTCCCGCTCCAGGTTGCCAATGGCACGCCTTTGCTCCTCTTCGAGAAGGCGGCCGGAGGTGAGCTCCTGCGAGAGGCGCTCTTCTGCACTCCTCAAGTCCTCGATTGTCCGGTCTCGCTCGGCTACTCGTTCGGCGTACTGCCGCTTCTCATCTTGGACGGCCACCAGCTCCTGGTTCAGGTTGCTCTTGTCCTCCTGGAGGCTGGTGAGCAGCCCTTCTCGCTGCTCGGCATGCAGCCTGAGCGACGAGGCCTCTCGCTCCAGCACCTCCTTGCCGGATTCCACCTCTCCGAGGGCCTTCCGCAGCTGTGCCGCAGTCTCTTCCCCCTTCTGAACCTCTTCCCTGGTGGAAGCCAACTCCTCTACCAGAGTGGCTTTGCCCTGCTCAAGATCAGCGATGATATTCATTTGCTTTTCGTCTTGAAGACGGGCTGAGGAGATCTCATTTGTGAGACTGTCTCTGCTGCTCTCCAAATCTTTCACAGTCTGCTGAAGATCCCGATTCGTCTGCGCATGCTCCCAGACCTGCTCCCGAACCGAGGCCAACTCTCCCTCGAGGCTGTTCTTCTGCTGCTCCAGCTCAGAGAGGGCGCGCTCCCGCTCTTGGGACTGGAAGCGGGTGGTGGTGACTTCCTGGGAGAGGCTGCCCTCGGCGCTCTGCAGGATGGCATTGGTCTTGCGCAGGCTCTCGATGGTCTGCTGGGCCTGTCGGACAGAGTCAAAGCTATGCCGCAGCTGCTCCTGGCTGGACCTCAGCTCCTCTGCCCGCGCCTTGGCGGCCGCCTCGAGGCCAACAACGGCCTCCACTTGCTGCTCCCAAGCCAGCTTGCCAGTTGCCACTTCCTCGGTCAGGCGCCTCTCCGTGGACTGAAGGCTGTCCACCAAGGCCTGGAGCTCCTCATTCCTTCCGACCTGGCTCTGGTTGTGCTCTTCTGCCGACCTCAGGCTACCCTCCAGGGTTGAATTGACCTCCTTGAGGGTTCCAATGGTCTCAGAGTGCTGCCTGAGTTTCTCACTAGCGTCTGCCACTTCCTCAGTCAGGCACTTCTTTGTGGACTGGAGACCCTCCACTGTAGCTTGTAGCTCCTCAATCCTACCCATATGGCTCTGGTTCTGCTCTTCCACCGACCTCAGGCTACCCTCCAGGGTTGACTTGACCTCCTTGAGGGTCTCGACGGTCTCAGAGTGCTGCCTGAGCTTCTCACAGGCGTTCGCCATTTCCTCAGTCAGATGCTTCTCTGTGAACTGGAGGCCCTCTACTATACCTTGTAGCTCCCCAACCCTTCCCGCCTGGCTCAGGCTATGCTCTTCTGCCGACCTCAGGCTACCCTCCAGGGTTGACTTGACCTCCTTGAGGGTCTCGATGGTCTCAGAGTGCTGCCTGAGCTTCTCACTGGCGGCTGCCACTTCCTCAGTCAGGCACTTCTTTGTGGACTGGAGACCCTCCACTGTAGCTTGTAGCTCCTCAATCCTACCCATATGGCTCTGGTTCTGCTCTTCCGCCGACCTCAGGCTACCCCCCAGGGTTGACTTGACCTCCTTGAGGGTCTCGATGGTCTCAGAGTGCTGCCTGAGCTTCTCACAGGCGTTCGCCATTTCCTCAGTCAGATGCTTCTCTGTGAACTGGAGGCCCTCTACTATACCTTGTAGCTCCTCAACCCTTCCCGCCTGGCTCAGGCTATGCTCTTCCGCCGACCTCAGGCTACCCTCCAGGGTTGACTTGACCTCCTTGAGGGTCTCGATGGTCTCAGAGTGCTGCCTGAGCTTCTCACAGGCGTTCGCCATTTCCTCAGTCAGATGCTTCTCTGTGAACTGGAGGCCCTCTACTATACCTTGTAGCTCCTCAACCCTTCCCGCCTGGCTCAGGCTATGCTCTTCTGCAGACCTCAGGCTACCCTCCAGGGCTGACTTGACCTCCTTGAGGGTCTCGATGGTCTCAGAGTGCTTCCTGAGCTTCTCACTAGCGTCTGCCACTTCCTCAGTCAGGCACTTCTTTGTGGACTGGAGACCCTCCACTGTAGCTCGTAGCTCCTCAATCCTACCCATATGGCTCCGGTTCTGCTCTTCCGCCGACCTCAGGCTACCCCCCAGGGTTGACTTGACCTCCTTGAGTGTCTCAATGGTCTCAGAGTGCTGCCTGAGCTTCTCACAGGCGTTCGCCATTTCCTCAGTCAGATGCTTCTCTGTGAACTCAAGCCCCTTCACTTTAGCTAGTAGCTCCTCAATCCTACCCATCTGGCTACAGTTCTGCTCTTCCGCCGACCTCAGGCTACCCTCCAGGGCCGACTTGACCTCCCCGAGAGTCTCGATGGTCTCAGAGTGCTGCCTGAGCTTCGTGCGGACATCGGACACCTCCTCGGTCAGGCACTTCTCCGCATCCCTCAGGGCCTGAATGGTCCGGAGGCTGTCCTGATATTGCTGTTCCAACAACGCCGTCTTGGACATCTGGATCTGCAGCTCGCTCTGGAGGCCGGCAATCATCGCGGCGGCCTTCTCCTCAATCTCTTCACATCGCTGTGGCGCACACAAAAAACGAAAACGACGGGTTTAACAACAAGAAAGATCTGTTATCCATTGCACAAACCTTGTACCTGTAGTTGGATATGTGAAACTTGTTTGCAGTCGCCAAACTGTCAGAGGAAATTCCAAATTTTGAAATCAACGGGTACCCGACTTAGGCGGCAACCCGCAACTAAATGTCAAACATAAGAAATTAAGAACGTTGCATAATGCCCACTGGTCCCTATTGGGGTCTAAAGTCGATATCAATACAAAAGAGTCCTTGTTTCACATGATAAAAAAAATAATAAATCTTGTAACCAAATACGCAAAACGGAACAGGGGTACCCGTTATTCTTGAATGGGGTTTTGGGTACCCAGTTCGTCTGCCCAGGCCTAAAATCAGATGATATGAAATTCAATGAGGATCTGCCCTATACACGACGTAATAAGCACTGATTGCCTGATTGTCTGCTGACCAAAAAATACAGGCAGCTTGGTCGGGCTCTGAACGCCTACTTTCTCGTGCAGAAGTCTCACCCACAATATTTATCTCTACCACGGTATATCATATGATATACAGGAAAGCAGACATAAAATATTAGGCCCTTAAGATATTAGGCATAGATACTCTGAAAGAATATTACACAATGATTGGCACACTCACCTTCTGTCCCTCCTCTTGGGTAGTGCGGACCTTGACAGTCCATTGCTGCTCAACTGTAGACAAACCATTGGAATGAAGGGACAAGCATACACGTAAGATGCTGGGAATGCAGGACTGAACAGTTGTCTCGGCGTTACGGACTTTGATGCAGCACTGAATGGCCCATTGTTTGCACAGGGTCATTGCAGCGGTGACTGTGAATGGGTTCAACCTGAATTGCATTGCATCATTGCATTGCATCATTGCATCCACAGCTGTGACTATGCATGGGTGGACTGAAATGGCTCAATGTATACAAGCTGAATAGGGTCATTGCAACCACAGCTGTGAATGGGTGCACTGAATGGCCCATTGTGTACAAGCTGAAGTGTCATGACCGTGACTGTGACTGTGAACATGTGAATGGGTGCACTGAATGGCAACTAATGACAAAAAGGGGATGAAGATAAAAAGTTGTACTCACGCTCAAGTTTCGTCATACGGAACACCTCTTCTCTTCGTTTCATCTGAGTAGATTGATAAAGAAATGTTTTAATTATACTTTAGTGTGGGAAGATGGCTTGAAGGCTTGACTGAAAGTCATCGTGCCTGACGGTCATCTCATGGTTGTCTGTCTGACGTTCAACCTGTCTCAAGTTTGACCTGTCTGACAGTCGACCTATCTTAAGTTTGACCTGCCTGACAGTCGACCTGTCTCATGGTTGACCTGTCTGACGGTTGACCTGTCTCATGGTTGACCTGTCTGATGGTTGACCGGTCTCATGGCCGATCTGTCCGACAGACCTGTCTCAGGGTTGACCTGTCTCATGGTTGACCTGTCTCATGGTTGACCTGTCTCATGGTTGACCTGTCTCATAGTTGACCTGTCTCATGGTTGACCTGTCTCATGGTTGACCTGTCTCAAGTTTGACCTGTCTGACAGTCGACCTATCTTAAGTTTGACCTGCCTGACAGTCGACCTGTCTCATGGTTGACCTGTCTGACGGTTGACCTGTCTCATGGTTGACCTGTCTGACGGTTGACCGGTCTCATGGCCAATCTGTCCGAAAGACAACCTGTCTCAGGGTTGACCTGTCTCATGGTTGACCTGTCTCATGGTTGACCTTTCTCAGGGTTCACCTGTCTCATGGTTGACCTGTCTCAGGGTTAACCTGTCTCATAGTTGACCTGTCTCAGGGTTCACCTGTCTCAGGGTTCACCTGTCTCAGGGTTCACCTGTCTCAGGGTTGACCTGTCTCAGGGTTGACCTGTCTCAGGGTTCACCTGTCTCATGGTTGACCTGTCTCATGGTTGACCTGTCTCATGGTTGACCTGTCTCAGGGTTCACCTGTCTCAGGGTTCACCTGTCTCAGGGTTGACCTGTCTCAGGGTTTACCTGTCTCATGGTTGACCTGTCTCAGGGTTCACCTGTCTCAGGGTTCACCTGTCTCAGGGTTCACCTGTCTCAGGGTTCACTTGTCTCATGGTTGACCTGACTCACAATTGACTTTGTCTGATGGTCGACCTTTCTTAAGTCGAGTTGGTTTTAATAGACACAGGGCCCCTGCCAGTCAGGCATACAGCTGTTGAGCGGGGTAAAACCCTGATTGAATCTCAAAAGATGCAGTCGGCAGAAGAAAAAAACGGGGAAAGCCGATGGCTTTTTCATCACCCACCTCCTCTCTGGCCTGACCCAAGAGGGCATCGACCTCCTGGTGGCTTCGTCGCACCTCCTGCAGCTCCTGCTCCACCTCACCGAGCCGACGCTCCGGAACGATGCTCATGCTCTCCCCACCAGGGATGCTCTCTGGCAGAGAGGGAGAGCAAACAGAAAAGAAAGAACAGTTTAGAAAAAGGCCGCCATCTAAGGGCTGAATAGCTCAGATGGTGGGAGTGCTGGTACGCAAACCAGAGGCCTCGGGTTCAAGACCCAGTCCTATCATTTTTTTCATTTTTTTTTCAAAAAGTTCCCAGAGAGATTTTCCTTCTTTTGTTTGACTTATTATACATGTACTTTTACTCTTGAATGAAATGGGGGAATCAGTTCACTGAACGACTCATGGAATACAAACTCAATTCAATTGAGTCAGGGGGAGATTCGACACTGGGCGACAACTGAGGGGCTGGTACCTCGACGCTGGCGGTCCTCCAGCTCCCTGATGCGTTCCCGCTGCTCGGCCACCAGCTCCCTCTGCTGGGCCAGCATCAGTCGGCTCTCGCGGTCGGCGGCCGCCAGCCGCTCTGCATCGGCCGCCAGCTGGCCACTCTGGCCGTGCGACTCCAGCAGCTCCCGCTGGACCTCGGTCAGCTGCGACCGCAGCGCCTCGCTCTTTGCCCGAAATCCGTCCGACGCCCGCACCTGATGGGGGGGGGGAGAGGGGGGAGAGGGGAGAGAGGGGGGAGAGGGGGGAGGGGGGAGAGGGGGGAGAGGGGGGAGAGGGGGAGAGGGGGAGAGGATGGGGAGAGGGGGGAGGGGGGGAGGGGGGAGAGGGGGAGAGGGGGAGAGGGGGAGAGGGGGGAGGGGGGAGAGGGGGGAGAGGGGGAGTGAGAGAGAGGGGAGAGGGGGAGGGAGAGAGAGAGGAGAGGGGGGAGAGGGGGAGGGGGAGAAACGTTTGAGGAGGGAGAGAGAGTGGAGAGAGTGGGAGAGAGAACAGTTTGTGGAAAGCTGGAGGTGACATTGTCTAAAAATCTCCTTCCAGAGAACAGCTGAGGCCAACTTCATGAGGCTTCTCAGACCCCCCCCCCAAAGAAAAAATGGTTCTTCACCCACGGCAGGGTCAGTCCGAGGTGGCAGCCGATTGCACTGCTTGCAAGTACAGACCCTACATGAAGTACATTCTCCTCTACAACAACATCATACAATATCTAGGGTTATCAGTTGCCATCCCGGGGTTCAAAGAGTCCAGCGGCTCACCCTGGTCTCCAGCTCGTCCTTCTGGGCCATCAGCCTCTCCACCAGCTGCTGGAGGCTGGCGTTCTCCGAGCGGAAGGCCTCCATGTCCGTCACCCTCTTCTCCAGTCTAGGAATGAAGACAGGTTTTAGAAGTAGATGTCACTGAACCAGACTTGTACAGACTCGGAGAAATATGTGACCCGGTACGGCATAACGAGGATTCTTGTCCAAATTTTTCAAAATGTTCACACCACTGCATGAGTACCTCTATAGCTTTCTAATGATATCCAAATGATTTCCATGCTTTATTTTATTCTTCTTATTTTTTTTTTTGGGGGGGGGGGTGGGTTTACTTGCTTGTTTGTTAATCAATTACTCGATCATTCAACTTATCAATCAATCCTAAACAAACCTATTTTTTGCTTGCCTGCTTGCTAACTAGCCGAGTTTTGTCTGATTATCGAATCAATCATCCAATAAATCAATCAACCAACAAATCAATCAATCAATCAACCAACAAATCAATCAATCAATCAACCAATAAATCAATCAATCAATAATCAATCAATCAATTAATTAATCCATCATTCAATCAATCAATCATCAATCATCAATCATCAATCATCAATCATCAATCATCAATCATCAATCATCAATCATCAATCATCAATCATCAATCATCAATCATCAATCATCAATCATCAATCATCAATCATCAATCATCAATCATCAATCATCAATCATCAATCATCAATCATCAATCATCAATCATCAATCAATCAATCATCAATCATCAATCCATCAATCAAATCAAGGACATCAATCTATTTGCTTGCAAGACTTTTCTAGCATGTCTTTGCCCTTAGCCACACCACTGGTGCTCCGAAATCGGAGGGCCCGGCGCAAAGTGGCTAAGGTCAAACTCTGGGCTAAGGGTGGTTGGCGCGAGGGCCTTGGCTTGGTGCGGGTACCTGGCGTTCTGGTTCTGGCTGAGGCTCAGCTCCTCGTGGGCGGACCGCATGCACTCCAGGTTGCCGCACCTCTTCCGCAGCTGCGTCACCTCCTGCAGCGCCTCGCTCAGTCGGGCCTCTGCAAGGGAGCAGCGACGACCATTACAACATCGGCAAAGTGAGAGCAAAGTACTTAAAACCTTACAAAAAAAGGGGCCAAGACTGTGTGAAGAGATCTTACGGCATGACTCAGACTCTGCCCCAACCAACTAGGGCTGGGCTTGTGTGACTCGATGACAATATTATGAAATTTAAAAAAACAACAGATGACAAAGTAATTAGTCTTTGCTGCACAGGTCCACAGTAAGATTTGAGGGCAATTTCCCTTGATAACAGTAAAGACTAGTTGACTAGTTGACTATTTTGGGAGGCCACCATCTAGGGGCTGGATAGCTCACATGCTGGTACGCAAAAAATCTCGGGTTCAAATCCCGATCCAGTCAAAATTTTCTTTGCTCTTTTTTTATTTAAATGGTTTAGAAATAAGACGTCGGTTATGCACTAATTATGAGGGGGTTTGTGGTGACACCTTGCTATTAGGGCTACTCTTTTATAAGTGAGTGTGGTTCGGAAAAAGAACCGGACAGTTACGCTCCACGTCTTGAACAGTGTGCTCTGTTCGTCTTCAGGAGAAAGAGTTTGCTGAAGATGAACAAAGCACATTGTTTGAAAAGTCGTGGGAAAACCCTCCGGTTCTATTCAGAACCACACTCATTAAAAAAAAAAAACCAGCAACGCGTAACATGGTGTCGCCGCAAATCTCCCCACAGAATGGTTGAAGGAGAGATCGCAAGAGCCCTTCGGCGTACACACCTCTGTCGGCGATGGCCGCGTTCTTCTCCACAATCTCCGCCTCCCGGTCTGCCCGCAAGGCCTTCTCCTCCGCCATGCTCACCTCCAACTTCCGGACTTTGTCGTACCAACCCTTCCGATCTCGTATCTGTAAAAAAAGATTCCGTACGAGCCAAACCAAAAGGGACGAGATAGATGGGAAAAGACCAGTCTTTGCCACCTTCCCTTCAGTAGAAATTAATTTTGATGATGAATTAATAGCTCCGGAACATCAGTGCCTTTTTTTTATTTCGCAGTCATCTTTGCCTTCCTTTGTTTGTTTAACAAACAAATTAGAGAAAAAATAGGCTGCGTCCATTTTGGGATATCCCAGAATCAATATTGCTGGTTGAATTCGATTGAAAAAAAATTGAGGTTATGATTCCTGTGGATGTACGGGCAGTTAATAGGCGATTGCTTCTGATTGGTTCTCCAAACTCGGCCAACTAGCGCTCTTACCATCTGAGCTATCCAGCCCTTGGATGGCAGCCTTCCCAAATAGTCAACCACCGGTAATCTTGGGGCGCCAGTCGCAAGCATTCAACCATTAACTGCCATAGATCTTCTACAGGGATGGGATCAAGCCCCCGTTTTAACCATTCATTCAGATGCAAACAACCAAATGGTGGTAAACCTGGTGACAGCAGCTAAGGGATCGGACAAAGTGGATGCAGCTTTTCAATTTCCAATTTAGGTCAAACTAAACTGACAGGGAACTTTTAAATGAGTCTGCAACAAGCTAATTCCTCTCTATGAATATTTCTTTCTTTCGGGGTTCCCCTGGAGTTTTGTGAATCTGAGACGGCAACCCATAATTGGGCATATCGTGAATGCACTATGTTGAGGTGTCACTGGTCACAGACTGAATAGGGAATGAGTCTAAAGCACTAATATGCGCATGTCCATACAGAAACATTCAGTGCAAGGAAACCATATACCATATCAGATGTACCATACACAGCTCTTTGCACACATGCTAGTGTGATATTGCTTTTGTTTAGATTCACTCACGCATGGGTTTGACCCCTTAGGTTGCAAGTTTTGTAGACAAGTGCCCGGGGTGGTCCATCAAAAGGGTGAGGGGGCCGCCTCTAATAAGCAGGGCAAACCCTGCTTTCATTCTTCATTTTTGTTGGGTGGGGTGGGGCTGGTGTAACTGTAAGTCATCCTACCTTGCTGGCCATGTTGGGGGTGTTGAAGAGAGCCTTGACTGGGGAAAAGGGCGAGTTATATTTCTTGACGATGGGGGTGCAGGGCTCCAGGGGTGAGGACGTGCAGACTTCCTCATTCACTGAAATCAAAAAGTCAACCGTATTTCATCCAAATTAAACAAGCATCTAAAAAAAAACAAATCCACTTCATAGCTGCCAACCATTCCTATTTCGGAGGAATCATTCCTATCTTTTTTGGGGTAAAAATGTTTCACTTTTCACGAGCTCTTGACAACAGATTCTGACTTTTTGGCTTGGAATAACACATGTATGTAGCTTGCTCTGTAGTTCCTTCTCTTTTTAGCAGAAGTATTGATAATTTCCTTTTAGATAGGTTGGCAGCTGTGCCACTTTAATACCAAAAGATGTCTTTCTTGACCAGGGAGGGGAGGGTTCCACTTCTTAAAAGATTAATACAAATACCCGAAGCGCGTCAGTTGACGGTAGACTGAAAGAGGGAGAGGACTGTGGTTCCCTAGGGTTACAAATGACTGCTTGATTTGTAATTTCAAGCCTCAAATCTTCTCCTACGGCAAAGTTCACTTCCGGCCAGCAAGCAGATGGCAACTTTTGATGTAAACTTTTGGCAAATAAATTCCGTCTGAAGTCAGATAATCTACGCAGTGGAAAGGTTAAGTAGACTTTTTTCCCCTTTCTCATTGGCTTTTTTTGTTTGTTTACTACAGAACGACACTCTGCCTTTGAGAAAGGTCCTGCTTTGAGAAAGGATTGAAATTATGTCAGGCCCTCTTAACGTTTGATATAAGCTTTTGTGTCATTTTAGTCAGTAAGCAGTTTGCAAAATGTTTCCATTTTACTCCTTTTTTTTCTATACACTTTACAGTATAATCACGATGACTCGAACCTGGTTAACTCGAACCTCCATTTACCTTGAATGCATACTGGATTCCCGAGAAAGGAATAGGCCTACACATGTAGGATAATTCGTACTTTTCATCCATTCCCCTGGAGTTTGTCTTAAATCGAGATTTGACTGTGTAAGGGGGGAACTCACATTTCTTGTAGAGGATGCTGGCAAAGTTGGAGCGGAGTGCTCCGTCGGCACTCTTGGCCACGATGGCCTCGATGATCTCCTTGAGGTGGGTCTGCACCACCATGTCCAGCTTGGTGATGGCGTCCACGAAGAAGTCCACCTTGGGGCCCTGCACGGCGGCGCACATGAGCAGCGCCGCCACCTTGGCCAGCTCGGCCGGGTCGGCCCGCTGCAGGATCTTGGTGTGGTCCAGGTGGTGCTGCAGCGAGATGCCGTAGAAGTCTGCCGTACGGGGGAGAACAGACCGCCGATTTCAGATCTTGGCGTCTCACTTTGACCCTATCAAAACTTTGGACCCTAGCAGGACCTTTCTGACTTTGTCAATCAACCACCTCATCAATCAATCGATCAATCATGTCAATCAATCAATAAATCAGTCAATAAATCAGTCAACCAGTCAATCAATCAATCAATCAATTGACCAACCAGTCAATCAACCAATCATTCAATCAGTCAATCAATTAGTCAACCAATCAATCAACCAGTCAATCAATCAACCAACCAGTCAATAAATCAATCAATCAACCAACCAGTCAATCAACCAATAAATCAATTAACCAGTCAATTAATCAATCAATCAATCAATCAATCAAACAGTCAATCATAAATCAATCTATATATTTGCTTGTTGGACTTTTCCGTCACATCCTTCTTTTTGTTTCATTCAAACACTATCACCAATTTACACTTAAATTTTAAGAAGACCGAACGGGGAAGTCTTTACGATCACGCCCCATCATCCCTCACCTTCCAGAAAGGCACAGACGAGCCGGAAACGCTGAATAGGCAGCTCACAAAACTGGGTTCCCTGGTCGCCATTGCTGGGGACGAAGATGAAGACAAGAAAGTTAGGCATGAACTGGCCCATCACAACCCCCTAATTCCCCGTAATGATACGGTTTCTCTTCTCTCAGAATGCTCACATGATTTTGATGACGCCGATGAAGTGCAATCCATCTTGGAGCTGCTGGAGGGACTCCACACAGGATCCTACGCCGACTGAGTTCACCTGGGGACAAACCGTGCAGCGCCATATGTTAAACATGCTAAATACTGCACGGTGATGAAGAGGGAGACGTCGAAACCAGTGTCTGATTTCCATCTGTAGTTTGAATCTTCTATTGGCCGGGGTTGTTGAGCGGAATGGCTGGATGCTTCTGACTGGGTGTCAGTCAACAGAACACGAAACCAACTTGGTCAGAGCCAACTCAGTCCCTACACGTATACATGCCCTATGGGAAAATGTGAGCAAAATTTTCCCATGGGGCCGAGTTGGTTACAGACCGAGTTGGCCTGAAACCTTCTGACTGGCACCGCCACCTTGGCAAAGAAAAGCTGACTATTTGGGCTGGGCGGCACCTAAATAAGGGATGGATAGCTGAGACAGGTGCATTTGGAATGCTAGTAGTAGTAATACATTCATCAAGAGGTCGATGGCTCCAAATCCCGGCCAGGCCAAATTTTCCTCCAGGGGTACTATTTTCCTTGATCGTTTCAACAAGCAAACAAGCAAACTGGTTTGACCAGCAAACTATGGAGACCTTTTCCTTATTGAAATTTATTGAAATGGTGCATACAGCTAGGCCCTTACTTAGTTTACTTACCCAGTGGACCAAACTTTTCAGTTTTCCCGAGTCCATTCTTGAACTGCAGTCTGCAAAAAAAAGGGCAACCATGATAAGAGTAAGTATAACTAGCAAGGATCTGAGCCCTATTCTTGATTTCATGATCAACAATTCAAAACTATCAAAATATTTCTCTTTTTAAAATTTAAAATTTAAAAGTTTTATTTTGTCGGTCTGTGTGATGTTACCGAATGGAATTCTTGCACCTGCGTGTAGCTGTTGCGTGTACAGTTTGAAATCAAAGATGGCCGCTGCATTTTGGCTCGTCGGATGGGAGAGACATCTCCTCGATCAACTGCTGCAAGGGTGAATTTCTCCCTTTTTCCAAAACGTACGTAAATAAAACAAAGTACACGTACATCATGCATGTACAATTGTAATTTGTATTGGAATCTGCGATTCTCACTGTACACTGAATCCAAAATTACTTTAAATAACTTTAAATCACTTTAAGTTAAGGTGACTGATATGCAAACATTTTGCAAAGTGACCGCGTAGGACGGTGATACGGGTGTTTTCGTAGTTAAAACATTTTTGAGGTATGAAGGATTGGATATGAAGCATTACCTACAGTGACCCGCGTGGGACGGTTTCAAGGGTGTTTTGGTAATCCAAGTAACTTAGTTCCGACAGTCACCCGACCCTCCAAATTTCAAATTTCGACAAAAAAAAGGGTGACTTGTCTGGTCCAAGTTACCCGGACTAGTGTTTTGGGGTGTAAATCTTGTGATTTTGGGCGGGGGTAGTAAATTGCAGCGTTGCATACACGTTGGGCTTGGACCCTACACGCTACAGTCACCCGACGCTCCAATTTCCAAATTTCAAAATTCGATTAAAAAAAAAGGGTGACTTGTCGGGTCCAAGTTACTCGGACTAACCTTGACTGAAGTTGAGAGGGGATGGGGAAGCAAGGAAGTCAAGTCAATTGGACGAGTTCAAAATGTCTATTTTGAATAAGTCCGAGTAACTCGGACCCTTACAATCGCCCTTTTTTAAAACGCATCTTTAAAAAAATTGAGGTGGTCGGGCTCCTCCATTTAAAAGGGCGACTAAGGGTCCAAGTTACTCGGACTAATTTTGAATCAATGCGTAAACAAGTTTGCACCGCTGCAAGCAGCGCCATGGACGTTACAATACAATTACTAGTTTAATATTACTTTATTAGTACATCATAGTTTTTCATACATGTATTACAAATCATTAATCAATGTACACGAGTAAAACTAAAAAAAAGGGTAAAACAAACGTAAAACTAAAGTAAACCAACGTGAACGGGTACGTCACTTTCGCCGGGGACGGGGTCGCAAACTAGGCGAAAGAATACTACGATTACGAAGCGTAGGCCACAAGTACTAAAATGCAAAGCGGTTTAAGAGATTCCAAGGTGTATTTACTCTGTTTCAGTCTTTCCTTTTGCCAAGAAATAAACCGCTGAGATTTTTTTTTTTAGAAAAACCTACCTGAGTTCAAGCATAAGCCATAAGTTTACATCGCCGACCGTCGGAGCTAGATACGAAAATCATAATCGGCGCTATTTGGACAACGTCATTCTCAGGGGTACGGTGTGCATGCACGACGCGAGCTTGGTACGAGGTTGTATATTTGCGTTATCTGTGACGTCAACGATTGGTTAACGGCCATGGGCTCAAAAATAGGGGGGGGGGGTTATAATCTATAGTATACCATGGTATACCCATTGGTTGAACCCGTTGGTTGAACCCATAATACTATTATAACTTTATGGTTGAACCATGGAGGAATGGTTCAACCATGCATTTATTTATTTCGGAATTGCAAACGATCGACTGGGAAATGCATTTAATAATAATTATTTTGTCATTTCTGTCGAGTTGAAAGTTCATGCCTCCGAGTCTATATTCCTAGTCCTACGCGGCGCTGACTAATTCATTATATCTTCTAAGGTCGTTAATCAGGAGATTATACGTTTTGCTTGAGAAAAAACCTCTCCGATAAAAAAAACGGATGGCTTCGGTAGCGGAAACGTTCACATCAGTGCAAACACTTGCAGTTGCACAAGTTTAGAAATTAAACAACTGAGTTACTGCGCAGTTCACGTGCAGCCTGCAGGCCGGCCAAGCAGACACTATGCCCACCCGTATACCACAACAGACGTACTTTACTTCTCCCATAACCATTGTTATTCTTTTGTCGGAAATATCGGGTTTCCGTGAAAGATCCGTGAAAGAGAAGTGTTCAGCAAACCTTTGTATAATATACACTAACTTTTTGTGGATCTTTTAGCGGACGTTTTCGAAAATTCAATTCGTCCTTGAGTGAAAACGTGAAACGGATTGAAAACGGAATACTCCCATTTTCAATACCCCTTCAATACTTCAAAAAAGAATCTATCACTTCGATATTGCACTACGTAGTTCAGTTATAATATACCAGTTGAAGTTAAAGCTAGGGGTAGCTTTTTTTCTGCACAGCAAATACAACGTATACGTGAACAATCCGAGTGACCCGAGACTCAAATCTTCATACTTTGTTTGTGCGCAAACATATGGGCCCAAAGCGAATGTGGTACGGGAAAAAAAGGGGACCGGTACCAGACTGCCCACTTCCATCGTGACGTCACAACGAGGACACCGTTGCCCGCGCGGCTCTCCGATCCCGTGGAGACGCGCATGTTGTGCGCGCGTTCAACTGACGCGTCCCGCGGACCGTACACAAACAAAAGGCCAGCGACTTTTGGATGTTTTATTTGGATGCACTCATTTCTAATCACAATGACGTTATGCTCGGGACGAGTTATCATGTGAAGCAACCAAATGTGAGTGGACTAGTTCTGGAATTTTTGTTCCTTAAGATTGACTGACTGTAGGCCTATTAATGTTGCAAAGTGCATACTAGCTAAAACGTCAAACATGCAAAATAATAAGTCTGTATTTAAAAAAGGTATAAGATCGAAACGTAAGTATCGGAACGACAGTCCCTCCTAAATTATCATGTTTTATCAATTGTGAAAATAAAAAATATAAATAAGGATGTTTGTGATGCTTTGATGAATTGTTCATTTTCTATTTTGGTAAGCCGTGTTGATCTCAGTAATGTTTAATTTCAGTATAAAGCCATCCCGATTAATCTTCTCAATTCGCTGCTCTTTAATTGTTCCTCGATAGTGTCCAAATCTATTATTTGTTTGAAGTTACGAACGAAATTTGATGTTGAAAGCTGAATTGGAACTTGTATAATATTATACGCAGTTCAACATAATATTTCGGGTTTGTTTGTTTTACTGTACAATTATTCGTATTAGTTTTGTTTCAATACCTATCATGTACATGTATGTTTGTTATCGTTTGTTATCAATTAGAACCCGCGTGTTTCTCAATTTCCTTTTCAGTGCTGAATGAATTTAGAGTTGCTTGATCCTTCTTGAAATTTTGAATAATATTTCTTGAATAATATTATTTTCCCCTAGCACTTTCTTTCACGAGGACATTTTCAAACAATTGGAAAAAATAGCAACAAAAATTTGACTGGACCAAGTCCCGGTCCGGAACGGGATTTTTATTTTTGCCATTTTTCATATTTTTTTTCTTCAAAATTTCCCGGTGACTTTTGTTTCAGTTTACATTGTTTGCCCGGTTTTCCCGCAGACTTTAGCGTCGTCTCGCAATGTCTTCACATCGGGACGACCCTGGGCCTTGTCACGACGACGATGACTTCCTGGAGTGTCTGAGAGCCGCAACGGGCTGGACGGACAACCCGCCCCGGCTCACCAAGTCCCTGGCCCCTAGGCTGGTCACCATCGCGGAAGACGAGGGCAGCACGACCGAGACGCTGGCCACGGACTCGGACATTCTGGACGACGACGAGGAATCCGGTAAGCCATTGAAGACGGCCTCCATTCGTATGGAACGACAGAACTGGGTAACGAAATACTTGCATTGAGATGAATGACAATTCGCTAGATACAAGCCTAGACGCAATATGCACGTACTGTTATAGTCAGGCATCAGATGTGTACAATGGCAAAGACACATATGGAGATACAGACAGACGGAGACGGGGACGGACAAAAGTCCGAAGCGGAGACAAAACATCGACTACCCGGTTTGTAGACCCAGATACAGACACGGCCGTTTTCCAAAGCCTGGCTTAGGCTTCGGTTCCGGGCTGCGTCTCTGTTACCCAAAAGCTGAAAACAAATGACAGAGTAATTCCTTTGTTGAGGTTTTTTTTTCAAAACGCAGTGTAACATTAGAAAACGAAGCCAAAGGCGTCCCATTTTCATGCTTTTTATACTTGAAAGTGGACGAAAGAAAGAAAGACAAAGCCGGAGACTGAGCCTAAGCCGGGTTTTGGAAAAGGACCATAGACTCATGGAGTTATAGAGTCAAACAGTCGCGGACACATGCACATACACACGGGTACAAACGCATTATACACTGATGGGCACGGATACACTCAGATATACAGACATTTCCAGACTCACTGACAGGCACTGGCAGTCACAGACACACAGACACGGACAGACCCAGACAGTCGTAGAGGCAGACACAGTCACACATCACAGTCATAGGCAGACAACTCAATAACCAAAGTCACGGACAATCACAGACGCAACTCACAGTCTAGTCATACAGATGTAACTGAGTCATCAACCAAATCACAGGCCCAGCCATGTAGAGGCACCCTGAGTTACCTCCATTTTGAGGCACAGCCTATTTCAGTCCAGGCTCGTTTGTTACTTTTTATCCTTGACATGGGAGCCAATCACGTCTCAAGGCCCTATACAACATTGGTAAAGGTCAAAGGATTGCCGCAGTTTGTGTGTTAAACCATTAAACATTTCAAAAAAGAAATCCTGAGAAGGTTTTAGCTCAAAATATGGCAATCTGAGAAAGTAAAAACAGGCAAAAAAAAAAGCCACGGTTTTCGTCCCGATCTGTAGTGACAGAAATGGTTTATTACTCTCGAGTAACAAACTAGGCCTATTTGTCGATGTTTGAGTGAAGATTTCTCAAGAAGTACGGCATCCCATGCAAACCGTAAGATTTCAACATGAGGGTTCTATCATGACCATCTACAAACTGTGCAAATTAGAAGGAAATTTGTGGACATCGGGTTTTTTCCGATCTTCCCAAGTTGTATTGGGCCTTTAATACCAACTCGCTCTCCAAGAAAAGATATGGGATTATTCTCGTGTTGGTTTAAACTCTCCGTTCTTCAGAGCCGGAGCTGATCGTGGACCTCGACTTGGAGGAAGGCTGGGAGAAGGGTCCCCACCCGACGGCCGCCCAGCTGGCCGATGACTTCACTGACGGAGGTGCCGGCGATAGTCTGGAGGCCGGCCCGGGCAGCGCGGACGGGCGAACCTTCGAGCCGCCGAGGACTGGCTTCGCCTCCGGCTCCACCCGGGGAGGGAGCTGGGAGGAGGACTCGCCACCGCCGCCCGGTCGCCGCCCGGCCGGCATGTCTAGTAGTAGTAGTAGTAGCAGTAGTCCCCGTGCTGGGTCCGGGCTCGGTCTCGGACCCATCGCGGCCCTGTCCCAGGCCGCGGGACCGGGCCGGCCCCTCCCGTTGGACGGCGAGGCTGCCGACGGTTCGCAGCGCAGCAGCGGGGAACTCCAGCTGGCCGTCTCCTCCCCGGAGTTTCTGGTGCACAACCCCGGCGCCGCTGCCGCTGCCTCCACTACCTCCGCCGGCTCGCCGCCGAGCTGCCAGCTCCGCTCGGTCCTTCTCCAGACCTCGGCCTGCCCCGCCCTGGCCGCCCGGGGGAGGCTCCTGGACGCGCGCGCCCGCGACATCAACGCGGCGCCCCGCGGCGTTACGGTCGGCGGCAACAGTAACGCGCGCGACCGCGGGCGTGACGCCGGCGACGCCGGGATACAGAGCGTCGGACGGCCGGCCGGCTACGTCTCCGCCTCGTGGAGCGACCGGACCGTGGTGCGGTGCCGCGCGCGAGACATCAACGTGAACAGCGGCGGCGCAGGCTCGACGACAGGCTCCCGCGCCGACCCCCTGCCGCAGTCGGCCCCCATCTCCGTCCTCGACGAGGCGCTCTGCTTCGATCCAGGAGCCGGGATCAACCCCCGCGGAAGCCTCGCGGCCAGGAAGGCCCTCTCCTTGTCCTGCCTGCCCGCGGTCCACAGATATCCCCCCGATGGCGGTCGTCCGCCGCAAGGGACCTTCTCCATCTCCCTCGCCTCCGACTCGGCCACGCGTCAGCTCTTCGCTGACTGCCTCCAAGCCGGGCCAGCGCGTTCCAGACTGGCCCGTCCCGGAGGTTCTGAATCCCCATCCCACGGGAACCGATGCTCAATCATTGGGATGCAGGAAGGGCCAGGGCGCCACCAGTCGGCCGAGACCAACTCAGGTGGTGACATCGCCGAAAGTTGCTCATCAGGGCCAAACGATGTGGGCTTCTTGCAAGAAAACAACGGCACTGGAGGAGAAACCGCACCTCGCCCTGAGTTTGGAAAGTCGTCACCAGGAGGTGAATCTGACGACCGCGAGAGCGAACAACAGACGATACCCATCGGAGAGGCAGTGGAGGTCCCGTCGGCGCCTGACGAGGAGGAAAGCGCGAGCCGGCCACCGTCGTACCGGAACGAGACCTCGGCGTCACCGGTGCCCCGCGAAGTGACCTCTTCAGGCAGCTCTGCCGCCGATGCCCAGACGCAGACGCCGGTGACGGGCACCATCGACCCCAGGCCGGGAGATCGAGAGGTCTCCACCATCAATCCCCAGACGCCCGGATCTTCAGCGATGGCCGCCTCCTACGATGCTTTTGCAAAATCCACTCGTCCGAAGGTTGGGGAACCTTCTCCCGGCGTCTCCAAGAAAACGTCGGAGAAGGGTTCGGTCTCTAGAAAGACGGGAAGCGGTCATGAGGAACGGCCGTCCAAATGCGTCGGCGGCAGTCGGGAAGTTGCGTCATCGCTGAGAAGCGGCCGGTCGACTTCCAAGGCGAGGCCGCTGGCTCGGGGCAGTCAGGCGCGCCTGCGCGGTTCGTCGAGGGTGGCGTCATCCATTGTCGCGACGGGGGAGGAGGCAGCTGGAGGAGGGGCGCCCCGAGATGAGCTGACGAAGCTAAGCATCGTGCTGACCGGACCCTTCCACATTCCCCGGCCCCCGCCCTTGCCACGCCCACCCATTATCAGGGGGCAGGGCGGGGCCAAGTCGCTCTCTGATGATGCACAGAGAGGGGCACGCCCAGATGGTTCGCAGCAGAGACGGAACGCAAAGGTTCGTATAAACGGTGCATTCATCCATCCCTCCATCCATCTATCCATCCCTCCATCCATCTATTCGTCCATTAATCCAACCATAATATCATATCTATGTCTCCTGAAGTCTCATGAAGACGAACAGAGTATACTGTTCCAAACATCGAGTTCCTCCGGCTCTTTTCAGAACCATACATACTTATATCATACTCATAAAGAGAACTTTGCATGGTGTCAACGCAAACATCTTACTGTAACTCCATTATATTATAGCTATCTGCCCACACATTCATCCATCCATACATATCCACCCATTCATCCATCCACCCATGTATCCATCTAAGATTGTATCCATCCGTCCATACAGCATCCATGTAATTACCCATCTATATACCCACCAATCCATGCATTTGTGACGGTCATCAACAATGTACATTAGTTTAATGCCCCGGTTGTTGTTTTTTATTAATCCATACCTTCCGTCTTCGCTCTTACATAATAAACCACCAAATAACTTGATATTACTTATCGCCGCTGCCTGTATTTCTTGATCGACCCCTTCTTCAAACCTTTAACCCAATTTTGAATGCCACCCTTCCATTATCGCTTGCCGATCACGCAGACATCTCCCGACGACGCGGACAAAGAGTGGCCGATCACCGAGATGTCCTTCATCGAGCTTGATCCGACCCAGCCGCCCGGATCGGACGCCCTCGCCGGGCAGGCCCCGCGGAGAAGACAGGCCTGCATCGTCCTCTCTCCCAGCGAGGACGAGGGGGAGCTGACGGTGCGAAGGATCCGTCCCCAGCCAGTGCCCGCCCACCACCACCAGAGACCGGGACCCGCCGTCTCCCCCGGCCGTGGCTACCCGCCCGGCCGACGGGTCGTCCCTCCCATCCCCAAGCGGAACGCTGCAGCTGTAGCTGCCCCGAGCCCTACCTCCTCCACCTCCTCCTCCTCCCGCTCCTCGGTGGTGGTGGTGGCCCCCACCCAACCCATCCCGATCAGCACGGTCAGGCCAACCGAGTGCGAGGTCTGCAGGGTGACACGTCTTGGCGCCAGACGGCCAGTGGTTAGTAACCTGGCTATCGGCGGTGCTCATGGCACGGCAGATTTCACCAATGATCCTGACAAATTGGCAAAATCGGAACCAACTCAACCAGCCACCGCGTCTGGGCTCACGCGACGGCCGGACGATCTCGGATCGAGAGCAGTCTCGACATCGGACGGCCTCGATTGGTCGCGGCACGCCAGTATCGACCGCCAATTGCCTTCGGTGAAATCGTCCGATGTCCCCAGCCAGCCCCAGTCCATCTCGAGCCAGCGAGAGCCGCCAGGCGAGAGAGCAGTCCTCAAGCCGTCGCTGACCGTCGACTTCCCCTCCAGCTTCCAACGACGACACCTCATTCAGGAGAGTAAACAAGTGGCAACAATCACAACCGACTCCCAAAGCGGGCGCCTTGACGACGACGCCGGGCATCCCAACACGCTGTCGGATCGCAGCGTGGGAACGAGGTGGGGTCAGCAACCGCACGGCCCGGCAGCAGCGTCCACGCACTCGTTCCCGGAGAGGCTGCATCACGTCGTCACCAAACCACGGCCGTCTGTCGTGTCTCCGTTGGTGCCGTCTCGTCTGCAGATGCCGAGGCGGGAATCAGACGTCCACCACCGGTACACGTCAAGTCGTGCACGAGCCGTCGGGAGGTTGCCATGGTATAAGGGCGGTGGTCCCGCCTTACCAAAACACACCCCGCGGAGTGTCTACGATGCCTACTCACGCGCCGGCCACCAGCCAGTATCCATGGAAGCCAGGCCCCACCGTCGCGAGTTGCCCGTGTCTTTGAGCAGTGTCATCAACCGGCATAAGGGAAAGATTAAAAAGTGGCAGAGACCCAAATAACAGTTATACTGATCAACAACTCCATCGATGCCAAGTCCAAAATTGATATCGATATCACCGTCGATTGCTAACAATCCCGATCTTCCAGATTGTGTTTCTAACTAGACTGTGAAGCAATTAATCAGTAGCATGCTCTTTCAGTAAGAATTATTTCTACAGTCGGCCTAGGGGGCCTGTAATCTTTGTCGTAACCCCCCAGAATTGGTGGCGTTTGTGGGTTTTTGTTTTAGTTGTCAGATAGAGTTCGAAGAATTCTTGTCTCCATCAGGTTAATGTCCAGCTGCTTTTGGATAACCCAGCCAGTCAGCAACGAGAACACAACTTTGCGTGAAGATAATCACCTGTGCCTTGTTGCATGGAACATTCTATGAATGAAAAGTACGATGTTCAATATTGTGAGTCTAAAATTATGTGCCGATGAAACAACGGTTTTGGTGTTTGAGTTATCGAAAAGTGTTCATATCACCACTGGATGAAACGAATCAATGGTTATTTAGAAAACTTTCTCTATGATTATTATTTTCGACGACAAATCCAACGCTCTAACCAGTGAATTAGAATGAAATAAAAGTGACAATATTAATTATTATTATCAATGGAGAAAGAAACCACTTTTTCCTTCCTTTCTTACATTACTTAAAGATTTAATCAAGATAAAGTCGAACAAATAAAGAGAATAATACAAAAAATCAGATTTGTTTTTAGTTTATATGCTAATGAGAATTTTATTATTCATGAGCAAATTTGTGACGTTATCACAGATCGGAAAATTTCTGGTTTTTCTTGCAGATAAACCTACTGCCAAAATGAATGGTTGATAGTAATTAAGTTAAGTTGAATTAAATAATTGAGTTTTTCATCAAACCTATCCCAGGGGGATTAATTTTTTTGCAGTTTGAAATTTAATGTTTTTCTTATGTTTTTTTTAAACTGTGGGTTCCTGACATGACCTTCCAATAGCGCCCTCATTTTTATAAGGATTTTTACAAATTAAAATAGATCACCAATTTCTGACTCCACTAAGAAATTGAAGCTTGTCAACATCATGTTTGTAAACTTCAGATCCGTTGAATGCTAGATGATAGCAGAAAATGAGGTTGACTTGGACATTATTTTTTTTTATTGCAGAGCTAGAGACCCTTATTTATTTTTTGGTCACCAAGTTGGTTGGAAGCCAACAAATGAGGGCGCTATTGTGGCAAAGAGGCACGGCCCCCGCCGCCTACAATCCGCCCGTCGCGTTCAATCAGTGTGAGAAATCGATGGCACTGACCGCAGAATAGTCTGGACACGGACGACCTACACTCGGTGCCTGCACTGCAGCAACAACACGTGCGTGTGTTTATGGTGATTTTCCACCATGCATGTGACTAGAGTAGAGGTAGAGCTGAGTTGCTGAACTGCTGTCGTTGATCTTTGCTCGGCCGGTACCAGAAATTTCTTATCTAATATCTATTGAAACACTTGAGTATTCACTCGTCTGTCTGCTAGCTGCTCCGACTGAATTGGGTTTTCGCAATCGCCCTCGGGAGAGAGAGAGAGAGAGAGAGTCTTACCCTTACTAGTTACAGGCCTTAGTTGCAAGCGTGTGCAGTGTGCAGTGAACGTAAAGAAGTCGGTAAGTTAAATTACACGTTACCGGCATAGGCGGCAGTACATGTACATCTAATGATCTATGATCTAATCTACATCAGTACATGTATTTTTAACTTCTACTGTCTAGTTCTGCTGTATTACTAGTAGTAGTAGTAGTACTACAAATTACATTGAGTCACTCTCTTCTTAAATCTGGAGGGGTCGGGTGATATTCTATAAAAAAGTACATTGTATTTTTTAATATATAATATTAATAAGACTTTCTTATCTTATTTCTTAGCTATTACAGTACTACTACTACTACTAGTATTAGTATTAATAATAGTTTTTGTTTAGTTTTACTCTCGATCCGATAATCAATAATGTTTCTACAGTCATTTAAATTAATTATTAATTATTAATGAAGGCCCCAATTATTTTTTTACTTAAGAATTATTATTCTATTTTTCATACTTATTAACTTATACTAGGCCCTAATAGTACTGTAACAGTAATAATTATGCATTTTTAGCTGCTGTATGTAATCCAGTTTTTACCAAATGATGTACTGTATTGTACATGTACACATACAATTTGTAAAATGGTTTGGCTCAGAAATGTACAGAGACACACATGTGGTTTTGTTCAGTGTTTTGCACACCATACACTGTACAGTCAGTGTAGCTTTGATCAATTGATGCTGGTCTGTTTTTGTACAATAAATGTACATGTACATTGATTGGGGAAGCCCTCCTCCATAATAATTGTACATAATTATGGATTTATGATGGTATAACTGTCTTGTAGTAGTACTAGTGTACTAATAGTACACGTATGATGTACATGTAGGCCAAACATGAATTATTGCAGGTACATAAATGTACATGTACATGTACATGTATGTGCATACAATAACATACACGTATTCATATTGTATTGTGCTTACATTTTCGCTACAACATGGTACATGTACTCTTGCATATATACTGTACACTGTACATGTAGGCCTACCATTTCCTTTCGTGAGTTGTACTTGAGTTGTACATGTACATTGCATAATAATTATAGAGTACAAGTACAGTGACATACATGTTCATGTACATATGACATGTACACACATGCACGCATGTGTACCATTCGAGTACTAGGGTACTGTCTAATACTAGTACATGTGTGCATACATGTACATGTACATTACCAGTATATGTACAGTACTGTACAAACATGTACACCAGTAAAGAAACATTATGTACAATTGACGCATTAACTATCAATACATTTTGTACTGATAGAGTACAAACTACTAACTATCCCTGACCTTGTAGCAAGGTCAGGGGTAGTTAGTATTTCTTGGTGCATTAATTAGTTTGTTACATTTAATTTGCAAAAGAGTTGCAAACTGCCTTCCCCAAACCCAGACGAGAATTTTTTTTTTTATTTGGCCTAATCATGGAGGAATTGGCCTATTCCACCACGGCCTAAACGATTTGATTTTTAAGAAAAAAAGAAAGAAGAAGATGCAAAAAAACACAGTGTCTGTAACTGATTACAAGCCTTCAGAGCACATGCCCCATGGTGAGAATTCTCCGAAAAAAAATGTTGAAATTTAGTGGGCCTGACGTTTCGATCCTAGCAGGACCTTTCTCAAAGGCAGGAAATGGTTTGAAGTTGGTTTTGCCTGCTGTGTGGTACGGAGCAGGAGGTGGCACCAACTGAGACCCCCTCTGAAGATGGGCAGTCCGGGGGATTCTCAATCATAACAACAACAAAAACCCTGTGTCTAATGATTGAATCGTGGGAAGACTCAGTCTGAGGCAAATTGGAGGGAAAGTCATGACCGCAGTCAATTTCATACATGTATAGCCAGGCAAAAAAATTAATGACCCCCGACCCCTGCTTCCTGTAGAAAGTGCCAACATAGGCTGGTGGTTCATTAACATCCGAGGTTTGAGGTCGGGAAGAGGTTGCTCAGTCTGTGACTTTAATACACAATGTACATGTAGCTTGTGCCTGCGTTACACTATAATGTTCACTGTATGGTGCAGTTCTAGCCCGTCTAGCCAGATATTGTTCCCATGATTTTCCCCAGTCCGGGAGAATGTCTGAATTTCTCAGCACCTTCCATGAAAGTAAAAATTGTTATCAACTTAGACAATCATATTCTACTGTACACGTACAGCCTGCCCAAAGTACTTTTAGATACCTACTTATAAGAATGTTTTTTGTGTTGTTGAAAAATGAAAATGTCCACATGTACATGTGCTCGTGTACATGTACATGAACCTGTGGTTCAAAGAAAATTCGCCCTACTCAATGATTTGTAACACTGTATGAGGTGGCACGTTTTTGAGAAAAATAACCCAGGTTGTAGGCCCATCGAAGTTGTTTGATTGGGCAACCTCACAGTTTATTTAGCAGAAGCAACCAAGGTACAGTGCTATTTGATGTAATGTGGCCATTTGAAATAAGGCCATAACGCCCTTAAGACCCCGGGCTGAATCAACATCATTGTTAATCCTCCCTGCAATCCACCTCGTTATCAGTCCATTCATCAGTTAGTCAAACTAATATTGGCCCTTTGCTGATAGCACAATTGTTGCCCTCTCCCCTTCTCTATCTCTCTCTCTCTCTCTCTCTGCTGTTGGAACATTTGTCAGCTCTGGAAATGTGCGTGTAGCAAATGTGCCGCACTAGTGCCTTTCCCACTATGAAAATAATCGCGATTTGAACCGCGATTCAAAAACCAGGGTGTTTTTCACTTTTTTTGTCGTGTCTGTCCACACAGGCCAACAAATTGCCGATTGTGGATAGCAGTTGTTGTGGTCAAATGGTGGATGTGTCCTTGAGGGTGGCCCACGCAGAAAGACATACAAACAAGGGAGGCCCTTCTCGTCCGTGCGTGAGCGGTGCATTGTGGGATTTAAGAAAAAAAAAGTGCAATTGAGTGGAGCGTTCCCCCACACACCACGTCGCCAAAAAAACGCGATTAGTGTCCAGAGTCCAAATCGCGATCCATAATTGTGTTCATTGTGTCCAGTAACACATGCCAAAAAGTGGAGTTTGAATCGTGATCCAAATAATCGCGTTCATTTGGTGTAGTGGAAACGGCCCTTATAGAGCACATGGGCTTTTAATTACCAATTGCCATCCTAGCCCATACAACAGTTGGCCTTGCCAATTGGATACAAAATATTCTGCACTGCAGCTGCTGTATATATCTAGGCTGATACATGTGCATACATGTAGTGTAGGAATTGTAGTCAGAGATGGTATCACTATCAGTGAGACAAACCAGCAGGTTATACAACTGTTCTAAAGGATGGTGTCAATGTTTGTACTGCCAATATTAGAATTGTGCTCACATGTGTTTAATGATCCCACATTTTGGGTGGGGCCCCTGGCCCAAGGAAACACTTTTAGTCCCTGCCCTGTGGAATGTTTGCGTGAGTATTAAAATTTAGAGGGCAACTGATAACTGATGAGAGATTGCGCAACCCAGAAGCCTGCCTGAAAAAAACCCACCTTAGGCAGCTAATTTTGGATGGGATTGGAACCTCTGACTCCTGTATTCTCTTCACGACTAGGCCAGCGATCTGGTCGAGGTCGGGTGGTGGATTCCAATAATTAGTTGAACAGCGTATGCTACTATGCACATTGCACAATCAGTAAAAGACATGTACCGTGTACATGGATTACAAAGTTGATGCATTTTTAAAGGAAAACTGACAGGACCTACTGTACATGATGATGTACATGCACACGTACATGTACATTTGTACGTGTGCAGATTTGAACCCAGACATGCCAGAAGCTCTTGGTTTAACAAACATGTACATGTACCTGTATATATGTCCCAGCTACGTATGTGCCACCTTACAGTACATGTACTTAGTTATTCATGGTCCAGCTATTGCTGTTCAGTACATATAATTATGTACATGTACTGTAGGCCTACATCATGTACATGTACTACATGTACAGTACATGTACATTAGGATTGCCCTCCTAAATAGTACTCTGCTATCTTTGCTGGAGTGAGGGGCACTATTCAGATGCAAATAATGTGTAGAATTATCTAGAAGAAGTACTATTACTGGCAACCACATGCCTTTGTCAGTTCTGAAGCGGCTGAACATTGACCCCCCAAATAAACATCTTGAATATCCCTGGATTCCCGGCAACTTGTTCCAATCTCAGTCAAATTGGGTCAGCCCTTCAACCGATCACATTGTTATCCAGGTCTCTACTGATACTGATCTGGGGCTCAGTTTGAATTATTGTTCCTTCTGGGGCTAACTACTGGGTGACTGATAATGTACACTGCACAGTATGCAGTTTGTATCCAGTCTTTGGCGATGTTCAGACAGTGTGTTTAGTAGAAACCAATTGACCATAGGTATAACATGATGTTTGTGCCGAGGAGAATAAAGTGTAATGTTATCTATGATGTAACGCGGTACCCGCCGCTATACATTATTCGAATCCACCACACGACCTCGACCAGCTCGGTGGTGCAGTGGTTAAGGTGTCCGTACTAGAATTTGGGAGTCGCTTTTTTTTTCAGAGCCAAAATGAGGAGATTGTTTATATTATAATTGTGGCAGCGCAAACCTTGAGTCCAGAGGCCCAGACTACGTACCGGTATTTAGAAATAATCTATGGCAAATTTGGGTCACTTCTACAATTCCTTCCCACCTCTCAGGAAGATTTGAAGTACATTAATTGAACAGTAAATTGGCAAAGAAAACTTTGACTGGACCGGGACTCAAATCCGAGACCTCTGGATTAATGTACCAGGCTACCAGCGCTCTTCCATCTGAGCTATCCAGCCCTTAGATGGTGGCCTTCAAGACTAGTTGACTAAAAAAATGTTCGTTATATAGCGAAGTTCCGCTACATGTTCACAATTTGATTCCTTTTGACGATTTCTACCCCCCCCCCCCCACCAACCCCCTCTCTCTCTTCACAGGCTTTCCCATCCTGATTCAATCTGCCGGTCTTAGGAGCGTCTGAATCGCCATGACCGCTGTGCACGCCCTCCTCCCTCTCCTGGTCTTGGCCCTGTGCCTGGGGACCGGGACGTCGGAGAGGACCACCCTGGAGGACTACCTGGACACCTGCATGGACGGCAAATACCAGAAGAGCAAACCGGGCCCCGAAGACACCCTCTTTGAACAGGTGGGTTGATGGGGGTTCATTGCATTGTCCAAAGTAAGCGTGATTATTTGGGTGGGGATTTGGATCGGGATTCAGACTCTGCGTTTGTCCATGGGACACGATAAACGCGATTATTAGTGGGGTTTGAATGGTGATTCTGACTCCATTATTAGTGAGACTTTTCAGCTTTGTCACAGCTACATTGTAATTTCACAGGGCAAGTGAGGCATTTGGGGTTTCTGCATATGAGTTGCTTCAGTATCTCCCTCCCTTTTTCTCCCTCTCCATCTCTACCTCCCTCCCTCTCTCTCCCTCGCTCCCTCTCTCCCCCTCCCTCTCTCTCCCTCACTCCCTCTCCCTCTCTCTCTCCCTCTCCCTGTCTCCCTCTCTTTCCCTCTCTCCCTCTCTCCCTCTCTCCCTCACCCCCTCTTCCCTCTCTTCCCCTCTTTCCCTCTCCCCTTCTCTCTCTTTCTCTCTCTCTCTCTGTCTCCTGTCTCCCCTCCTCTCTTTCCTCTCCCCCTCCCCCTCTCTTTTCCCTCTCCCCCTAACTCTCCCTCTCTCCCCTCTTTCCCCTCTCTCCCCTCTCTCCCCTCGCTCCTCACTCCTCTCTCTCTCCCTCTCTCAATCCTGCTGCTAACCTTTCAAGAAGGAATAAGGCATGGAATGTCTCTCAGGGACGTGTCATCTCAGATCGACACCACGTTTGAGTAAAAGCATCTTGGCTCGCTCTCTCTTCTCCCTCCCAACTCCCCCCTCCGCCCTCCCCAGTGTGAACCTTGGAAGGAGCGGTCCTGCTGCACCCACGAGGTGACAGAAGGCATGCACGTCTCGCCCGCCTGGCACGACTTTGACTGGAACCACTGCCCGACGGCCCTGTCCGAGCCCTGCCGGCGCTACCTCATGCAGGACCTGTGCTTCTACGAGTGCTCGCCCAACGTGGGTCCGTGGCTCGTCCCGGTAAGGTCTGCCTGTGTGCGCAAGAGCCAGTCTGGCCACACATGCTCACTAAAGAGAGAATTTTACGTGGTGCCACCGCAACAAACATTACTCCAGATTATAATGGATTGTCTATAGCCGTCCTTAATCAAAATGGCTAATTATATGTATTTATAAAGCACCTTTACAAAAAGATGGAAATGCTGTATACATTTTTTATTTATTTTTTAGAGAACAAAAGAGATAGACAGGGATTGTGAGAAATAAAAACCAAACTAACAAATTAGAACTAAAACTAACAAATTTGGCCCAAAAAACATTGACTCAACCGGGAGTTGAACCTGAGACCCTTGCTTTTATGTACTAGCACTCTTACCATCTGAGCTATCCAGCCCTTAGAAGGTGGCCTTCCCAAATAGTCAACTAGTCTTTGCCGGGTTGGGGGCGCAATTCAGAAGCATTCAACCATAAACCAGTAAACACGTATATCATCCTTTTTAAACTTCCCAGCACAACATCAGCATCAGGAACGAGCGGTTCGTGGATGTGCCCCTGTGCAAGACCGAATGCGATTCCTGGTTCAACGCCTGCAAGAATGACTTCACCTGCAAGGACAACTGGGCCAAGGGATGGGACTGGTCCAGCGGTAAGTTGCCCGACTCAAATTTGCAGTTGAGTGATGAGCTTATGGCGTTTTGATCCTTGCAAGGCCTTCCTCAAAGGCAGAACCCTTTCTGTAAAATTTTATGCCCTGTATGCTCAGTGCTGAAAGGCCCACTACAACATTGGTAAAGGTCGAAAGATTACTCCAGTCTGTGGGCTAAAGCTTGACCTCTGATTCTGTCTGATTTGTTTTTTCTTCAAAAATTGATAGTGCCTGATGTTTCGATCCTTGCAGGACCCTTTTCAAAGGTAGATGATGAGACTGTACTGATTTTTTGTTCATACACACAGAAGTAAACTGTACAAAATTCTGTGCTCTTTGGTTCAAGAGAGTCGGTACAGCTCCCTTGGCGATATCTCAGGCCTGAAACGGCCAGACTGGATAACGATGAAGGGATTACACCGGTGAAGACCCTTTTTCTTGATCATCTGCTCTTGTCCCTCTTCAAACCCCCCCCCCCCCGCTAGGCGGTAACGAGTGCCCCGCAGAGTCCACCTGCAGCACCTTTGAGGAGACTTTCCAGACGGCAGAGAACATGTGCCAGCAGATCTGGGGCGGCTCCTACAAGGTGGTGCCCGATGACCAGCCCTGCATGCTGCTGTGGTTTGACGGGCCCATCAACCCCAACGAAGAGGTGGGTGATGAACCTCCCCCCCCTCCCCCCCCCCCCCCCCCCCCCGGGATTGAGGAAGGGCGGGAGGGCATTGAGGGGATGCCACCATTTGAGGCATGTCAGGTTGGCTTCTACCCGGCCGTGCAGACTCCCCCTCCTCCTCCCCTCCTCCCCCCCCCGGCCGACTCCCCCACACATACACACACACTAGGGCTGTTTCCACTACAAAAATAATCTCGATTTGAATCGCGATTCAAAAACTGTTTTTTTTTGTCGTGTCCACACAGACCAAAAAGTGGAATCTATGGAATCGCACGGGCATTGTGATGTGGGCAACAGAGGGGGCTGTTATCTCCTTGCGGGTCTTCAACCCTTGGTTCGCAGAGGGCCTTGTCACTCTGCCGTCCCTTTTTCACGGGTCAACCTGTGTCAACCACAGTACGCTCTTTTGACTACACCGCCGAGACCTATGTATTCACTCACTTAGAGAACTGACCTAGTATCTGTATTGGCTGACCCTCTGTAGACGGCATACAATGGAAGCATTGTCCAATCAATTTTGTCGGGTTCCATAATAGTATGGCTCTGCAGTTTTTTATTGTCTGTCTTTTTGCACCTGGCTCAAGCCCCCTGGGTGCGAGTCTAGTGTCTTGTGGAGACCTAGTAGGTTGAATAGGTCTCCACAGGGAAATTGTAATACGTATAGGTCTCCACAAGGTTTTCACGAAACTGGTACTTGGGACATACGGGACATACGGTCTAAATTTCTACCCAGGAAAGTGAATGTGGTTGAAATGGGAGCATTTTTAAAACATTGTGTCTCACACAGTTGTATAGTGCACGAAAACAAAGTAATGTCTCCACAAGGAGACAAAAATAGGTATGGGTGTGCCATTCTAATATATGTGTATGGATATAGGTAGTTCTTATACTAACCGGCATTTGTGGGCTTTGTGCACACTGCAGATTGCCAGGATGAAGGCGGAAGAGTTGCTGTCGAACGGCTCCGCTGCCAACCACCACGTGAGGGCGCTAGTCATCGTCATCTCAGCCGCCCTCGGTCTCACCGTCCTATAGCACGACTTGCGTATGCTACCGATTGAGAAAAAAACTGTTGACCAGTGCAAATTTAATGGTCACCCAATGATTGTCCTGTGATTTCACTCACGCGAATTTATGAAATGTCAGCCTGTATGTACAGTGTACACCCACCTGCTGCCTCTCCCACCTTCGGGAATCGGGAATCGTCCCCCAATTGTCATCGGCTTCTGAAGTTGTCGTTGAGCAATGTACGTCCACTCCTTTGTGGGCTCAGAAGTCAGCGGGTCTGGAAACGAGACGGATTTTAATATGTGTACGCCTTCGTCATCGCGTTCTTTCTACAAGTACACATTTGATTCGGATCGTCACAAGACGAAGGCTCCTTGGCATTTTGCCAACTCGAACATGGAATGGATTTTTGAATTGATAAAATTAAAGCCCCTGCGTATAGAATCATGAATGCACTTTGACACTTAGACATTTGCTAAAAACCCCCATTCTGCTAATAATCGATCGGCTGGTGCTAACACAGGCGAAAGTGCAGAAATCTAATTCTGCTGGTCGGAGTGCCCATGAGGGATCTTAACTGAGTGCTGGCACTATGGTTCACTGAATGGCCCATTGTATACAAGCTGAATAGGGTCATTGCATCCACAGCTGTGGCTGTGAATGGGTGCACTGAATGGCCCATTGTGTACAAGCTGAATAGGGTCATTGCATCCACAGCTGTGACTGTTAATGAGTGCACTGAATGACCCATTGTGTACAAGCTGAATAGAGTCATTGCATCCACAGCTGTGACTGTGAATGGGTACACTGAATGACCCATTGTGTACAAGCTGAATAGGGTCATTGCATCCACAGCTGTGACTGTTAATGAGTGCACTGAATGACCCATTGTGTACAAGCTGAATAGAGTCATTGCATCCACAGCTGTGACTGTGAATGGGTACACTGAATGACCCATTGTGTACAAGCTGAATAGGGTCATTGCATCCACAGCTGTGACTGTGAATGGGTGCACTGAATGGTCCATTGTGTACAAGCTGAATAGGGTCATTGCATCCACAGCTGTGACTGTGAATGGGTGCACTGAATGGCCCATTGTGTACAAGCTGAATAGGGTCATTGTATCCACAGCTGTGACTGTGAATGGGTGCACTGAATGGTCCATTGTGTACAAGCTGAATAGGGTCAATGCATCCACAGCTCCGACTGTGAATGGGTGCACTGAATGACCCATTGTGTACAAGCTGAATAGGGTTATTGCATCCACAGCTGTGACTGTGTGAATGAGTGCACTGAATGACCCATTGTGTACAAGCTGAATAGGGTCATTGCATCCACAGCTGTGACTGTGAATGGGTGCACTGAATGGCCCATTGTGTACAAGCTGAATAGGGTCATTGTATCCACAGCTCTGACTGTGAATGAGTGCACTGAATGACACATTGTGTACAAGCTGAATAGGGTCATTGCATCCTCCCATGTGACCTTGGTCACTGAGCACGCCACTTCCAGTATCTTCCACCTTCTGCATGAACACAGATTTCCAGAAAGTTCTTTTGCTACATCCAACGCTTGCACAAAATGGTTATCTATTGAAGGAAAATGTTGAAAAAAAATAAATGCTTTTTTTAATCAGGTTGCTTGCAATTAGTTTTCATTCCTACATTATATATGATTAAAACGACATTCATTACACAGTATTGTATTCAGTTTTGATCACAAACTGATGATTTAGGAGACTAGGAGGCAGATTTGCTGAAACAAGCCTCCTTCAGCTGATTTCATGAAACATTAGTTTATGGCGTAACTGCACTTACATGTACGCTACATCTTATTGCCCAAGTTGCGCACTAACATTGACGCATTTCATAAAAGATACGCACTATCGAGATTGACCGCAAGTGGGAGGCTTACGCCATAAAATGTGGCGTGACTCATGGCACATCTTATTGCCGAAGTTGCGCACTAACATTTTGACGCATTTCACGAAAGGTACGCGCTATCGAGATGGAGCGCAAGTGGGAGGCTTATGCTATAAAATGTGGTGTAACTCATGGCGTATCACTCATGGCACATCAGTCATTGCTACACATCGTAAAAGGGCGTTATTAACGCTACGTTTACCTCTAAGACCACTTTTGCGACAGAGCAAATCCTTTGGATACTGCGAAATTGTACTGGGTGCTATGAATTTTCCCGGGAGGGGATAATTTGTATTTTTGAAGATAAATTTGCAAGAGACTTTCGAGCATTAGACTCAGGGAATTCCCCGTTTTAATGTAATGATGAATACCAAGACACACGCATCCTTTTTTTAATATATCGACAGCCTATCTTGCTGCAAATGAAACATTTCATGTAGCGTGTACACATAACTTGATGTCATAAGTATTGCGCCATAAGCAGATAAGGCGTACGTTACGCACTGTTTCATGAAATCGGCTGATGGTCTTTGACAAGAGTCTAGAGAGTAAAATTATAGTGAATGGTTTGTACATTTTTATTATTATTCTAAATGACAGTGCCTTTTTTGTTTCTGTACATATCGAATCCTTGGTTATGTAAAATGGAACTTGTATGATCAGTGTCGTCCGTTGATTTTAAGCTGTATGAACGTGTTACATGTGGTTCAAATGTTTTCGTTCTGAATTTCAGTTGAGGATTTCTTTCTTTGCAGCTGTTCTTGTCAGGGCAGGTTTTGAGTTTGATTCAAATTGAGGGGAATGGAACATTGTTTACAGAGAAAACTGATTAATCAATTATGTAGATTAGATATAATGTATCTTAATACTGTGAATTGTTTTAAGATGTGCACTGTGCATGTACTTGTACATGATTGGCACTTGAATAGACCGATTGCGCGATCATTGTTTACATGCCATCACGTGACTTATAGTGGGTATTTTTGCACGTCATTTGGCACAGAGCAGCGATGGAAATGTACACAGAAGAATGGGGACAATATGGTAGTCTTCTTTGCTCATTTCCACTCCTGTTCTGCACCAAATGAGATGCAAAAATACCCACTATAAGTCGTGTGACGGCATGTAAACATTGGTCGCGCAATCGGTCTATTGACGGTGCTTCTCTACACAAGTAACCCAGTTACATATTCATCAAATGGTCATTGATCATCAAAGTATTTTGAAGGGTGCCTTTAATACCATGCAATGTATAAAACTACATGTATTCAGAGGGCAGGTAGCCAGACTGGTAGATTTGCAGTACTCTGCATGGTGCTGGCCCAAACTTACTGCTGTACATGTACAAGTACATGCATATAACTGATGGTAGCATTTTGAACCCATTTTGTCAGCCTCTGAGGTAAGGACCGGGCATAGGATATTGTGCTCTGGAATCACGGGCCAGAGTCAGGGACCTTTGTCTGGACAGCAAGTCGACTGCAGTGAGTGGTCACCGTATTCACACTCAAGGTCTTCTTCACTTAAAAGTAAAACGAGAATGACCCCTGTTCTTACCCCAAGGTCTGTTCTGGAGTGACCTCTTGGTCATTTGGACTAAACCCTTGGCCATCAAGACAAGCCCCTAGGTCATCAGGACTAAACCCCTAGAATACCATGAGTGACCCCTAGGTCATTTGGACTAACCCCTAGAACACCATGAGTGACCCCTAGATTATTTGGACTAAACCCCTAGAACACCATGAGTGACCCCTAGGTCATTTGGACTAACCCCTAGAACACCATGAGTGACCCCTAGGTCATTTGGACTAACCCTTAGGTCATCAGGAGTGACCTCTAGGTCATTGGGACTAAACCCTAGGCCATCAAGATGAGTCCCTATGTCATAATCGGGTAATCAGGACTAACTTCTTGGTTTATAGCTGGAGTGACCCCTGAGTTTTTGTGACCTCTGGTTCTTTTCATGTGTGACAACCTCCGGTGTGATCGCAGATTTTTCTGAGTGACCACTTTTTCTACTCAGCAGTGACTTGTTTTTATAAGTAAAGATTCATACACATTCACACTTAATGTGATTCCTCTGGTATTTCCCTCAACTTCTGTATCTTATTGCATAGTCCTCTGCATGTGTCAAGATTAACTGTGAAAAAAGGAAGGAAAATATCTTGGAATGAATCTGTCTTCAAGTAAGTTTATGGGTTTTTTTGTGAGAGGATATCGAAAATCATGTCAATGTGAATGACACTGGATTGTTGCAAAACTTGCAATGGATGAACATTGGCAATAAATGTTTTGTCATAAAACTTGAAAATATCAGTGAATATTTGTGAGTTTTTCATATTGAATCTTTGTGATATTCACATTGCATGTGGTACACATGGATTAGACTTTGATTCCTAATTGTGTAACAGTGTTAACTCAAGAGGTGAACTGTGATATAATGCAATGAAGGAGTTATCTGGCCAGAACTAGTCCAGTCCTGAACTTGAAGAAGCAACTCGGACAAGTACACAAAGTTCCAAACATTTATTTCATTTCTTTTTACATACATCACTATTAAACGCAAACATTCTGATTGAAAAACCCCCCAAAAAAATCTTTCTCAAAACACTCTTTTTTTACCAATTTATTGTATAATTTTGTTTGAGATCTGTCAGTGTTGGGTATACCGGTAATGGCTGAAATTCTGTCGAGACATTCCTGTTGGAAAGAAAAACTTTTTGAAGGGTAGGATGTCTACTGTGTGCATTTGTCTTGGATTGTGCATTCTAAAACAATCATCAATAATAGTTCCCCAGCTTAATTGAGATGCGATCAAAACAGAAAACCCAGTCGGATTGTGTACTGTGCTGCGAGCCTTTACACTGCTGTGCCCAACAAGACGAATCGTGGACACATACTGTGAGAAACCTTATTGAGTTGACCGTAAAGACTTGCAGAATACAAGACAGACACAGGAGCCAGTCACACAGTGTTATGGAGTCGGTGCAAATGTATCGAGAGGCAATTTGGTTGTCGGATCTTTGCAAACTGATCCAGAAATCGGCTGCTCATAGTTGTACCCATGGCTGAATCTTGGCCATCTAGCCTGATGCATTAGGACACTCAGCTTGATACAGTGCAATGGCCATTCTGGCAACCCTGACATAGTTATTGGGTGAATACCAGGCAATGTGAAGCAAGGTTTAGCCCGGAACTTTGTGAGTCCGTGATGGCAACTGATAATTTTCTCAATAAAAGAGTCTTATGCACGACGGATGTGCTAGACTGATGATCCATAACTTAGTCGCACATTTTGTCAAAAGCACTGTTATCGGGTACATGTGGAAACATAGTTTGCCAGGAAAAGCCCTGTATGCATCACATTGCACATGCTGAAGTGCGTCTGCTTAGTGCTACTTTTTCTAGACCTGACTTTGACCCAGAGGTGGCCCATCAAAGTAGTGAGGCGGGCCGTCTCATAGTTGAATAGTCTGGGGAAATCCCAAAATGAAGTAAAAACCATGCTGGCAGTCCTACTACCGTACTTTCAAACGTCCATGCTTTACAATGAAAAATCTGGAGGCAGAACTCTGGGCACCAACAATCAGGTCACGGCAACAATCTCATCGCGGCTTCTGTACATGTACACTCCTGTCACAGGGATTTCCGCATCTACTCGGATGGGGTGTCTGCCAGTGTGCTGAGAGCGTCCGTGATCTGTTTGCTGGTGAAGTTGGCTAGCGGCATGCTGACCTCCTTGCCATAGTCTGTGTGAAAAGGAAAGGGACGCAAAAACGAACGCACAGTCAACTCATGAATTCATCAGATGTGTCACTGGGGCCGTTCCCACTATGAAAATAATCGCGATTTGAATCGCGATTCAAAAACCGGGTGTCCACACAGCCAACAAAAATCACTAGTCGATTGTGGTTAGCAGTTGTGGTCAAATGGTGGGTGTGTCCTTGAGGGAGGCATATAAACAAGCTTGGCACTTCCTGTCATTCCAAGCGTGAGCGGTGCATTGTGGGATTTAAAACAAAAAGTGTGATTCAGTGGAGCGTTCCCACACACAAATAAACACTATTATTTGAAAAAGTCTCACTAATAGTGGAGTTTGAATCGCGATCCAAATAATCGCGTTTATTTGGTGTAGTGGAAACGGCCCTATAGGCTGACCAGGAGTGAAATTCACAAAACCTCACGATGCATCGTAACAAAACTTGTGATGGATAACCCAGTGTAAGTTTTGATAGGCCGTATGGTTTCTGTACATCTCTCGTTGTCTTGGAATTGGTCGTAACTTCGTAAGGTAGTTTGAAATTGACCACTGATCACTTCAATGAAAACTGCATTAGCCTCTCACATGTGATTGGCGCAATTATACTCTAAAACTAAATAGGACACTTTAAATTCTTTGCAGTGGAAAAGAGTACACTGATTGTCAGACTGTGTCAAACTTCCAAAGGCAAATGGGGATTGGATGCTGGTACTGGTACCATTGCTACATCAAATGTACCATACATGGGCTTTGATTTTTATCGTTGTCTCTTTCAAACTCTAATTAAAGCATTTCAGTTTTAAATAACACTCCAACACTATAAATTTACAATAATATAGCTGGTAATGTATTTTGAAGATTCAGATTGTATGACAATTGAATTTGAATGTCCAGAGGCTTGGAATGCAAAATGTGATTCTATTTCTAATTCCTTGACAAAACATTCACAAACTTAGCATTTCTGAGCTTGAAAGAAATGCATACCTATTGACTATTGACATATTGTGTCCTATTTATGATATAGTTCTAAGTTCACAATATAATTGAGTCATCATGATCATAGCCATTTAGCCATTACTATTTTCATTTGGAAGTGTATAAATTCACCCGGCTACCATTGCCGGTGAATATAACCTTCCAATTAGAAGTGATATTCACCTGGCAACAGCATTCTTCATGGAGGTCGTTCATGGTGATGTTATGCATAATCATGAACACTCTTTACGGTACTCTGATTGGCCAATGTCAGAGTATACAGCATACATGAATATGCATAAAACATGATGCAATAACAATTGGCCAATCACACTAAGGGACCGGAATAGTGTTTAAACTGTGCAAATTGTGGGAAGAATGGCTTTGCCGCGTGAATATAACCTGTCTTTCATTTTTTTTAGGCTAGATGTTAATCCATTGATCCATTCACAATGTTGAGGAATGGGGAGGTACCGTACCATATCTTGCATAGACCTTGGGCTGGATCCCACTGCACTCCCGGATCAGAAATGGGAATTTAGGGTTCGCCTTCTTCATGTCCACGTAGCTCGTCTCCACCCATTCCCTGTAAAGAATGACCGGTGAAAATGCATCGGTTAAGTTTCCTAGTCTCTTGGTTTCAAAATTGCTGCGTCAATTTTGCATCTAGTCCAACTCCAAGCATGGTCCGAGTAACTTGGACCTTAAATGAATTTTGAGTCAAATAAGACTTAAGGCTTTGCATGGTGGGTGAATCAATATAGGAAGGTTTGCGGTGACACCATGTATCAGGTCTCTTAAAGGAAGAGGTTTGGTTCTGAAAAGAACCTGAGTGGTAACTCAGTGGTAACTCATTTTCACATTCTCCTGATGACGGCCAGAGCATACTGGTCGAAACGTCGACTTACCACTCAGGTTCTTTTCAGAACCAAACCTCTTCCTTTAGGAGACCTGATACATGGTGTCACCGCAAACCTTCCTATATTGAATTTTGAGTCGCCCGACCCCTCCAAATTTTGAAAAGGCAGTGGATAAATAATTGACCCGGCCACCAACGCCCGTGCCATAAAAGCTATTCACCTGCACCCTCACTTAGCTGGTGTACATTGCCGCGTTGCATGCATTTAATACCATGCGTACCAGATACCAACGTGCAATGCGCGGATGGTGACGTCTATTGAGTGAATCTGTCTGGTTCCCCAACTTCCATGTGTATTACCAATAGGATAATTGCACTAATACTGCCGCTGTGCAGGCTTCTCTTTTCACAACGGTACCCAACAAATTCATGAATATTCATTATTTCTTGCAGCAAGAACGCGCACATCGCTGATCAATGAAGTCATGAATAAACAACGAGCAATCACTTTTTGTATGATTTTTTAAGGAAAATACACATAAAAAATTGATGCAAAAATAATTTTGTTATGTATATTTTCTTATACAAAAACATTAAAATTTTATATGAAATTTTATTGAAATAATTTCAAACTCAAGATTATCCATGAGGCATGAAAACCAATTTCACAACCATGGCATGAACTTAAGACACATAAATTACAACATGTACATATAGTGCATCTACTCGCGTATCACACGAAAGCAAAGGGTCCGGGTGAATAGCTTTTGTGGCCAATATACACTGCCTTTAAAAAAAAAGGCGATTGTAAAGTCCAAGTTACTCGGACCGTACCACGGAGGTAGTCCGAGTAACTTGGACCCGACACTTTTGAAATTTTGAGTTTCGGGTGACTGTAGTGACTACAGTACAGTCACCCGAAACTCAAAATTTCAAAATTCGATAAAAAAAAGGGTGACTTGTCGGGTCCAAGTTACTTGGACTACCACGGAGGCAGGAATTCGACTCGGGACTAATTTGGCATATCCTACTTATCAGACAGCACAAACAAATCAACAACTGCAGTGTCCTGTCACAGTTCCAGATAAATACAACTGTGTACTCACCTAACCCCTTGGCTAGATGGAGACCGCTGACACAAATGAATTCGCAACTCCTTCAAGTGCTGCGGCAACCTTCTCACTGCAGACGCCATTTTTTCCCGTAAAGCTCCTCCGAACTTTGTATATAACAGGACAAACCTACGAAGGGAAACCACAAACAAGCACCCTCGCACGTTCAATAGGGGATCCCAGGTTCCCTGGATGGGGAGAACGATACTATCCTTACGGCGTGTTTTTGGAACCAGCGAAACAAATCTATAGTTTTCTTCCTCGTTAGATATTACAGGCGTCTAAAAAAAAGTGTTTGGCCCCAGTTTCTTTGAGAATACATTGTAGTTGTACCTAGTATAAGGCCAACAAACCTTCAAATTCGGAAACAAACCAGACGGAGACGAAGCCTGAGCCCGAGTCTTTATTTCGAAAACAGCCAGGCACACGTACTACACTACATGATTACATTGCATGCTCTATGCATGTACATGTAGCAAGGGAGGAATAGTTCGACCAATACCGGTGTCCTCGACCCTTGCATGCTCCTTGGTACAGTTTGGGTACTACTACTGCATCAATGGCACTACATGTACATAATTATATACAAATTGTACCAGCTCCATGATGTACCAAGTAGATCATGAGGCGTTGTGCTGATCTTGACATTTTATAAAACAAAAATAATAAGAATGGCGGCAGATATTGTTGTCTGCATTCCTGAGGCCTCTCTCCTCTTCTGCCAAGGCAAGCAGAAGGTGCATGTACTCGATCATTACACTTACAGTCAATTATAATATTATACAGACTTTGCCTACTTCCAAGTTATTATAATGCTGAGCTTGCGTTGCAAATAATTAACACTGCGCCCATGCAGGCCCACACAGTCAATCTGAACCACCCAATTTTGAGAGAAAACTACTGAAAAACAGAAATGAAGAAAAGGTTTTGTATCCATTTCATTCGTTTTTAAGTGCAAGGCCTGTAAATGGGAGGCCTTCGTTATTGAATGTTAATGTTATACTGCTTTTTGAAGAAGAATCCAAACCAGTCAACTTCACCATGAGAACATCCAATCTTTTTTGGATAACAGTACACATGTAGTGTATATGTAACAGATACGATATCGCGTGAGATTGAACAAGCGAGTAAAAGCGTGCAGGGAACCAGTGTTACATATCGGGATCCCATTGGATGTGTGAGGTTGCCTTTTTGTGGTTGCCCTTCATACGTCTGTCATGTTATATAAAGAACATGTACTGTACATGTACATGTACATGTACATGTACATATACATCATGTGCATGTGTACATGTACATGTACAGTACATGTACATAATACATGTACATGTACATGTACCGGTACATTACAGTACAGTGAGTGCCCCACGATGAGTGGACATGTTCATTTTTTTAATAAAAGATCTCTGGAGGGTAATCAACTGACATAATTGTGGAAGTAATCCTGAAGACAAACTGGGGATTCAATGTTTAGTTCTTTGTGTAATTCGGAAGAATTGCAGCCCGAAATGTGACCTTAGTTATTATGCTGTAGAAGTGGAGGGATACTTTTTAAACTCCTTGCAGAAATTCGTGGTTTTCCGATGCAAAATGACACCAACAGTGACCCTGTTTTCTACGGCTGTTTTATGTTCTCTTAAATTACTGATATAACACTTGACTTAAATCATTGTTACACTTTGCGGAGAACTATGTTTCATCTTATGAAATGTTCAAATTAGGAAGAATCTTCTCATTTTATTAAAATAATAATTATTTTGATTTATATCGAAGCTAATATTGTTCAAATTCTTAACAAAAAATACAATGAACAAGTCACTGTACAATGCGGTCATAAAATAGTCAAATAGTGTGCTGACGTCATGAATAAAACGGCCTTTAATAAGTCTATTTTCCGCCTCGCAATGGGATTTGCAGCGCAGGCGTGACCGTTAGTCTGTGGCTACCAGCCTCTCTGTGTCTTGTCGGCGTTGGACGCACACATGATTGCCTCCATCCTCGCCTTTTTCTCACTGATTTATCGCAGCAAGATGGCCGATCACAAGGCAGAGCGGACCTTCATCATGGTCAAGCCCGACGGCGTCAAGCGGGGCCTCATCACCGACATCATGAAGCGATTCGAGCAGAAGGGATTCAAGCTCGTGGCCGCCAAGCTCATGCAGGTTGGGACTTCCTCCATTCATTGTGTCTGACACGTGTGTAGCCGACATGATGTTCACTAGCAATCGTGTACTACTAGTACTACGCAGTACGTGTGCGTGTGCGTGTAGACAGTCTACCCGGCTACCGGCGCCCGTGCTACAAACGCTATTCACCCGTACCCTTGGCAAATTGCTTTCGTGTTAATGTTATACCCGAGTACCGGTAGTTGCATATAATATTAATATACTACAGAGTACAGTTCATAATAATATTAATAATAATATCATATTCATAATCATACACGTAATGCTTGTCTAAAGTTCAGTATTGCCATTGGTAATGCCATTAATTAGTTACTAAGTAATGCTGTGGCAATCCGCAATGGTTGTGTAATTGGTTTTCTTGGATAATCTTTATTTCAATTTAAAAATTTAAGTCATAAATTATTTGAATTTTTTTACGCAGTGGCTGTTGTTACGGCAGTCATTGGTGTGGTTCCCTGACTTGATTGTATTTCTTCAGCATTGCAGGCTGGTTGAACCAGTCTATTAGCTGATAGTCTGGTTCCAAGAGCTAAACATCCTGACAAATACTGTGAAGTCAGGGAACCACACGGACGACTGCCGTAACAACAGCCACTGCGTATTAAGTAATGCTGTGGCAATTCACAATGGTTGTGTAATTGGTTTTCTTCGATAATCTTTATTTCAATTAAACAAATTAAGTCATAAATTATTTGATTTTTTTTGTACCGATGTTGCATCTTACAGTTGTAATTTCCGTAAAAAAATCATCCAAACAGCGATCGCTTGTTCTTTATTCATGACACGCGTCATCAATTGGGGATGCGTGCGTGAATATTCATTATGATTAATTATAATAATATAGAATATATAGAATATATATAATGAGTATTCATTATGTTAAAATTTAGTGGGCCTGACGTTTCGATCCTAGCAGGACCTTTCTCAAAGGCAGAGAAAGGTCCTGCTAGGATCGAAACGTCAGGCCCACTAAATTTTAAGATTTGCATTTTGGTAATTTTAGTCAGTAAGCAGTTTGCAACATTTTTGTATATCACTGTTAGTATTCATTATGATTAATTCTTTGGGTACCGTTCTGAAAAGAGTAGGCTGCACAGCGGCAGAAGTGCAGCTATCCTATCGCCAGTATAACATTAACAGTATTGGTATTGGTAATGCAAGTTTGGGGACCAAACGGGTTCACTGAATTTACTGAAAGGACGTCACAGTCCGTGCATTGCACTGGTATCCGGTAGTACACACATGTATTAAATGTATGCCATGTCGCAACGTACACCAGCTAAGTGAGGGTCCGGGTGAATAATAGTTTTTGTGGCCCTGTGGCCGGGTGAATAACCACTGCCATTATTGATTGGGATGGGCATAGTTCAAGTAACTTGGAGCTTACAAGTCACCTTTTTTGAAATTTTGGAGGGGTCGGGCGACTAGGGTCCAAGGAAGTTGGTTTGCGAAATTCTTGAATGCTCAAATGTTTCACTACCCCCGCAGACCGAAAATCCCATTTTTACCCAAAAAACTCACGTGAAACTGTCCCACGCGCCCATCTTTGGATTCAGTGAGAATCACATATTTCATTTCTGGTCATTTGCTTTACTCACGTTTTGGAAAAAAAGGATAAATTTCCCCTCATTTGATCAAGAAGATGTCTCTCCCGTCCGATGAGCCAAAATGAGGTGGTATCTTTTATCTCAAATTGAAACGATATACACGCAAATCGATTGACAGGTCCGTGTGCGCAGTGGGTCTGTGTAAGTGTGTGCATGCGCACGCATGCGTAGTCCCCTACAACTGTTTTCTGATGTTCTGACGTTGTTTTGCGCTCTTCAAAAAACAGTCACGGGACTCGACGCGTGCGTGCTCGCAAATCGTGTGTGAACACAGTTTCATTTTTTTTTTTACCAAGACCATGGGTAACATTCAAATGGGTAAATCTTACCGGCGTCCACACTTGTACATGTATGTAGATTATTGACGTGGGTAGATAAACCGCAAAGGGTCAGATCAAAGGGAAGGGATGGTAAGGGGGGGTTGGTAGGATTAATATTATTTTAAATAAAACAAAAAGGATTCCAAAATGTATCGCAGTTGACCTCTAAGAGATCCCATTTGGCTGACCCCAGAACTCCAGTCTAGATAGTGGTGGTCTGGTCTGCCACCCCAAGGCAAAAGCTTCATGCAAAATGTACTGAAAATGCAAGAATTTATCTAAATGATCACCAACTTCACAAATGCCAGAGCAGTGCCTGCTATCCAGTACTGAAGAATGAAAGGATTTTTCCATTTGTATTTTTAAACTTTGCATTCTATAGGACGACAACAATCCTCTTACGCACACAATGTCCAATATGCACATTATGTATTATGTACATCATGTACATGGCTTATTTATGGAATTGTTCAGCCCTGTGGGTTTTTCTTTTTGTTCCAAAACAAAGCCAGGCATCCTTGGATTGTCCCATTGTCTGACAAATACCCATCCCTGGAATTTATAGTGGGCAGTGAGGGAATGAATGGGGAGAGTAAATTTTACAATTTAATTTACAGGGAAGATAGCAAGACGCCTTTCATGCACATCAAGGTCTGTTTGAAGAACGTACATGTTTCTATCAAACCTAGCATATGCCCTGCGTGTCTGAGGATTTGAATGAAAATACATGTAGTAATTTACAAAGGGTGGAAAGAATCCTCATATTTTATGAGCAACGTTATTTACCATTTACTCCAAAATTAAAATCAAAATAGAAATTTTAATAGAGACTTTAGAAGAAAAATTACCCCTTTCTTATTTTTCTGAAAATTACTAAATAGGAATGAAGTGAATATGTATAATAAATATGCATAAATTCACAAAATGAAATTCAGACAAATACTACAATATACAAATGCTACGAATATCTTATTTTTGAGCAATCCAGAGGAAAAGAATATTTTCATATAAAAATTGAATTGAATTGATGTACAAAATAAAATGCCATTAAAGTTGAGATAGAAATTTGTATATTAGTACAAAAAAGGTTCCTGCAGTGCAACTTGCAAATCTGTAAAAGTCATCAAAATTGTACTGTTTTTTCCAGGCCTGGAAAAGTCATGCAAAATGAAACAAATCACCAAAGAATCATAGAAAATACAAATCTTAAAATTTAGTGGGCCTGACGTTTTGATCCTAGCAGGACCTTTCTCAAAGGCACCTTTCTCTGCCTTTGAGAAAGGTCCTGCTAGGATCGAAACGTAAGGCAGAAGACTGTCGTTTAATTGACCCATTTGATTTGAGAGGGGTAAAGTTATCTGGGAGGAAAACTTACTGGGATCTCCACACTGGATTTACCCAAGTTACCCATAAACTTTTGAGATTTATGTATTTTAAGCCCTTTTCACACTATAGGGCGAATCCCTGGGGAATTACTGGGGACTTTTTTACCCCACCATCACCCCCGCAACCACTCACACTGGACCCACTTGGAAACTCCCAGTGACCCTATTATTTCCCCGTGGAAATTGTAAAACCCCTGGGTTTTCTCCTTCTACTCTATCCCCGAGCAGGGGTAAAAAATTCCCTGGGTAGTGTGAAAATATACAAGACAGACCAAAATCACCGGGGAATTTTCAAGAAATCCCCGGGGATTTCGTCTAGTGTGAGAAAGCCCCTTTAGTCAGTGAGCAGTTTGCAAGTGTTTTTTTTTTTTTTTTGACTTCATGAATAAGGATCCTGTTCGGATCGAAACGTCAGGCCCTCCTAATTTTTTTTAATGAATCTGTAGTTATTTTCAATGGAATCTGTTATGTTTCTTAATATCATGTCCTTGCTCTCCGGTGGCAGGCTTCTCTGGAGCACGTGCAGGAGCATTACGTGGACCTGAAGGGCAAGAAGTTCTACGACGGCCTGTGCGCTTTCATCTCCAGCGCCCCGGTCTTCCCCATGGTCTGGGAGGGCAAAGGAGCGGTGGCCACCGGACGCTTCATGCTGGGCGAGACCGACCCCGTAAGTTGGCCAGACCCTCCATTTCAATGGAATCCGCTAGTACAGTTCTTGTTGAACAGCACCCAGACTCACAAATTGGGAGGGGTTGACTTACCTGTCCGAAGGCAAACCAGAGGCCTCCCTCCCTGCTGGTGGCGGTAGACTGCCAGCCAAGGATGACAAATGGAACTGGGAGGGGCTGACTAGTCCAAAGCAAGGCATAAACCTCCATCCCTATTGGTGGTAGACTCCCTTCCAAGGATGGCTAATGGAACTGAGAGGAGGTGACTAGTCTGAAGCAAGGCACAAGCCTCCATCCCCATTGGTGGTAGACTGCCAGCCAAGGCTGACAATAAAACAGGGAGAGGTGACTAGTAAAAAAGCAAGGCACAAGCCTCCATCCCTATTGGTGGTAGAATGCCAGCCAAGGATGGCTTATGGAACTGGGAGGGGTGACTATTAAATTTGAAGCAAGGCACAAGCCTCCATCTCCATTGGTGGTAGACTGCCAGCCAAGGCCGACAATAAAACAGGAAACTGGGAGGGAGTGACTAGTCCAAAGCAAGGCATAAGCCTCCATCCCTATTGGTCACTAGAGAGCCAGCCAAGGCTGAGAAATAGAACTGGGAAGAGGTAACTAGTCTTGAAGCAAGGCATAAACCTCCATCCATCGATTGGCAGACTGCCGGCCAAGGCTGACAAAATAGAACTGGGAGGCGATTACTAATCTGAAGCAAGGCAATACATGTAGGCCTCCATCCCTACTGGTGGTAGACTGCTATTAAAGGCTAACAAAAACAACCCCCAAAAACCTAAAACTACAAACTGCCTTCCCTTCCCTTCTGTCTGTAGGCCAAGTCCAAGCCAGGCTCTATCCGTGGCGATTACTGCATCGACATTGGCCGCAACATCATCCATGGCTCGGACTCGGTTGAGAGTGCCAACAAGGAGATCGCTCACTGGTTCACCGAAAAGGAGCTCGTCTCCTGGACTCCAGCTGGCTACGATTATGTCTACGAGTAAAAAAAAAAACACCAAAGACTCAAAACTCAAACATCAGAATATTATTGGCTTGGAGGGACAACGTTTTTTGTTTGAATATTTTGTTGGGGTAAAATGATAGAATCATGTTCATAGAAAATGATGTACTTGTATGAAACCTTTGTGCTCATGTGATGAAGGGGGGTTGTATTTGGTGTGCGGACTGCTCAGAATTCAGGCTTTGGTCTTGTTAGGATACTCTGTCTCTTCTTTGGGGCGGGGGTAATTTGAATACAAGGATTGGATTGGTCAGGTCCAATCTGCGAACAGCCAATCAGATTACTCGGTATTTGTTTTTGGGTTTGTTTGTTTGTTTGTTGAGAACATAATACAATCTGTAGAGTGTGTGATGCCAACCAGTGCTCTTATTAAGGGGGAAGCTGTATAAGACATTCACCACTCATTAGCGTTAACGACCTGTAACAAACTTCTTCAGCAGTCTCTTCTGAAAAAAAAACACCAACAAGACTTTTTGCATGTTCTATTTCATTATCTTGCTGTTTAAAAGTGATGCAGTGCTAAGAAAATGGGTAAAAGTCTGCACAGAGTACAATGCATTTGCGAGTGTCATTCAAATGAACGTTTTAATCACCGGCACAAAAAGTTGGCTATTTTCCTGAATACTTTCAAACACTAAGTGCACTTCACTGTCACTCTTGTACAACTGTGTATACAAATATTGTCGTTTGGATACACTTCTGTGATGTGTCTCTTTCGACAATAATGATGTTCGCATAGGCACCATTAGAGTAACTGAGCATTTATCGTAGGAGGTGCACCAGTTGTTTCCGTAGATGCAAACGCAACACTCCCTTTCCGGTTCTCAGTTGCTGGAGGGAAGACCAATTATACAACACACTGGTTATGAATGGTCATATTTCAAATGTCGTGGATTGCAATAAACGTTTGTCTCACACAGGCCTTGCATTCCTCTCAGAGTCTTTGCTGCATATTGTGATATACTGCAGTTTTAATGCTACACCAGTCTGTCGGGCCTAACTTATTTCAGTGTACCAGTAAAACACTACTTATTATCATGAGTAAAGAATTGGCACATTGTACATGTACAACACGTACAAGTTGGGAATTAGATTACACACATTGGGATACAGTATTGTATATCAGGCCAATAAAATGGAGAATAACGTATGATTTGTCCTGGTTTCTGTTTCAGTTTGAAGTTGCATCTTGTATCCTTGCTCTATTTGTTACACTGTTATCCTTGCTTAGCAACAGCGGAAATCAAACCATGCATATAGTTTCATTGTGCACTGTTTATGTTACAATGCTTGAACCAAAGAGGGCAGCAAACCATTGCACTATTAGCATAACACTGTACTGACTGCTAAATATGAGAACAAGGTTACCAACCATATTCCTAAGATGCTTTTTTTGCATTTGACCGAGTGGCCACTTTGACTGGCAACCAGGACCTAATTTCACAGTGTTGCTTCAGCACGAAAAACCAAATCTTCCTTGCTTAGGATTGCCCACCATAATATTCCGTGTGGCGTTTACTGTCTCATAAATTTAGAGGGCCTGACGTTTCGGGATCAAAACTTCGGGCTCTCAAAATTCATGAGATTTTCAATTTGGGCATTTTAGTCAGTAAACAAGTCTGCAGTTGTTTTGTATATTGCTGATGCTTATTGTGCTTGACTTGCATCCTGATATTAGTGCTTTTAATAGCACAAGAAAAGCAAAATTTGGGTGGCAACATGATTTTACTCAGCAAGACTTTCTGTGCTCCGTTAAGCAAATTGTGGTGCTTGAGCAAATCTATGAAACTGATCCCTGGTCCTTAAATTGACGATTTCAGCATTTTCACAGAAAGATAACTTTCCTAACCCTTCACCTCACAAAAAATCTTCTCAGTTTTTGACCGTTTGACAACTTGGTCTTTGGCCAACTCTTTATCAAAAACCTTTAACCCCCCCAAAAAAAAACATTTTCAAAGCTAGTGTCTGTAGAGTACTGTGGAATTAGGATGCTATTCAGCCCTATGCACTACAAATCAAAAGAAATGGGTTCGGGATTGCTAATACAGTGAAAGTGGATCATCACGCACGACACACCTCTAGCCACATGTTATACAAAGAAATCAAAAGCATTGAAGACTGCAAAAACCAAGCATTTCAAAACTGATTTGAAAGTAACCTAAACCAAAATCCAGTACCAGGTCTAAAAGCAGTATACAGTATGTACATGTATCATGCTTAAGCTTTCATAAATGTCAGCATCTTCCCACAAGCTGTACAAAATATCCCAAAACTTTGTACTTCAATGAAGTCAATGCATCACATTTTACACATACATGTATGTGGTCCTACACCACAAACTATAATAATTGGGAGTACCGAGTAGAGTACTGACTTTATTCATTGGCTATAGCTTCAAACATCACCCAGGCCAAAGGAAGCCACAAATAAGTTGGCTGTGGCTTCAAATAGTACGTAAGTCTATGGAAGCCACTAGCTCATTAGCTATGGCTTCAAATAGCACGTAAGTATATGGAAGCCACTAACTCATTGGTTATGCCTTCAAAAGATGCACAAGTCTATGGAAGCCACTAACTCATTGGATATGGCTTCAAAAGATGCACAAGTCTACGGAAGCTACTAACTCATTGGTTATGGCTTCAAAAAATGCACAAGTCTATGGAAGACACTAACTTCATTGGATATGGCTTCAAAAGAAGCAAAAGTCTATGGAAGCCACTAACTCATTGGTTATGGCTTCAAAAGATGCACAAGTCTATGGAAGCCACTAACTTCAATGGATATGGCTTCAAAAGAAGCAAAAGTCTATGGAAGCCACTAACTCATTGGTTATGGCTTCAAAAGATGCACAAGTCTATAGAAGCCACTAACCCATTGGTGTGTTATATGCAGCCATAGTCCATGAATTCAAACAAGGCCGTCTAGAAAAAGTACGCTGTTCTCAGCTGAAATTTAAAAAAATCACAAAAGAATAAAACAAAACCCCAAACCAAAGGCTGCATATCTCTTTCAATGCAAGTACAAAAATAGCTAATTCTCTGCTCTGCCCATAATATGCATGTAAGTAGATGGAACTGTACAAAAGCTATAAAAAAATATATTTCAAATTACAAATTGCATTTACCATCAGTTGTGGTCCAGTCCAATTGAAACTTGGAAATCATCATTCACTTAATACCTCAATATTGTGAAAGACAAAATGAGAAAGGAAAAAAAACAAAAACTTTTTCTGCATATTTTCTTCGCAGTGGCTGTTGTTACGGCAGTCGTCCGTGTGGTTCCCTGACTTGATTGTATTCCGTCAGCATTGCAGGCTGGTTGAACCAGTCTATTAGCTGATAGTCTGGTTCCAAGAGCTAAACATCCTGACAAATACTATGAAGTCAGGGAACCACACGGACGACTGCCATAAAAAAAACACTGCATATTTTCTTACATCCCAGACATAATGTGACCCGCTCTTTGAAAATGAGTCCGATATCGCACGGCATGATAATGCGTTATGGCATGTATGGGCAATTTAATGTTGAAAGGATGTTTTTTTTCTTTTCACCGATTTTTTTTCTCTCTTTTTTTTTTTTGGGGGGGGGGAGGGGGGATTTTTGAATTTGTTAGGTTCTTAACGTTCATCATCCTTCATGAGAAGTAACAATTTGTATCAGGAAATTGCCACGCAAATTCACAAAAGAAACTTCTTAGGATGTCTGACAATACAGTAGAAATCTTTAACACTTGTTTTCTTAGTTAACAGTTTTGGTGAAAATGAAAAACAGGGTTTTTAAAAACTGCCGTATCTCCGGAGTGCAACATGCTATGCATATCTTTAACAACTAAATGTTGTTGATAAGGTCTATCCAGCTATCTCAATTTCATATTTTTGCTACATTTGACTCATTTTCACGGAGCGGTTGCCATATGGAAGTACGTTTTTGCCTCAAAATTGATAAGATTTTACCATTTCAGTGAGAACGCAGTTCGCAACATTTTTAGGATTAACTTATGAACAAGACAGGGTAACCGACTCTTAGAAAAACCAAAAATTTGAGCTTTGGCAAAAGAGAGAGAAAAACCCCAAGACAAAATCAATCATTCTTTGAATACCTGGGGGCTATCCCTATGAAAGAAGAAGACGCAATATGGAAATACTGCAGGAAAAGGGCAAACAAATACATTGGAATAAAAAACAATGAGGTTTTGCCCATCTCAATTCTAATCAGCACATCAAGTATTAGGCAAAACCTCATTGAATTTCGTTCTCAACGAAGCAAAATAATGAGATCTAAAATTGAATACTCTTTAGGCACTTGGGTTATTATGATTATACAGAAATGAGATTGGAAGGTTTTTTATGGTGCAGAAAAAGTAATATGTTCGTGGTAACACCATGCACAATTCCCTTCAGTGAGTATGAGTGGTTCTGAAGAGAACTGGAGAAACTCGAACAGTACTCCTGACGATGAACAGAGTACACCGTTCGAAACGTCGAGTTCCTCCGGTTCTTTTCAGAACCGCACATACTCACTAAAGAGAAATTTACATGGTGTTACTTCAATGAGGTTTTTGCCCTTGCTCGACGGTGATAAACACTGAGTGCTCAGTGCTTTGCCCGGTGCCTAATAAAAAATATTCCAGGCAGCTCGGGCGGGATTCGAACCCGCGACAAACGAGGTTTGCCGAGGTGGTTTGGGCGGGCGCGGTGGTGGCGATCATTCCGTTGCAACCTCCCTCGGGCCAACCTCCTCCACCTCTGGGGAGTCTCGGTCAGCCTCCAGGAGGTGTTCGCCAACCTCGTCCACGGCCTGGCTCTCTGCATCTGCGTCCTCGCCCTCGTTATACTTGTCCTCTTCATCGTCCAACCTGGCTGCAGCCTCTACATTGAGGTCAGCATCTTCCTCATCCTCCTCCTCGTCATCTCCATCAACCTCTTCTTCTTCCGCCTCCTCCTCGTCACCTCCGACAATCCTCTTGCCTCCATTTGCCTCCTCCATCACAGATGTCTCGACCACTGCCACCTCCTCCTCATCATTGCTGCCGTCGTCGTCCTCCTCCTCCTCCTCCTCCTCAGACCCTTGGACCTTGCTCCGTGTCTTGGTGGCCGCATCCTTGGCAGTTGCTCCCTTCTCTGCCTCCTCCTCCTCCTTGGCCGCTTTCCTCTTCTGTTCCTTCAGCTTCCTCTCCTCCTCCTCCAGGTGCTCCAGAAGTCGAGGGTCTTTCAGCTCCGGGCACACCTCGATTAGGACCAGCTCGATGAGGTTCTGCATAGAGGGGATGGATGGAGAGAGTTAGAGAGAGAGAGAGAGAGAGAGCGGGGGAGGGAGAGAGGGAGAGAGAGAGAGAGAGTTATAGAGTGAGAGAGAGGAGAGAGGGGGAGAGAGATGGAGAGAGTCAGAGAGAGATGGAGAGAGAGAGAGGGAGAGAGGGAGAAAGAGAGTTATAGAGTGAGAGAGAGAGGGGAAGAGAGAGGGAGAAAGAGAGTTATAGAGTGAGAGAGAGAGAGGAGAGAGAGAGGAAGAGAGAGGGAGAAAGAGAGTTATAGAGTGAGAGAGAGAGGAGGGAGAGGGAGAGAGTTAAAGAGAGAGGGAGGGGGAGAGAGGGGGAGGGAGAGGGGGTGAAAGAGAGAGTTATAAAGTGAGAGAGAAGAGAGAGAGAGGGGTGAGAAAGAGAGATGAAGAGAGTTAGAGAGAGAGAGGGAGAGATAGAGAGAGAGAAGGGGGGGGGAGAGGGAGGGAGAGAGATTTGATACTATATGTAGCTCTGTCTCTGGCAGTGGCAATGACACTGGCATTGGCAAAGGCTCTGTCTCAGGCACTGGCACTGGCTCTGGCTCTTCCTCTTTCTCTGGTAATGACACTGACACTGGCACTTGCACTGGCTCAGGCTCAGCCTCAGCCTCAGACTTAGCCTCAATCTCAGTGTCGGAGAGATCAGGATAACGACGTCTTCTCCAACACTGCGCTCTACTGAAGGCGTACTGTACTCACATAGAGCAAATGCTTATTGGTCCGGATGTCTTGGAAGGCCTCAAACACCTTGATGGCTCCCAGACGACTGTTGGACTTGCCCAAGAGGGACTGCAAGAAGTCTGACAGGGGGGGAAAAGATGACAAATGGGAAAACTGCTCCATTATCAACATCTTTAAAGGCCCTATATAACACTGGTAAAGGTCAACAGATTGCAACAGTTTGCGTGTTAAACCATTAAAAATATTCAAAAAAAGCAATACTGCGAAGGTTTCAGCTCAAATGGTTTAAACTAAGAAAGTACAAATATGCCAACAAAAGTCATGGTTTATGCACTGTTCTTCACTTTAAGAAATTGTTTATTACTCGGGAGTAATAAACTACTTGTCGATGTTTGAGTGAAGATTTCTCGAAAAGTACAGCATCCCAGACCGTAAGATTTCAACATGAGGCTTCTATCATGACCATCTACAAACTGTGTTAATTAGTAAGAAATCTGTGGACATCGATGTTTTCCAAACTTCCCAAGGTTGTATTGGGCCTTTAAAAAAAAAAAAACCTCAACTTCATGATCTCCATCCTCTTCAACCCTCTTATTTGCTTCATCCTCCAACATCTTCATTCTCTTCCAACTCATCCTCATTCGTCTCACCCTCTCCAAGCTCAGAAGTAGCCTGCCGATGGTCGAAACAGTTTTTGTGCCTGAGCTAAATTCTGGATAGTTTGCAAAGAGCACCAAGGTGGATTTCTTAACTCCGAGAACTGTGTGCGCTGCTACCCTTTTGACCGCAAACATGCCTCCACTCCAGCGGACAACGGCCCCAACAGAGCGTGCAATTTGTGGTGAAGGCAGCGGGTGCATTCCACAGTCTGCCCGGCGACCGCATTGGTTGTGGGGCAGGCCAGCACACTGTCTTCCGTAGCAGCGCACAGACCCTCGATCATTCACAATGAAGTCTACGATGCAACGTAACACAACTTGCGACGGATAACCCACTGTAAGCTGTGAGAGGCCATATGATTTCGGTGCATCGGTCATTGTCTTGCAATTGGTTGCAAGTAAAGAAGAGTTAAGGATTCCTGGGGTGGATTTCACAAAGCCTCACGATGCATCGTAACTCAACTTACGACTGATAACTTGTCACAAGTTGTGATAGGACATATCTCTCTGTGCATCGATCGATCATTGTCTTTGCAATGATTGATCGCTTGGTCGTAAGTTTGCGATTGATCGTAATTTATGATGAGTTTGGTGAAATTGACTGCTGGTATGCTAAGCGAGTGGTCTCTGGTTCAAGTCCCGGACAAGTCAGATATTTGTTACGTCTCGTATTGCTTAGTTTTCCTTTGATCTATGTTCGATTGAAAATGAATTCTTTGGTTGGTACCCGGCACGTATTGAAGGAACTTCTCCCTGGCCGTCTGCTTCATCACGTCTCGTTCCTCCTTGCTGGGTACCGGCTGGGCGGGCACCAGTTTGCCCTTGGGCCAGACGGACTCCTGCAATGTCTGGATGCAGTAAATGATCATGGGCTCCGATACGATCCACTCAATGGTCTCCCTCATCTGCCTGCGGAAGAAAAACACAAACAAAGAGAATTTTTATTTTAAAGGGGAGCGATGAGAAAACTTCAGAGGGCCTGACGTTGCGATCCTAGAAGGACCTTTCTCAAAGGCAGGACTTCTCTGAATGGTCCAACTAGGATCGAAATGTCAGGCACTCTACATCCTTTAGATCTGCATTTTGGTCGTCAAAATCAGTCAGCGCTTTGCAACGTTTTTGCTTAATACTTTTTGAGATGGGATTACATTTTGATCCTCGCAGGACTTTTTCTCAGAGTCAGAAAAAGAGAAGGACGGAGATCAAAAGACAGGGAGAGAAGTGTTGTCATACAGAGGACAACACCAGCCTTACTAGAGCACTTGTGAGTTATGAGCTGACTGGACTTGACCCTCAAATTGCCAGAGAACAGTGCAGTTCTGTTTCCTTGTTTTTCCTTTCTTTTTTTCCTCCGGCAGGGCTTAGTTCTTCACATGGGTTTCCAGCCACCTCTTCTTTTGTTAATAATTTATATTAATATTTTTTTTTTCTTTCTGAGCAGCAGCGAACCATTTGATTGGACTAATTTGGAACTCTCTTAAGCAGGGATATCTGAATTCGCTATTGTTTGCTTTTGAACTAATATATAAAAAAAAAGAAAAAAAAGAGGAGGGGCATGAGGGAAAACAGAGGGGAAAGGACAGAGGGACATGAGGGAAAGGTTTGGTGAAAAGAGAAGGTACAGTGGAACGTCGCTGTAACAAACATTGTTCGGTATAGTGGTCGCAGCACATATTTTGGACAGGAAAATCGGGAGCCGAAGGGCATGTTCATTATAGCCGAATGTTCGGTATGTCGGCGTTCGTTATAGCGCCGTTCCACTGTATCAAAGGAGGGGCGATCGAATGGAAGGAAAAAGATAAGGCAAACACAAAAGAAGGACTGATCTTAATGCCTAGCTAAACCATTGCAGTACAAAATAATTCTTTTTCTTCAAAGGCCCAGCTTGACATTTTGGAATCACTACAATCCCGTGACGATGGACAGGGGCCATGCTGTCTCCAAAAATTGTTCCATCACCCGCTTCTTCTCAGAATCAGACAAACTCAGAAAGCGGCCCTTATTAGTGTCCCGGTCCAGTCAAAGTTTTCTTTGCCAATTTTTCAATTTGAACTTGGTTCATGTGTGATGTCTGAAAGTGTAAACCTAAAAGCAGAGAACAATCCAGATCCTGCAATACAGCACTAATCAATGGGGGGGGGGGACGCATTTGGTTTTGGTTAAGAGGGTCAGGGCGAGGCAGGGCTGCTCACTTGTTGATGGTGCCCCCGAAGGTGGACTGCACGAAGACGATGAGCTTCTTGCGCAGCCACTTGAACATGCCGCGGACCTCGAACACCTCCCTGATGAGGGAATACAGAGGCTCTGCCGTGGAGTCCCATTTGTCTTGGGAACTGGACAGGAGAGACGGCACGGATAGATCATGAGTTATTGCATCGGCAGGGAATGCATTCAATGAAATGACTAACCTCCCAACCCATCCAATCCCTCCCAACCCAACCCAATCCAACCCCATCCATCCCATCTCATCCCAACCCAACCCGACCCATCCCAACCAAACCTATCACAATCAAGCCCAGCCCAACCCATCCAATCCCTCCAAACCCAACCCAACCCAGCCCAGCCCAGCCCAGCCCAGCCCAGCCCAACCCATCCCATCCCAACCCATCCCAACCCAACCCAACCCAGCCCAACCCATCCCAACCCAACCCATCCCATCCCATCCCAACCCAACCCATCCTATCCCATCCCAACTCAACCCAGCCCAGCCCAGCCCAACCCATCCCATCCCATGCCATCCCAACCCAACCCTAAAATGTTGTATTTTGGGAGAAAAGAGTAAAAGAAATCGTTTACGTCTCACCTAGATCTAAACTATTTTTCGGCACAGTACGGCGTTGAATGCTGCATTTTCGTGAAACAAATTAAGCGGTTTTCACAATTTTTGTTGATTATACAAAGCTGTTTCCTTGGCAACTGACCTCTCCTCCTCCCCTTCAGTCTCCTCGCTGCCTTGCTCCTCCTCTTGGTCACCGCTTGTTGACTTGAAGATGCCAGCGATGGAGAAGACACTCTTCTTCTCTTTCTTCTCCTCTTTGCTGAGAGCAGAACAGGAAATGTCAAATGTTCAAGTACTGTACATGTATTTGTATGCGTGGGTTTGGGATGGGTTTGGTTGGGTTGGGTTGGAATGGGATGGGATGGGTTTGGTTTGGTTGGGTTGGGTTGGGTTGGGATCGGATGAGTTGGGTTGGGATGGGTTTGGGTTGGGTTGGGTTGGGCTGGGATGGGTTGGGTTGGGTTGGGTTGAGATGCGTTGAGTTGGGTTAGGTGGGGTTGGGTTGGGTTGAGTTGGGTTGGGTTTGGTTGGGTTAGGTTGGGTTGGTTGGGATGGGTTGGATTAGGTTGGGAGAAATTGGATGGGTTGGGATGGGCTTGGTTGGGAAAGGTTTGGTTGGCATGGGTTTGGTTGGGATGGGTTGGATTGGCTTGGGTTGGGTTGGTTGGGATCGGTTTGGTTGGGTTGGGTTGGGTTGGGAAGGATTGGTTGGGATGGGTTTTGTTGGGCTGGGTTGGGCTGGGTTGGGATGGGTTTGGATGGGTTGGGTTGTGTTGGGCTGGGTTGGGTGGGTTGGGTTGGGATAGGATGGGATGGGTTAGGTTGGGTTGGGTTGGGTTGGGTTGGTTATGAAGGATTGAGTTGGATTGGGCTAACTCAGGGTGGATTCAGGTGGGTTGGATTGAGTTTAGTCTGAATAGGCCTCGATAGGCTTTCAGTCTCTAACATGATCATTAAATAACAAACTGCTTTCACCTAGAATTATCACCCAAAACTCATGAAAATAAAAAATTGAATCAAATCCTTGTAGAAAAAAAAACCCATGACAGCATCCCTACAAATTCACTCACACGGCTGCCCTCAGACAGTCTGGGGTGGGTACCAGGAAGGTGTAAAGGACCTCACTATGTTTCAACGTCTCATCTTGGAGTACCGACTAAAAAAAAATGAACAGAGTAAAAGATAAATGAAAAAGTCAGGGAAAATTCTTCCCATGGTTCAATAAGCATCACAAAGATCTCAATAATTATTCAATCATAAATGTGTGATCATTGGTCCAAAGCTATAACATGATGTTCGCATCGAGGAGAAGTCATTCAATGAGGGTTTTTCCCTGCTCGACGTGATCCGTACTGAGTGCTCAGTGCTTCAGGCATCAGGCATCGGGCAAAGCACTGAGCACTCTAGAGCAGGGCAAACCCTCATTGAATAACATTAGTCTAAAATTGATGTACGGTAAACAATTTATCCTTCACAATGAAAATGTAGGTTTTTTTTATTTATTTCAGAACGTATTGAAGTTCAAATGAGCCAACAGCCAAGGGCACTAGCAAAGACACTTTGAATAATTAATGAAAATAGAAACAACAAAGAACACTGAAAGCCCCTACACAACATTGGAAAGATCGAAAAACAGAAATGTTTACAGATTTACATGAAACTTATACAGTTTAAAGATTGTTATAGTAGAAACCTCTCACTTAAATATTTCAGCCTAAACACTGTATTTTTAGAGAAAAGAGTAAAAGAAATTGTTTACGTCTCACCCCTACCGGTAGATCTTAAAGGTTTTTTTGGAACAATACGTCAAATGCTGCATTTTCGCGATACAAATGAAGCGGTTTTCACGATTTTCTCGAGACTCGGAGCTGAAATTTTCACGGGTGTGCAATTTTGTGCATATGTAGGATCAGACAATGTATGGATGCTGTTCTTTGACGTCGACCGATGTTGCGTTATCCCTTTAATTGGAAATCTGAACCCGGGTCTCTGGTTTTAAGAGTGCTAGTAATAGGAGGCACAGTCAAATGCTCTTAATTATTTAGCAAATTGCAAATAAGACTTGAGGCTTTGCATGGTGGGTGAATCAATATAGGAAGGTTTGCGGTGACACCATGTATCAGGTCTCTTAAAGGAAGAGGTTTGGTTCTGAAACCACTCGGGTTCTTTTCAGAACCAAACCTCTTCCTTTAAGAGACCTGATACATGGTGTCACCACAAACCTTCCTATATTAGCAAATTGCCCAAAAATTGGCAAATAATTTTTTTGACTGGATCGGGCTTTGAACCCGAGACCTCTGGATTCACGTACGCTGTACCAGCGCTCTTAGCATCTGAGCTATCCAGCCCTCAGATGGTGGCCCGCAATTCCTGTGTTCCTGCACTCACCCTGTCACTTGGAATATATCGTCAGCTTGGAATATATCATTTCCCATCAGCCTCAAAGCCAACCCTGTCCCCCAAATCTTCCAAATTCCACACCTATTTGTGGTTTCCGCATGGGTTCAGAAACAAAATGTTTTCATCACTAATTCCAGAACCACAAACTTTTACTTTTTGGTTGATGTCTTTTGTAACTGGGAACCTGTACTTCTTGCCTAAAAATTTTTTTTGTTTTAAATTACAAAATTTTCTTGTTACTGAAACCAGAAACCCTACAAGATTAGACGAGCACAAAGGCTTTGTCATTATTCCAAGTTAATGTCACAAGACGTTGTACAAATTCTCTTATTACTGTGAGAAGAAAGGGGGGAAGGTGTTTCACGAATGGCATCGGAAATTCTGGAAACTGCATGTAAGCGTTTACTTCCCGCGGTTTTAGAAGTGGAGGGCTGCACTTACCGAGAGGTATTTTTGGAGGGTGTCTTTGGAGGAGCTCAGGAAGTCTTGCGGGGCGGCCTTGAGCTGTTTCCTGCCGGCCTGGGGAAGCTCTATCTTGCCCACCCATTTGCTGCACTGCACAGATCCACAAGACAAAAGCAGACAAGAAGGGTTTCATTCAGAAAACAAGGGATTCGAAGTTGTAAAGTGGTGGGTATTGCATTCAATTCTGAATATAATTATGATTTCGGCACTGGTGAGTTTGCATTGTCATTTTGAAGGTGGACTGAGTTCATAATGAGTAAGGGTAATACATTTTGATGCAAGGCAACGTTGTCCTTGCATCCAGTGCTCTCTCTCTCTCTTTTCTCTCTCTCTCTGCATCATTCTGTATCACTGCAGGATAGAATGTGGAAGGACATCTCCCCCTCCCCCTCTCCCTCTCCTTCTCTCCCTCTCTCTCCCTCTCTATCTATCTCTGCCTTCGATCTCTCTCCTCTCTCCCTCCCTCCCCCCTCTCTCTATCTATCTCTCCTCTCTTCCTCATTCCCTCCCTCTCTCTCTCTCTCTCTCTCCCTTCTCTCTCCCCTCTCTCCCTCCTTCCCTCCCCCTCTCTCTCTATCTCTCCTATCTCTCCCTTCTCTCTCACTCCTTTCTCCCTCCTCCCCCCTCTCTCTCTCTCTATCTCTCCCTTCTCTCTCCCCTCTCTCCCTCCTTCCCTCCCTCTCTCTCTCTATCTCTCCCTTCTCTCTCCCCTCTCTCCCTCCTTCCCTCCCTCTCTCTCTCTATCTATCTCTCCCTTCTCTCTCTCTTCCTCCCTTCCTCCCCTCTCTCTCTTTCTCTATCTTCCCCCCTCTCTCTCTCCCCTCTCCTTCCCTCCCCCTCACCTCTTTCAGTCTCTGCTGCAGGGCGTGGAAATCCCCCAGTCGGCGTGAGATGACCCACCCGGGCACTGAGATGGCAGGGTCGATGGGATGTACCACTATGACGTAGAAGGGGGCAACCTTGTCACCCTCCTCCAAGATCTGACGGCAGACAGACGAGAGTCGACTCGATTAAGTTACGACAAAGACTAGTGCAGTTTGAAGCACTGCATGGTGGACATGGTGCCTACATGTTCAGCATTTGCCGGTTCACCGTTCGAAAGGTGTGATTTCTGGAGTTAAACCCACAGACTATCACACAGTGTACAGGAAATCCCACAACCTAAGTACAATGTACAACACAGACCTTGGGATGTGCTAACACCTCCAGCAATCCATTCCTTTCGGACTAAACCATATTTTTTTGTTTCAAACAGAGTCAAACATATAAAGAAAAAACTGACTGGGAATTTGTACACAATTTTGAACAATGGCAGAGAAATCTTTGACTTGACAGGGACTTGAACCCGAGACCTCGGATTTGGTGCAACAGCGCCCTTACCATCTAAGCTATCCAGCCCAAAATAGTCCACTAGTCTTTCCCGGGATGGGGGCGCCAGTCAGAAGCAATTCAACCATTAACTGCCGTATATCTCCAGGGATCACACCCCCCGGTTTCATTCAGATGCAAACAACCAATTGTTGTACACCTGGCTACAGCAGAATGATTATATCCTATCTTGTAACAAACAAGCGCTCTTCACAGAACAGACGACCAACCTTCCACATTCAGCAATAAACCACAACCTTGCGGGTTTTGTGTGACGGGAACTAAGCCTTGATTACTGGCTGACCTGGCATGGCGTGGTATATCAATACACTGATCCAGTAGGCCACAAATTGACAAATCACAACGTGCAATTTAAGGTCCGACAAATTGCCGCCATTGCGTTTATATTTGTTTCGTATGTACCAGGCAATTCCTTTGCAAACCCGAGTTTAACCCTTAACCATGGCCAAGTGGTGTTCATATTTTCACTATAATTCTGACTCTCGATACCCTGGCAAGAGAGGAAATGTGAATTTTGGGCCTTTTTCAAAACCAACGGAGAGAAGTGCATTCCGTGGTTGCTGGCGTGCAGTGGACACGCACGGCGGGTTGGCGATTGTGACACGCTGTGTGCATGTGCGCGGTTGCTTGTTCGTTGCTATGGTGGGCGTGGCCTGCTGGATCGGTGTATTGTGGAAGACCACCATCTTAGGGCTGGATAGCACAGGTCGGAAGAGCACTTGGATGTTAAGCTAGATGTCTCCACATCAAGTTCCGGTCCAGTCATTATTTTCTTTGCTAGTTTCATAATTTGCTTGAATTGCTTCTGACTGGCGCCCCCACCCCCCGTCAGAGACTATTCGGGAGGCCACCATCTAAGGGCTGGATAGCTCAGATATTAAGAGCACTGGTATGCGGTTCCATTTCTTTGAACAATATGAATGGCTGACCTGCGAGGAGCATATGTCGGTCCTCCACTTGCCAATGTGATCGCACCACAGGTTGGTGCGCTCTATGTACGTCTCAAGGGACGTCTTCTCCAGCTTCAGCTGCTCCGTCTCCTTCTCCAGCATCTGCTGCATCTGCGGACGGAGGAAGCGGTGAGGAAAGACTAGTGGGCGACCAGTGGGCACAGGCGGGCGACAGACGGGCCGATGGGAAGGGGGGGCGGGGACAAATGGAATGGGCAACAGATGGGGGACAATACATGTAGGGGACAAATTTGATGGTGGATGGTAGATGGGTTGCCAAAATGGGGCCAAATGGGTGACACATGGGTGCCAAATTGGAGACAGATGGGTGCCAAATTGGAGACAAATGGGCAAAAGATGGGTGCCAAATTGGAGACAAATGGGTGACACTTGGGTTATGAATGGGTGACAGACGAGCAATAGATGGGAGACGAATGGGAACAAATGGTTATGAATGGGTGACAAATTGGAGACAAATGGGTGACAAATGGGTTAAGAATGAGTGATAGATGGGCAATAGATGGGAGACAATAAATGGGAGACAAATGGTTAGGAATGAATGACAAATAGGGACAAATGGGTGCCAAAATGGGAGCTAAATGACACGTTGTGCGCATGTGCGCGGTCGCTTGGCTGTTGCTATGGTGGGCGTTGCCTACTGGATCGGTGTATTAGGAGGGCATGATATCGATACAGACGTGATATCGATAATATTGATATATAGCGATGGTGCTTAGGCATTGGTTGATACATTGTAGCAGACTCGCTACCTTGGGGTCGGCCTGGTGTGCTTTCTTCAGGTTGCCGAGCGCCTGCAGCTTGTTGGCCAGTCGCTCCTCCACCTGCTGCAGCTTGCTCATGACGGAGACGCTCTGCTCGGCGAAGCTGGCCTGGGAGGGCTGCAGCTCCTCCTGAGGCAGACTCATCTGCACACGGACAAACAAGCAGAAACACACATGGTTGGATCAAACAAACAAACACAAGGAAAACTGACTTGTGAACAATTTTGAAGAAAAACAAAATGGCTAAGAAAACTTTGACTGGACTGGGACTTGACTCTGGTTGACAAATTCCAGGCAGCTCGGGTGGGATTCGAACTCACGACTACCCCCTTTCTAGTGCAGAAAAAACCTCACTGAATTACATTCTCCTCGACGCAAACATCATGTTATTTTCTATGAAACAACGCGGTATCCGCCACTATACAATATACAAAGTGGTTAAGACGTCTGCACTATAAAGTGGGAGTTGCGGGTTCGAATTCCGCCCGAGCTGCCTGGAATTTTGTTCATCGGGCAACGGGCAAAGCACTGAGCATTCAGTGTTTATCACGTCAAGGGCAAAACCTCATTGAATTACATTCTCCTTGATGCAAACATCAAGTTATCATAGATCCATAAAGAAAGATTGGATTTTCCTTTTTTTCAATAAGAGACTGAATTAACGTTCAAATTGAATGGCAATCAATCAAGTAACTGGCTAGGAACTTTTTGAACAGTTTTTGAAAAACTGGACTGGGACTTGAACCTGAGACTTCTTGGTTGAAGATTCTGGTGCTCTTACCACCTGAGCTACATCAGTCCGGGGATCCTTTCTTTTGTGCTCACTCCTCCACACTTCTCTCTTTGATCTTTCCCCCTCTTCTCACTAATCCCTACCCTACTCCTTGCCCTTCCTTTGATCTCACCCTACCAGCTTTACTCTTTGTCCTTTGTTTCTCATCCGTGTCCTATTCACTCTCTTCCCGCTTCCTTCATGTACATGTATCTATTTTGTCCTTGTCAATCTGCCTTTGAGAAAGGTCCTGCTAGGATCGAAACTACAGGCCCACTAAATTTTGAGATCACACAGAGTGGATGCAGCTTTTTCAATGCTTTCTGAAAGCCTACTAGCCTACCAGCTTTACTATTTGTCCTTTGTTTCTTATCCGTGTCCTATTCACTCTCTTCCCGCTTCCTTCATGTACATGTATCTATTTTGTCCTTGTCAATCTGCCTTTGAGAAAGGTCCTGCTAGGATCGAAACTACAGGCCCACTAAATTTTGAGATCACACAAGGTGGATGCAGCTTTTTCAATGCTTTCTGAAAGCGTGACATCCTCTCGTTCCGTACCTTTGTGTTGAGTCCCTTCGTCTCCAGGAGCTCGTGGCTCAGGTCCCCCCCTCCTGCCCTGGACTGGGGCTCTCCCACAGAGGCCATCAGCTTGGAGTAGTTGTCGCTGACCAGGAAGGAAGGGTAGTGGGTCTCGTCCAGCTCCTGGTAGACCTGATGCTGGGCACTGTAGAAGGACTCGGGGCCCTTTGGAAATCAAAGAACAGGATGAACAAAATACTGCCGCAGCAAGGTTTACAGCAATTGAATTGTTTGCATCTGAATGAAAGCGGGAGGTGTGATCCCTGGAGATATACGGCAGTTAATGGTTGTATTGCTTCTGACTGGCGCCCCCACCCCGGCAAAGACTAGTTTACTATTTTGGAGACCACCATCCTTCACTGTTGTTCATTGATTTGTTTGACCTGAATTGAAAAGGCTGCATCCACTTTGTGTGATGCCCGAACTGCTGTAGCCAGGTTTACAACAATAATATTGGTTGTTTGCATCTGAATGAAAGAAGGGGCATGATCCCTGGAGATATACGGCAGTTAATGGTCAAATTGCTTCAGACTGGCGCCCCCATCCCGTCAAAGACTAGTTGACTACTAGGGAGGCCACCATCTAACGGCGGGAAAGCTGAGATAAAAGAGCACTGGTACCTTGATACAGAGGTCTCGGGTTCAAGTCCCTACATAGAGCCTCTATTGTCTAGACAAACCGTAGTTAGCATTTTGGGGGGGTTTCAATTTTGCAACATTCACAGGCGTGTTATTTCATGCATATGCATATGGACGCATTTCTAGGACCTTTCCCAATGGTGTGTAGGGGCTTTCAGGTGAGAGAGAAGAGGGGCTGCCAACGAAATGAAACAGGGTGTGGCCTTACTTTGTTAGCGGCAAGGAAATCTGTCATGCCCTTGATGTGAGCCTTGGCCACGTGGACAGCACTGGCTGTGGCCAGGTAGGTCTGGTAGATCTCATGGCCGTACATGTGCTGGTCTTTGGGCTGAAGACAACAACAAAACGATAAACAAAACAACCATCCGGCATCGTTAAGTTGTGTTCGGAATCATGGCCAAAAGTGTACTATAACGCTTAGAGAGACTTTCTTGAGGCCAGACTGCATGAGCTTTTGTAGTAACAACCAAAGATTGTGTTCGGAATCATGGCCAAAAGTGTACTATAACGCTTAGAGAGACTTTCTTGAGGCCAGACTGCATGAGCTTTTGTAGTAACAACCAAAGATTGTGTTCGGAATCATGGCCAAAAGTGTACTATAACGCTTAGAGAGACTTTCTTGAGGCCAGACTGCATGAGCTTTTGAAGTAACAACCAAAGATTGTGTTCAGAATCATGGCCAAAAGTGTACTATAACGCTTAGAGAGACTTTCTTGAGGCCAGACTGCATGAGCTTTTGTAGTAACAACCAAAGATTGTGTTCGGAATCATGGCCAAAAGTGTACTATAACGCTTAGAGAGACTTTCTTGAGGCCAGACTACATGAACTTTTGAAGTAACAACCAAAGATTGTGTTCAGAATCATGGCCAAAAGTGTACTATAACGCTTAGAGAGACTTTCTTGAGGCCAGACTGCATGAGCTTTTGTAGTAACAACCAAAGATTGTGTTCAGAATCATGGCCAAAAGTGTACTATAACGCTTAGAGAGACTTTCTTGAGGCCAGACTGCATGAGCTTTTGTAGTAACAACCAAAGATTGTGTTCGGAATCATGGCCAAAAGTGTACTATAACGCTTAGAGAGACTTTCTTGAGGCCAGACTGCATGAACTTTTGTAGTAACAACGAAAGATTGTGTTCAGAATCATGGCCAAAAGTGTACTTTAACGCTTAGAGAGACTTTCTTGAGGCCAGACTGCATGAACTTTTGTAGTAACAACCAAAGATTGTGTTCGGAATCATGGCCAAAAGTGTACTATAACGCTTAGAGAGACTTTCTTGAGGCCAGACTACATGAACTTTTGTTGTAACAACCAAAGATCCTATAGTGCGTTAAGTGCGCAAGATAGCTTTGCACAAAAGGTGAAGTCGCTCAGCGGCCATTTTAGTAAGCAACAGAGTCTCTGTCGTCTGCTTTCGGCGCTCGGGAAATGAAGCGGGAAAACTCACAAACAGTGACAAAGATACAACATTTGATGACGTGAACAGAATGTGATAAATTTTGATGTAGAGACTTGAGGTAGAGACTGCATAAGGTTTTGTGGAATCAACTGCTACATCCTCACCTTTTTACTTTCTCTCAGATTCTCGACTGCTAACCAGAAGCTGCAATACAAGGCAAAATAAACAGTTGTGTATGATAAATGAATCAATAAATTTACAGACACAGGCAGACATGTACAGACAGACAGACATGCAGACAGACAGACAAACAAATTAATACAAAACAATCACCTTTTCCTTATTAACTTTTAAGGGTCTGTGCAATACAAATGTTGTTACTTAAATCCATGCTACAGAACTGTTTTGCTTAAAACACTCATTTTGGGGGTGTATTTGCAAGTTTTCAGTTTTTATGCTAATGAGAATTTCAATATTCATGATCAAATTTGTGATGTCATCACAGGATCATGCAATAGAAAAACTCAATTGGTTGTGTACAAAAGTTTCTGAACATTTCTGGTTTTTCCTGCAGACCTATACCTAAACCTTTTGATCTACTGCCAAAATGTATGCTTCGTAATCATTCAGTGAAGGAGTTTTTCATCAAACCTAATCCAGACTAGTGGGTAACTGTGGGTTCCTGACATGACCTTGCAATAGCGCCCTCATTTTTATAAAGATATTTCTAAAGGCAAACAAAATGACCAATTTCTGACTCCACTAAGAAAACGAAGCTTGCCAATATGTTGGTAAACTTCAGATCCCTAGACGACAACAGACAATGAGCTTGAGTGTGATATTCATTGCACAGACCCTCTAAAACTAAGTTTAAACATGGCACACAAGATGGTCTCTCTCTCTTTTCTATTTACTTGAGCAAATCGTCTTTGCCTTCCTTCTTCAGGAAGTTGTTGAAGTAGGCCCGCGCCACTTTGTCCGACAGGATCTCGTCCAGACTCAGCACCCGCTGCGAGCGGAACTCCCGGGTGGGTTTGGGGTGGGTGGGCCGGCTGTAGACGTGGTACTCGGGGCCCCCGATCATCCCCAGACGACGCTCGCATTGCACCTTGGCTACCTTACACTGAAAACCAGAGTAATACAGCATTAAAAAAAAGGTAGTTGCAAACTGCATACTGACAAGAACGATCCAAATGCTGATCACCCCCAAAAAAGTAGAAGGGCCTAGCGTTTCCGTCCTAGCAGGACCGGCCCTATCCTGATCCCTGCAGGACCTCCACTGTCCTGATCCCGGCAGGGACATACAAAAAAAATGTCACGGTTTACGCACCGTTCTGTAGTGTAAGAAATAGTTTATTACTCACGACTAATAAACTATTTTTTTTTTTGGTCAATGTTTGAGTGAAGATTTCTTGTAAAGTACAGCATCCCAGACCGTAAGATTTCAATATGAGTATGCTATTATGACCATCTCCAAACTGTGTGAATTTGAAGAAAATCTGTGGACATTGATGTTTCCCGATCTTCCCAATGTTGTACTGGGCCTTTAAAGGGATAGCAAAACATTGGCCAAGGTCAAAGAATAGCATCCATACGTTGTCTGATCCAACATATGCATGAAATAGCACACCTGTGATAATTTCAGCTCAATCTGCCAACCGAGTCTCAAGAAAATAGTGAAAAACTGCTTATTTGTTTCATGAAAATGCAGCATTCAACAAATTGTTCCGAAAAAACATTTCTCCCAAAATACAACATTTTAGGCAGAAATATTTAAGTGAGAGGTTTCTAATATAACCATCCTCAAACTGTATAAGTTTCATGCAAATCTGTTAATATTTCTGTTTTTCGGTCTTACCAATGTTGTGTAGGAGCTTTAAGAGACAATAAAAATTCCATCTTTGAGACATTAACCCCGGGGTCGGCTCACCTGGTTGATGTATCTCTTCAGGTTGCGTACCCTCAGCAAGTTGGCCTTGCCGCTGCTCTTAGCCGACTTCTCTGCCTCCGGCCCACGAGCCTTCTTCAGGTCCTGGATCATCGTGGCGTGCATTATTTCAGTGATGATGTGATACCTGCAAGAAACCATGGAGAATGGTTTGCTTGGCCGTCAATCAACAATAATAGCGAGCTTTGTTCTGTTCCAGCCCCAGCCCCAGCCCTGGCCACATGCCCTAGCCCCAGTCACAAGCCCAGCCCCAGCCCCAGCCCCAGTCCCAGCCCCAGCCCCAAGCCCAGCCTATGCCCAGCCTCAGCCCCAGCCCCAGCCACATGCCCCAGCCCCAAGCCCAGCCTATGCCCAGCCTCAGCCCCAGCCCCAGCCCCAGCCTCAGCCCCAGCCCCAGCCACATGCCCCAGCCCCAGCCGCAGCCTCAGCCCCAGCCCCAGCCCCAGCCACATGCCCCAGCCCGGAGGCCCAGCCTATGCCCAGCCTCAGCCCCAACCCCAGCCACATGCCCCAGCCCCAGCCGCAGCCCCAGCCCCAGCCCCAGCCCCAGCCCCAGCCCCAGCCCCAGCCCCAGCCCCAGCCCCAGCCCCAGCCCCAGCCCCAGCCCCAGCCCCAGCCCCGGACTGACCTAATCTGCTGGAGTTCCTGCACCTCGTTGCAGTTGTTGATGAGCTTGATGAAGTCCTCGTAGGAGGCGGCGTAGGCATACTTGCGCTTGTGGGTCTCGGCGAGGCTCTGCCTGTGGTCCAGGAAGGAGACCAGCATGCTGTTCACAAAGTAGGGATCACAGATCAGATCCACAGCTGGTTTACACACTGCAGGCAAGATTTAGAAGGGGAGAAATTAAAAGATATATCTTGACATGGCACCGTCTTTGTACACATGTAAATTTGTATGAGTCAGGTAATTCTGGTTAGTGAGCAGTTTGTAGTTTTGTGAATGCTTGAAGTGAATTAGACTATCAGCGTGTTTCTACTGACGAAAGGTGTTTCCGTGCGTCTTTGGGTGTTTCTGGGTGGAGTGTCCTGTAAGAAACACAAACGGGTGTCGAATTTTAATTCAGGTCATTCTAGTGGGTAAGAGTGTGCTATCTTGTCCTCCGAGTGAATGAGGACAATTTGAGAAATCCATGATAATTATTGTGACAAGGTATCTTTGTATTTGTAGACTTGTACAATTCAGGTCATTGTAGTGGGTAATAAGTTCGCAGTTTTGTCCTTCAAGTGAATGAGAAAATAATTGAGAAATTAATAATATTGTGACAAGGCATCTTCGTATACATGTGTAGACTTGTATAAATCAGGTCATTCTAGTGTGTAACGAGTTTGCAATCTTGTCCTTCGAGTGAATGAGAAAACTTTGAGAAATTAATGATATTGTGACGAGGCATCTTCGTACGTATATACTTGTATTATTTCAGGTCATTCTAGTGGGTAACGAGTTTGCAATCTTGTCCTTCAAGTGAATGAGAAAAAAATAGAGAAATTAATCATGTTGTGACAACTGACAAGGGATCTTCGTATACCGGTACATGTGTAGACTTGTATAATTCAGGTCATTCTAGTGGGTAATGAGTTTGCAATCTTGTCCTTCGAGTGAAAATTTGGAGAAATTCATGATGTTGTGACAAGACGTCTTCTTCGTCCGGGTAGACTTGTATGATTCATGTCATTCTATCTAGTGGGTAACAAGCTTGCAATCTTGTCTTTTGAGTGAATGAGAAAATTTGGAGAAATCCATGATGCAGCGACAAGGTATCTTCGTACGAGTAGATTTGTACAATTCAGGTCATTTTTGTTTTTATGAATGCTGCCAAACACAAGGCCCCAAAATGACTCTCAAGGTGAGGGGGAATAAAAATTAATAAGCAAAAGAGCCAGGAGCATAATTGATCAGGAGGAAGACAGATGAGTGTTTATGTTTAAATCCAGCAGTCTCCTGAAGATGAACAGAGTATTACTGCTCAAAACATCAAGTTCCTTCGGTTCTTTTCAGAACCACACATACTCACAAAAGAGAGAGTTGTACAGGGTGTCACCGCAAACCTATTACTCGTGCTATTCTCACCATGAGAACCTCTAAATCTCAATTGAATTCAGACAAGTTATAAGAAATTCGGAAACAGGTTCCATAGTGCAGCAGTGCATTCCGGTGGATAGCGAGTCTGCAGTCTTGTCCTCCGAGTGAAAAAAAAACAACCCCCGCCTACCTCCGCACGTGACGATCTCGCGGAGGAGATGGCGGGCCATGTCCGAGTTGGCGATGCTGGCAGGGAGCATGAGCACCAGCATCACCTCCACCGTCTCGCGCAGGAACTCCCGCTCGGCCTCGGCGCTGACCAGGCACGGGTGCAGCAGGAAGGCCTTGGGGTTGGGGCAGTCCCTGAGCAGGGGGGGGGGGGGGGGAACGGCGCGGAACCATGGTCAAGTTCGGTGAGTGGGCAGGGCGGACCTCGCCTGGATTTCACAAAGTCTTACGATTTCATCGTAACTCAACTTATAACTGTTTAAATGTTTTCCCCCAGCCTGAGATCTTGCCCTTTTTAAAAGGATTCATGTCAATTCCTATCTTCAGCCTCCTTGAGTTCCCTCTCTATCTCCTTATTTTCTTAGCCCTTAACCTTGAGTGGCTTTATAGCCTTGTTTTGGGCAAATTTGTGACAACAACAACAATTTAAAAACTTGTGATGGATAACACACTGTGAGTAGTGATACGTGATACAATTAACGTGCATTGCTCATTGTCTTGTGATTGGTTGCAAGTTGCGATGAGTTTGGTGAAATTAACCACTGTCACATTACAATCATTGATGGACTTCAACAGAGGGATAGAGATCCGAGTCTGCGATAGCCTCCCCCCCCCCCCCCGTCACTTTTCAAGCTTGCTGCAATTCGACCAGCACCAGACTGTAGCCCGATCAGCTGTATAACCCAGGGCTTTCTAAGAAGGTTGCACGTCGGTCTACCATATTATGGTTTCAGCTTCTTAGACATAACAGGCTCTGCAGGGTCTTGGCCTTCTAGGTTTTAAACAAACAGACACAGAGGTTTTTCTAGACTGATTTCAGCCTGCAAGGGCTGCCCATCTCGTGCGGCTTGTTATCAAACGCCTCAAACTCGATTCCATTTTGCTTTTCCTGCTTTTAATCGGCCCAAAAAATGCTACCTGACTCCTACCAGTACTTGATTGTAGTTTCTCTCAACTCAGACAGAGACAGACAGACAGACAATCCAACAAACAATCAGACCACTATTTCTTATTCCATCATCTACAAAACAATCTAGCTTTCCTGATAAACGTTAATACTAAAGTTTAAACAAAATGCTTCAAATTCAATACAGTTTTGCTTTTTCCGGATTTGTTTCAGCACAAAACTTGCTTCTTGACTCTTACTTCACTGTAGTTTCTCTCAACTCGGCAAAATGGTCGCAGAACTTGAAGACAATGTCGCTGGTAAAAAAGCGCACCTGAAAATCATGCCAGCAGAACGAAAACAAAGGTTTTAAATTAATATAATTTTTCTGAGTACAAAACAAAATTATTGATAATAATTCTACATGCTTTATGGTTGCTTTACATTAGACACCAACTTTATAATTTGCCAGTAAATATTTCCCTTCTGGAAAAAACTCCAGTAAAAAATAAATCCAAACCAGATTTTTCTTTTATCAGAAATACTCAGTGATGACTGCAGGCCAGTTGCAGGAAAGATTACTGATATTTCATTCGTCTTGGAATACAAAATTCTCACTGACTTTTCTGCCAAACATTTTATCATCTTAAGAATTCACACACTTAGGGAAGGCCACTATCTAAGGGCTAGATAGCTCAGATGGAAGAGCACTGGTACGTTAGTCCAGAGGTCTCGGGTGCAAGTCCCGGTCCAGTCCGAGTTTTCTTTGCCAATTTTTCAATTTGTTCAAAAGTTCCCAGTCAGTTTTTCCTTTGTTTGTTTGGTTTGGTAAGCAGTTAGCAACAGATTCACATTTTTTTTTTCTTGGTTAACTCAAACACAACACTAGTACACTGCCCCAGGCGCTGAGATACTGGCTCTTGTTCAGAGCAACATGGTGTATGCTGCACTGCAAACTTTCAAATATAACATTTGGGAATTACTTTGAGTAATTTGATCAACATGTTTGTCCAAAAAAATGTCAATGGAATGACAAACCTCATCGATGTTTTTCAGCCGCTTGGACAGGCTCTCAATAAACTCCCACATATCCTCCCTGGGTGCAAGAAGAAGAAAATGGAGAATGATTAATAAGTCATTCATCTTTGCATTATATCCTAACTGCTATGACAACCACATGCCAACCCTAGGTCATTCCAAATCCTGCAAAATCTTCCTGAAAAGGCATCCTTGTACATGTAGACTTGTATAATTCAGCTAATACACCGATCCAGTAGGCCACGCCCCTTGACAAATTGAACAATCACAACGCGCAATATAAGGTCCGACAAATTGCTGCCATTTTGTCTGACATAACGTTTTAAATTTTGTATTCTTCACTACACACTTTTTGTTGTGTTTACTTGTGTTTCGTATGTACACCAATGTACCATGTAATTCCTTTGCAAACCCGAGTTTTATCCTTAACCATGGTCAAGCGGTGTTTGTTTTCATTGAAATTCTGACTCTCGATACCCTGGCAAGAGAGGAAATGTACATTTTTGGCCTTTTCCAAAACCAATGTCCAACAAAGGGAAGTGCTTTCAGTGGCTGCGAGCATGCAGTGGACGCGCACAGCGCGTGGGCGATCGTGACATGTTGTAAGTGTGCATGTGCGCGGTTGTTTGGCCGTTGATATGGTGGGCGTGGCCTACTGGATCGGTGTATTCCAGTTGGTAACGAGTTTGCAGTTTTGTCCTCCAAGTGAATGAGAAACAGCAAAGAAATTCATGATATTGTGACAAGGCATCTTTGTACGAGTAGACTTATATAATTCAGGTCCTTCTAGTTGGTAACGAGTTTGCAATCTTGTCCTTCGAGTGAATGAGAAAATTTCAAGAAATTCATGATGTTGTGACAAGGCATCTTCGTAGGCATAGACTTGTATAATTTAGGTCTACCGTAGTTGATAACGCTTACTGACTAAAATTACCAAAATCGCAAAATTTAGTGGGCCTGGCATTTCGATCCTAGCAGGACCTTTCCTTTAAGAAAGGTCCAGCTAGGATGGAAACGTCAGGCCCACTAAATTTTGACATTCAAAATAGATTCAGAATAGACTTCACCGGTTTCACCTTTGGGCGGCTTCACCTTTGTGAAAGGTACTGCTGGGATCGAAAAATCAGGGCCTCTCAACTTTTGAGAATTGTATAATGTTTTGATCAGTAAGCAATGGGCAACATCCTTTGTATTACATGATAGTCATTATGCACATTTGTTGTTGGAATAATGGAATAATGACTTCTTCAAATGGTATTTTCATGAATTGTTTAAAACATTGCCCAGTTGGCTTCTGGTACTTTGGTTGAGAATTGTGACAAATTGTGCTCAAGTACCCTGGATGTCCCTGGTGTAGAAGAGCTTTTACACAACAATAAAATATCATAATGCCTTTGGAATGTATCCTATCCCTAAGCACTCATTGAAAAAAGTCAGGTGGAAAATTTCAGAAAAACTTGTGTAGCCTGCGGATGCCTATAATTTATGTACATGTACCGTAATGTACATATATACTACAGTGTGTACTCACTCTAATGCGGCTGTGAATTCCTTGGTATCCTGCCCAATGTGAGTGTACCAGCTCAGCACAAAGTCCTTGACAACCAGATCAAAAACTGAGGGGGGAAACCAACCAAGATGCGACTTGACAAAACTGTGATGCTCTTTCAGGACAACAGCCTTGATCTGGCTCTGGCTCTGGCTTTGGCTCTGGCTCTGACTCTGGCTCTGGCTCTGGCTCTGGCTTTTGGGCTGTAGCTTTTGGGCTGCACCTTTTGGGCTGCACCTTTTGCCCTGCACCTTTTGCCCTGCAGTTTCGAGTTGTACATTCTGCTCTGAACTAGACAGTCGACGATTCAACTGAGCCACCATACACAGCAATTTTCTTGGTTTCTGAGCCAAAGCTGGAGCCAGGGTTGTTAAAATAGAGCAGAGCCTTCAACAGACGTTGATTGCTGTGCATGTAATACACAGAGTGACAGGGAGTTCTCACAAAGTGAGAGAGCCTGGCATTAAAATCCGAACTGGACCTTCCTCAAAAAGGCAGAAAAGGCAGAGAGTTGGATTTTCCTGATAATACAAGAGCCAATCGTATTTCTATGGAAACCGGTGTCTTCATAAAAAAACATGACTAGCAATTTCTAAGAAAATAAACCCGGATGATTAAAAACAGACAGCGTCTTCCGCGAATTTCATGAAGCTGATGACACTTGGCCGAGTTTTTTTTGTTACAAAATGTCTGACTCATATTCATAACCCTGTTGTTGACATGAGTGGTTTTTCTGTTTGTCTGCAGAGTTTGCATGTGCCTAGACCAGTCCTAGGGGATAGAGAATCTGAATTGGGTTTTGTTTGAAGGGCGGATTAGTAACTTCCCCCGGAGATTCTGAAAGGGGACAATCCGCTTTTCTCCTTGGCACAGGGTTAAGAGCCGGTGACCTTTGGCCGGCAAGTAAACATCTCAATCGGTCACTCTCCGGACATTCACTGACCTTCAAGTCCCTTCTTCGAATACTCTTTGTCATAAGATCGAGAACAAAAAGATGTGTCTTGAGGCTTTGTGCTATGAGAGCCTACAGCAAATCATTGAACTGCACCCATTAGACATAACATGTACGTGTAACAGCATTGGCTCTCTGACACGGCAACACAGACAAAAGTTGTCCTTGTCCGGACAGAAGGTTACAGCCCTGAGATTACCGTATCCTGGCAGGACCTTTTAATCTCAAAGTCTTTTCAGGACAGTCCTGCTAGGATGGAAGTGTCACAGCCTTTCAACTTTGGTGATTTTCATATGTTTTGCTCATTGACTGGATGTCAGTAAGTCAGTTAGCAATGTACATTTAACTTTGGGTTTGACACAGGCATTTCTCTAAACACGACCGTTTTGATGTTCTTAAATCAATCAACAGATGTAGAGTAGACATTAGTTCTCACATATTGAGAGGGCCTTGATGAGGTTTGGATCCTAGCAGGATTTTTCTACCACCTGCCAAGTTACACATCTATCCAAAATTCTATCCAAAATTCCGTTATTTGTACGGGTGCGTCTAGCAAATATATCGCCAGTACAAAATTTGTCATCACACTGATTTCTGTTTTGCCCAAGAGAGTTAGTACAAGGGAGAGGGTACAGTGTACATGTATAGGAAGTTGCAGAAATTCTGCAAATTAGGGGCCAATTTCAGACCTGGAGCAATGAAAAGAACCACACACACTCACAAAAGAGAAAATTTTACATGGTGTCACCGCAAACCTATTACTCCATTCATCTATTTCACCATGAAAACCATCAAATCTCATTTCACAAACCTGCTTAAGCATGATAACTAGCCTAAACGCCACAATCTTGATCAAAGAAAATTAGATTGGCATCCAAAGCTCCTCTTATGCCAAGCAAAGAGTTGGTGAATACCAAAGACAAGTGCAATATAATCGCCATAACACGGCAATAATCTGATATTGGTACAGTACATAATCCTTCTTGACAAAGAAGATTTGACTGGCCCAAGACGTGAACCAAAGACATCTGGTTCTAACTTGCCAGCACTCTTACCACCTGAGCAGGGGCCATTTTCCTTAAGCGTGAAAATCTGCTAAGCAGGAAAATTCTTCCTCGTGTAAGCAGGATTACATGTAAATCTGTAGACATTTCTGTTTTTCGATCTTACCAATGTTGTGTAGGGGCTTTAAGTCCAGGTAACAGTCAAACATTCTTTGCTATTTTCCAAATTGTTTAAAAGAAAAAACCAAAGATTTGTCAATTTTCCTTTCCTCTCGTTATCAAAAAGAGATATTAAACATTAAGCTGATTTCCATGCTTTTTACAGCCGCTTCTATGAACTTTGCCACACTTCCACAAGCAACTCGAGGAAATGTGGTCTCTTGTTTGCAAACGACAATCTTCGCATACCTTCTTTGATGGCTTTGTCCATGTTGCGCGAGATGACCGTCCCACGAGGGCGGCGTTGTTTGCGCGACAGCACCTCCTGCGAAAAAACAAAATAACAAGTTGCGAGCGCTAGTGACAGCAATGCTTTGGGTGGTGATTCTGAATGAGGATAACAAGCAAGAGGGAAGTTTCACCAATTTTCAAATACTTAGTAATTTATACAACAATTCTGCAAACAGCTTAATTAATGACTAAACAGGCCAAAATCTCAAAAAAGTAAAGGGCCAGATGTTTCGATCCCAGCAGTATAGAAAGGATCGAAACGACAGGCCCACTAAATTTTGAGATTTGCATTTTGGTAATTTTAGTCAGTAAGCAGTTTGCAACATTTTTGTATATCACTTTTAAAGAATAAAAAAAAGGTATAAAGCATTTATAAGCAATTCATAATCAGCACCATATCAAAATTGGGGGTGTGGGCAAACTTTTGTGTGTGTTTTTTTTTTTTGTCCTTGTCATTCTGCCTTTGAGAAAGATTCTGCTAGGATCGAAACGTCAGGCCCTCCCAAATTTTGATGATCGCTTTTTGGGCATTTTAGTCAGTAAGCAGTTTGTAACTTTTTTTAATATTACCATAATGCACCATATTAGTAACTAGTGAGAATGATTACACTGTAGAGTGACTAGAGCTGCTGTCCAGTCCTCTTTTATGGACTTTGACAACTGAAAGGCAGATGAGAAATATGAGGTCTCACCATGACTTTGGTGACCAGCACGTTGGCCGCCGGCGGTGGGCTGGCCGCCTCGATGGACAGCTTGCGCCTCCGCCCCGACAGGACCACCATGATGAACCCGGTGATGAAGCCCACCACGGTGACCCCCAGGTAGACCAGGGCCGAGGTGGCGTCAGTCAGCTGCACCAGTCCCAGCTGGTAGGAGACGGCGCCCAGGGCCACCGCAGCCCCGACGGTGTAGGCGTTCAGGTAACCCATCGTCGGTGAGATGTACCCGGTACTCGGCCGGCGGTGAGACTCACCACCCTGACCTTTCCTGGCTGGTTCGCTTCTTCAAACGACGGGATCCAGCACGAGGGTGTCTTGAATCGCACAACCCATCAAGATGAGGGAGCGACACTATGATTGGTAAATGAAAAAATGCAAAGCAAACAAAATTGAGAATTAAAGCGATAAAGATGGCAAAGATGGTTGACTACCGGTATTTAGGAAGGCCACCATCTAAGGGCTGACAGCGCAATGGTAAGAGCACTCTACGTTAAACCAGAAATGTCAGGTTTAAGTCCCAGTCCAGTCAAGTTTTCTTTGCCTTTCAAAATTATAGGCAATAATGTAATCCAAAATCTGATTTGAAAGATGAACCAGGAAACAAAATAATAAAAAGAAATTATAAGGGTTGGGTATTTTTCCTGGTCTAGTGCAAAATTGTTCTCTTCCCGCCAAACTTGTTTACAGCATGCCTGGGGGCAAAGGGAGGAAAAACGTTAGACCTGGCTGGGTGCACACAAAGACTTTTTTTGTTTGCCAAAAAGCTTTCTAAAAAGAGGAATTGGAATGAACTGCTGGTGGATGACATATGCACTTGTGCATACAGCATTACAGTGTACATGTACGAGGTACCTGTACATGTGCATGCAAGATATGCATGCACTAAGTGCACTGTGTGAACGCAATGCAAGTTTGCAGTTGTCCCAAATCTAGACGCATAATGTCAACAAAGCAATACACACAGACAGTGGAATGGCTTTTTGAATCCAATTCTGATTGACAGTATTTACATGTACATTGTACAGTGATTTACATGTACATTACTTCTAAGTGGAACTGGTAGGCCTATCTTTTGATGAAAGAGATTGAGGGGAAGATGTTTCACTTCCAGCATTCTGCCTTTGGTTTTAAGTAAGATCCTGCTAGGTTCGAAACATCAGGCTGTCCAACTTTCCTGACACCAACAAATGGTTCCCATGTTCGTATTGAAGGCATAATTCATTACCCATATCATTCTTTGAGTAGAACTATACATGTACATGTACATGTCCATGGACATGTACTGTAAGTATCTGAGAGAGGGAGCCACAAAAAAATAACAAGAAGGAACTCTTTTCTTTCCAAACAAACAAAAGGGGAAAAACTGACAGGAAAATTTTAAATGAATTTCAAGCCCAATATCTACTGACGTACCAGAAAGTACTGTACATGTAGGTCGTGTTTCAAGCCAGAGTTCCATGGTTCAAGTTCCATTCCAGTCAAATTTAAATAGGGCCTACGTGTACCTTCTCATGTTAAAATGAAAGGGAATCAGCTCACATGTCAATCCCTGAACATGTACCTGTATGTAGGACCTTTCTTCAGGTCCTGCTATCGTAGGATCAAAATGTTGTGCCCTCGAGATTTGTAAGATTTTTGGGGTAATTTAAGTCAGTAAGCAGTAGGCAACATTTTTGTATACAAACGATATGCAGTAAGCCGGCATTTACTTTAATTTTGGAAGGTGAACACCTTGTCCACATTTGACTGAATGGTGCCTGCAATCTGCATCTAGACACCTCATGGACTCCATCATGGAAGACGCACAGCCACAAATGTACATGTACTGATATTAATGGTGTACCATTTTGAGAGCCATTGTTATTTTAACTGCCCAGAACGTTGCCAACACCCACGCCCACTGCTTTCTATGGCTGGTTTACAAAGCCATGTCATGCCTGACAGCCTATGAATCGAGCTAGAAAATAACTAAGTGTACATACATCCGTTAGATATCGTGCCAACGTTGCAGTTGCCATGCACACGTAGCACACGTAGAGTACATGCACACTGCACAGTGTACATGGACTTGTGTTAAACTTTGAATATCAGTTAGACTTCTGCTTACAACATCAGGTCTGGCTGCAAGATTTTGTACCTGGATAGTGAACAGTTTGCAAGAATTCTTTGCGCGACTTTGCGTCCTGAACTAAGCTTATGCTTCCACGGTTTCACCATCTAAGGGTGAAAAAGTAAACTGAAGTTTTCCAAGTAAACTGAAATTATCCATTTTGAATTCACAATTTACATTTTGACTGGATAGGCCCTCCTGGTACTGAACAGTGTAGCTTTAATTAATGTACATGTACTCAGTACTGTACTGTATGTACATGGCTTCTACTAATTAAAGTTAGAATAATGTGCAACTGTGCACTAAGGTCACTTTAAAGTAAAGGTTTAGAAGACTTTTGGGGGGGTTTTAATGCTGTACAACTTATAAAGATACCATGGATTCACTTCGGGAAAACAAATCACAAGAGAGCATCAGATGTCTGATTTTTGTGAAGTTTTATGAAACCAATCATACATGTCATACATGTACCTGTAGACCTACATGTATACTATGTACACTAGAATAACAAAAATGCCACAGGCTTTTCCGACTGTCAAAATGTTTCCATACTTGACATGCATACATACATGTATATAAACTAATTAGCACTGTGTGCTCAGTGCTTTTGCCCTATCTGATCAGTGCCTATAGCCTGCTGACAAAAAATCAAGCCAGCTTGGGCAGGATTCAAACCTGCGACTCATGCATCATCTTTGGATGAAATCTATAGGAAAAGGACTCTGAGGCGTGCAGAGAACATTATAAGAGATGAATTCCATCCGGCAAATGAACTCTTTGTAAAAATTAGAAAAGCCTATCGATCATTACCTGGCTCAACAAGGCGGTCAAATCGATCTTTTTATAACACTGCAATTCGCTTCCTTAACGGACATTTCAACTTTTTAAAATAACCTTGTTCATGTATTTTTAATGTTTTGTAATGTTGTTTATATTTTTCTCGGTGGATTTTATCAATAAGGCCTATGTCTTATTTTTTCTAAGATCTATCAGTGTATTGACTGTAATTGCACTTTGATCGTATTTTGTAGTGTGCTTATCATACTTTTATCTGTGTACTAATTTTAATCAATGTGTCTTAATGTATTTTTTAGGCGGCAGCCACAATGAATTCTACGATGTATCTGAATATGTCTGTAGCAATAAAGAATTATTATTATTATGCTTGGACAGTGAAGATACACACTGTACATGTATGTACCTTAACCACCTGACAGACGAGCTGGTAGAGGTTGTACATGTATCACTATCAGACTTGTGTGGTGGATTTGAATACGGTAGATCTGTATTGCTGTGACCATCGCATTGCACCATAGATGTGTATATGATTTTTCATCGAGAAGAGTGTAATTTAGTGAGGGTTTGCCCTACTCAAGTACAAATTTGCACAAGTACATACATATGTACAATATGTAGAACTGCATGCTGCATGTAAACAAGTTCAGGATCCAAACCATTATGCCTTGGATAAAGTCGCACTAAACTTTGCAACAGATTAGTAATGAAGGCATGAGTTCCATATACGGACAACACCCAAAGCACAATAACATTTAAAGACCTGAATCAAATGTACATGTATCGTACCCACTTGACAAGGTGGGAACCCCAGTTTTTGACGGTACGCGTTTTCAACGCTTGGCCTTCTAACTCACATCGCACGATGAAAACAACTCCGTATAACGATCTCAGACTTCGTATCTTCCGGTTTGTTTCCTGCTCTTGTCCGTCACCGAAAATGTGGAAAGTTAAGGCTCTTCCAGTAGGCCAAACTGGTGTGATTCAAAAAGTTGCTCTTTTGGGGTCTATTTTCCTAGGTATAAAATTGGCAGTTGCTTCGTAGCTCCAGTTTTCTTTATTGTTGGTCCTAAAAAAAATCTGAGTGTACCATAACAACCCCCAACATCCGTAGAAAAAAAATATATCACGCAACTTGAGGCATTCCATTCTGGGTAAAAACTATGGAGGCTCCTAAAGGGCGTCTCGCTTGTATATTTTTAAAATTTTAGTTTTAATCATTATTTAAAGACATGGCCTAATTGGCTTTTATACACAAAAATGAAAAAAATAAAAGGGCAGCTAGAGAAAGTATCAAGAAGGAGGAAATGTGTCTCTTGAGTGACATTGGGAAAGGTCATAACTGAAGAAGCAGTGAGACAGAGGATTGTGGAGTTTTTTTAAACGTCACAAAAGAAGACATCAACCAGACCATTATTTTATGAATGTTTTGAGGAAAGTGTTAGAAGCAGTGTCGAAAAAAACCCAAAGATGAACAAACAAAAAACATACAGGGAAGAATTTTTAGTGCCACACAGCATTTGAGTTATTTTAAGAATTTATTTTGCGTTTGGCTGCACTGGGACACCTTACTAAACACCACCGTCGAAGATAGGTTGCGATGCTTTCTGCGCGGTGCGCAGTGGACATCAACAAAACCGGGTAATCTTACGGAAGTGACAGGCTTGATCAACATTCTCCATCATTATTATAATACTCTGTGGTGTGGACAAAGTGACTGAGAGCTCTTTTAGTGTGATACTTTCGTCCACATTGGTCAGCTTGAAGAAAAGGCCTTCTAATAATTTACATTGTATATCGTCGAAAACCGGTAACTGGAGAGTGGAGGATACATGATGATGATGTACATGTACCGTCAAAAACTGGGGTTCCCACGATACAAAAACAAATGTATGGTGGGAACCCCAGTGACTGAGAGCTCTTTTAGTGTGATACTTTCGTCCACATTGGTCAGCTTGAAGAAAAGTCCTTATAAAGTTATAGTTATATCGTCGAAAACCGGTAACTGGAGGATACATTCAAAACACTGCAACAAGCAGAATTTAGTTTTAGAAATCACTTCCCTCCACAGTCAATTATCTGCATAAATAACTTTTGCTAATTTAGTAAAACTAGTAAAACTAAAACTGTACTAAAAAAGTAAAAGTAAAAATACTCTGCAGTCTGCTAACTGTTGAACGCCTCCCCATGAGTATAGCCACGCCCACAACCACCATGACCCCCTTGCATTGTAAAGATCGAGTTAGATAGTGATAGTATCGTGGGAACCCCCGTTTTCGACGCTACACGTTTTCGACGCTTAGCCTTCTAACTCACATCGCACTATGAAAACAACTCCGTATAACGATCTCAGACTTCGTATCTTACAGTTGGTTTCCTGCTCTTGTCCGTCACCGAAAATGTGGAAAGTTAAGGCTTTTCCAGTAGGCCAAACTCGTGTTATTCAAAAAGTTGCTCTTTTGGGGTCTATTTTCCTAGGTACAAAATTGGCACTTGCTTCGAAGCTCCAGTTTTCTTTATTGTTGGTCCTAAAAAAAATCTGAGTGTACCATAACAAACCCCAACATCCGTAGAAAAAAAATATATCACGCAACTTGAGGCAGTCCGTTCTGGGTAAAAACTATGGAGGCTCCTATAGAGCGTCTCGCTTATATAATTTTTTAAATATTTTTTTTATTATTATTTAAAGACAAAAAGTAACATGGCCCAATAGGCTTTTTAAAAAAATGAAAAAAATAAAAGGGCAGCTAGAGAAAGTACCAAGAAGGAGGAAATGTGTCTCTGGAGTGACATTGGGAAAGGTCATAACTGAAGAAGCAGTGAGAAAGAGGATTGTGGATTTTTTTTTAAACGTCACAAAAGAAGACATTAACAAGACCAATACGTTTTAAGCATAAATTATGAATGATTTGAGGAAAGTGTTAGAAGCAGTGTGGAAAAACAAAAACAAAGATGAATACAAAAAAATAATACAGGGAAGAATTTTACAGTGCCACACAGCATTTTGAGTTATTTTAAGAATTTATTTTGCGTTTGGCTGCACTTGGACACCTTACTAAACACCACTGACGAAAATAGGTGACGATGCTTACTGCGCGGTGCGCCGCGGACGTCAACAAAACCGGGTAATCTTACGGAAGGGACAGGCTTGATCAACCTTCTCTATGATTATTCTAATAGTCTGTGGTGTGGACAAAGTGACTGGGACCTCTTTTAGTGTGATACTTTCGTCCACATTGTTCAGTTTGAAGAAAAGTCCTTATATCGTCGAAAACCGGTTATTGGAGGATACTGATACTGTGATAGGCCAAACTTCGAACTAAAATTAAAAGTTTTCTTCAGCAAAATTTGAGCAGAATATGCCTTGGATTGGACTAACAATAACATGTACCTACCTAAAAAAAAAAGCGTGAGATCGTTTCAGAAGTGTATCACAGGCGGCAAAAGTACAGACTTCGGCCAGTTCGGGATGTCTTGACACTCGTTCCACTTCCACTGTTCCACCAAATTATGACCCGAAACCTTGGACTCGTAACTTGAACGCTGTTGGCCGACAGACATACAAACAGTTATATTCATTAAACATCCGTCTTCCTTGAAATTGTTCACGTGTCCTTTCGCGCAATGATCGTCCGCCAATCAAGTAGAGTCTACGACCGTTGCATGTATGATCAACATCGCGATTCATGGTAGAGCACCCAGACTTATTGCTATGATTTGCCGCAGAAAGAGAAGAGGTACCAAACTATTTTGGTTACAATGGAAGTTGTTGTACTGTGTGTTGGGGGTACGGTCCGGTAGGAGGGGCTCATGTGATTTTTATTTCACCGAAAGTATGTCTGGTTCGCAGGCCTTAGGGGCCACCGATCGGACCCCTTTCACCGGACCGAGGACACCCGTAGAAATCAAGTTGATGGTCAAGAGCCTGAAGAACCTCGACAAAGACACTTTCAGAAAGCTTTTAAAAGGTAAAGCCTGTATTACTGTATCGATATTATTACACTGTACTAACTACTGATACCCAACATGTACAGTGCGGTATCCGCCTTAACACATAACTTAGAGGGCGCCCTAGCCCTTATCCAGGCAAGCGACTAAAGAAATAAGTGAAATAAAAATCATTTAAAAAAAATGTCCTCATCTTTTGACAGTTTGTCATCAACCGGAAAATGTTAAACTGCGATAGCTAATTTTCAAGTCATTAATGATTATTAATGAAAAAAATGAATTGTTCTCCGCACCAAATTGCAGGGGGGGGGGGGAATTAACACTAACACAGTAACACAATAGTAACAGTAACAGCAGTGGTCAGCACTAACAGTAACACTGTAACACTAACACTACAGTGAACACTAACATAACACTCCACAGTCTCCAGTAACACTAACACTAACAATAGTAACAACAGTATTAAACAGAGTAACACTAACACAACAGTAAACACAGTAACACTAACAGTAACAGTAAACACTGCAGACGGCAAACTTAGTTTAACATTTTGAGTTCTGAACCACCCCAAAAAAATATGTTGGATTACCTGAGAATTTGATTGCATGGCCACAACTACAGTAAATACAGTACATCCCTCAACCTCCCGAGGGTCGGAAACCTGAGGTCTCCGACCCTCGGGAGGATGAGGGTTACGGTTACCGCAATGTACATGTATCCTCCAATAACCGGTTTTCGACGATATAAGGACTTTTCTTCAAACTGAACAATGTGGACGAAAGTTTCACACTAAAAGAGGTCCCAGTCACTTTCTCCACACCACAGACTATTAGTATTAGAATAATCATAGAGAAGGTTGATCAAGCCTGTCACTTCCGTAAGATTACCCCTGTTTTGTTGACGTCCGCGGCGCACCGCGCAGCAAGCATCGTCACCTATTTTCGTCAGTGGTGTTTAGTAAGGTGTCCCAGTGCAGCCAAACGCAAAATAAATTCTTAAAATAACTAAAAATGCTGTGTGGCACTGTAAAATTCTTCCCTGTATGTTTTTTTGTGTTCATCTTTCCTTTTGTTTTTCCACACTGCTTCTAACACTTTCCTCAAATCATTCATAATTTATGCTTAAAACGTATTGGTCTGGTTGATGTCTTCTTTTGTGACGTTTAAAAAAAACTCCACAATCCTCTTTCTCGCTGCTTCTTCAGTTATGACCTTTCCCAATGTCACTCCAGAGACACATTTCCTCCTTCTTGGTACTTTCTCTAGCTGCCCTTTTATTTTTTTCATTTAAAAAAAAAGCCTATTGGGCCATGTTACTTTTTGTCTTTAAATAATAATTAAAAAAAAATTTAAAAAAATATATAAGCGAGACGCCCTATAGGAGCCTCCATAGTTTTTACCCTGAACGGACTGCCTCAAGTTGCGTGATATATTTTTTTTCTACGGATGTTGGCGTTTGTTATAGTACACTAAGATTTTTTTTAGGACCAACAATAAAGAAAACTGGAGCTTCGAAGCAACTGCCAATTTTGTAGCTAGGAAAATAGACCCCAAAATAGCAACTTTTTGAATAACACGAGTTTGGCCTACTGGAAAAGCCTTAAATTTCCACATTTTCGGTGACGGACAAGAGCAGGAAACCAACTGTAAGATACGAAGTCTGAGATCGTTATACAGCTAGTTGTTTTCATAGTGCGATGTGAGTTAGAAGGCTAAGCGTCGAAAACGTGTAGCGTCGAAAACAGGGGTTCCCACGATACATCTAACTCTAACCCTGACCCTACCCCTAAGGCTAAGCCTTAACCAAGCCTTACATGTATGTTTAAAGATTGCACTCGACTAGTCCCACTACTTACTGGGCCGCTAGTAGCTCCCCTTAAACGAGTTTGGAGATACATGTATCTGTCGATAATCTCCAAACTCGTTTTAGGGGAGCTACTAGTGGCCCAGTAAGTGGGACTAGCACTCGACATACTGTAGCTGTGAACAAGGTGGTGTATATTTAGCCGGCAATGTCATTCTTCCCGCAAACACAATTTTGCCGGTCCCTTACTCTGATTGGCCAATTGTCATTACGTCATGCCGGCTTTCTTGCCCGAAAGGTTATTCTGCCGGAGGTCGTTCCTGCTGCAGATGTTGATGCACATTCAAGCATGCTCTTTACTCTGGCGTTGGCAAATCAGAGCAAAGAGCATGCATGAATATGCATAAACATCAGCAGGAACGACCTTCGGGAAGAATGCCGTTGCCGGCTGAATATACATGGACACTGCCTTTTTCACCTCCCCTCCTCAACTGGTTTAATCCCCGGTATACAGGTATACAAATCTCTGACTGTTGTTGATTTTTGATTAATTTTTTTCCTGTAGCGGCTGTGTCTTTGATTGAGGGCAACGAAGTTCCCGAGAGCACGTTTACGTCGCTCGCCATCGACAACTTCTCCGCAGAGTTTCTCGGCACAGTTTTTGCCGGCATTTGCACGACACTCCGATGCGCCCTGAGATTGCCGGTCACAGCCTTGAAGCCAGAGGTAGATGCTGGGGAATGGGGTTTTCAAAGCAGAGGAAGAGTTCCACACGTGTACTCAGGGCTCGAAATATCCACTGGACCGTGGACCGAGTCTAGTGATTTCGGCATCGGTCTAGTGCCGAGTGTGACTGCACTGGACTGGCTGTCTAGTTGTTTTTTTTCTTGCACCACGAATAAAATGACATTAAGTCATGTCCAGATATTGTGAAAATTGTTCGGGTCCAGTAAGATTCTTCAGTTACTAGACCTGTTGTCTAGTGCCTTTTTTTCGTGAAATTTGAGCCCTGGTACTAACAGCACTTGACACTGATTATGATATGTCATTTCCCAAGCAATTGACATTAAAGGCCCTATACAGCATTGGTAAAGGCCAAAAAAGATTGCTACAGTATGTGTGTTAAACCATTAAACATTCCAAATAAGAAATCCTGCGAAGGTTTTAGCTAAAAATTAATGGCAATCTGAGAAAGTAGAATTAAGGCAAAAAAAAAATCACGGTTTTCACGACCATTCTGTAGTGTAAGAAATAGTTATTACCGTACTCACGAGTTTTACTCACAAGTCAATGTTTTGAGGGAAGATTTCTCGAGAAGTACAGCATCCCAGACCGTAAGATTTCAACATGAGGATTCTATAATGACCATCTACAAACTTTGTAAATTAGAGGGAAATTTGTGGACGTCGTTGTTTCCCGATCTTCCCAATGTTGTATTGGGCCTTTAACTAATCAGGAAGACTGCTGACTAAGGACCGGATACATGTCGCTCTTGTGGTAAGAAGTACTAAGAGCAAATGTATTTTCCTTCGTGTACATGTATCTGTTTTGTCCTTGTCACTCTGCCTTTGAGAAAGGTCCTGCTAGGATCGAAACGTCAGGCCCACTAAATTTTAGTATTTTCATACTGTTGAACGAGGGAAGTACATGTGTGTGTACATGTAAATTAGTACAAAAAATAAGTTCTTTAAGGCCCAATTCATTTAGAGAAAAGCAACTAGTGTGAACGTCGGCGGGTTTTTATTTACCCTGGCCACCTTTTTCCGTCCATTTGGGAACTTCCGAAAGGGCACCCTCCATTTACACATTCCCCGAGGATTGATTGCCAGTGTGAAACGAGTAAAACGATGGCGCATATTCCCGGGGAACAGTTTCCCTGGGAGAACTTTACCGAATGGGTCCAGTGTGAACGGTTGCGGGGGTGTTGGTGAGGTAAAAAAAATTTTTTAACCCAGGATTCCCTGGGGATTACTGGTAATTGCCTTTGTCAAATTGCTCAAAATAATCCCCTCCAGTCAGTCTTCCCATTCCGTTCATTGGAAGTTTTAAAGTGAAACAGCTCAGCGGTTGGAATTGCAACGCAAAGAACTTTGATCAAAGAACTCAAGGAACCATTATAATTCTACAATGCCTCTCAGTTGAACTTTTTTATTGTTCTTTCCCCTCTCCCCCCCCCCTCCCCTTTGCCAGAACTTCAAAGAAGACTTAAAGGAGTTGAGGTGAGTCCCTAATTGTGTCATTCTCTTTTCAGATACAATTTGGTCGTTCCGCGATCCATCCAGCTCTCATTTAGGGAGGAAACAAAACAATGTTACGTGGTTTCTGAAGACAGCAGGGGCTTTATTTATATGGACAATTTTCTTTCATTTATTTTTTTTCAAACAATGTACAAACGAAAAGATGTCACCATGATGTAACGGTTTTAAGCATGTCACGTTCTGAATTATAATTCTGCAGCCAAAGCAAGGGTGGGTTTTTTTTTGGTGCCTTGTTGTTGTTGTTGGTGCTCCATTTGTCCATGGAGAGAGACGGCGAGGTTTTGCCCTAATTGGATGGTTGCCGGGGCAACCAAGGAAGCAATTTGAGGGGTGTCGTAAGTCGTATCGTAAGTGCACTCTCCAATGCACTACTCAGAATGTGAAATGTTCAGTGGGGCACGGTACACTGCTCAGTGCTTGACCAATTTGCCCACTGAAAGAAAATACACGTACAGTTCAGGTCTTTTGTCAGGCTTTGAAAAGAGTCTAAAGTTGTTTTAACTCAAACCAACCAAGGGAAAAGCCACGATTGAATTGGAAAAGCTGCATCCACTTTGTGTGTTCCCCAAGCTGCCGTAGCCGGGTTTACAACAATTAGTTGTTTGCATCAGAATGAAAGTGGGGGATGTGATCCCTGGAGATTATACGGCAGTTAATGACTTGTTGACAATTATTTTGGGAGGCCACCATCCAAGGGCTGGGTAGCTCAGATGGAAGAACATTGGTATGTTAGTCCAAAGGACTCAGGTTCAAGTCTCGGTCCAGTCAAAGTTTTCTTTGGCAATTTTTTCAAAAAGTTGTACCCAATTTCATCTGTTGAGCAAGTTAACGGTTCCCACAAAAGTTCAGGAAACCCTGATACATGTTATGATCATGTACAGTAATCATAACCATTGATTCCTTGATCAATTTCTTCTGTACAGAGTTCCAAAGGAGTTTATTGCAGATTTCAGCAGTGCGGTCTATGGTGCAAAGTAAGCATTGAAGTCAAAATAATGAAGAATGGTTTAATAGTCTAGGCCAGTTTTGAAATAATTCTAGTTCAAATTTTTGCGAAATTTAAAAAGCTCTAAATTCATCATTAAATTCATAATTTTTTGGGCTGCAGAAACAGTGCAAATCAATTTCAACCCTGTCTTTCTAGAGCCAATATTGATGATTTAATTTATTTTCTCACCCTTTTGCTTTGGTATAATTGACACCTGATATTTGTATCAAAATTATTCGAAGACGAAGTGCAAATGTTTTTTAGCTTTTTTGCATTATTAAAAGACTGCTAGTCTTCTATTTTCCTTTTTTTTTTTTTTTGGGGGGGGGGTAGAGGCTGCTTTGGGCTTTTTTGACCCAAACCTGTATTAAAATATGGTTGCTTTTAGGCGACAGACCATAGAGGGAGCCCTTGTCACTAATCGCTGCCGACTGCCGAGTCTGGACAGAATGAGATGGCGGCTCGATGTTGGAATATCAACGAGGTAGGTGTTTAGCCCCGATGGAATATCAAACCAGGATTCAACAGAGCAGGGATTTGAACCCGAGGCCTGTGGTTAGAAGTACCCGCACTCACCCGGAGCTCTGGTACATTTGAGCAGGGTTCAAGTCAGAGTCCATTGAAATTTTTGGCAATTTATTTTACAAATTAATATGTAAAAATGTTGCAATCTTCTTACTGACTAAAATGACCCAACAAAAATCATTTTTCAAAACATTCATATTTGAGTAAAAAAAAATGTGTTTTTTTTTAATCAAGCAAGGATTTTTTCCATGAAAAGATTCCTTTGTGCATAAGCAGCTCTATGGAAATCGCAATTTGATAGAAACTCGTACGGATTCTTGAAGAGATAAGAAGGTGAGACTGAGCTTGTCTCCCTCTGCACGACTCATGGACCTTCCCTGGATCCCCCTCCCTCTACTCTCATGAAGGCATTCCTATCACAAGACGGACACCATGACCCACTCTAACATCCCTCCCCCCCCCCCTCTGTCTGTCTTTGCAGCGCACTCAACAGGGTTCTGGAACCCACCATTGTCATGGAGATGACCTTGAGCGACGGCAGGATGCACAACTTTGAGGTGAGCCTTTGGAATTTGTTCCTCTCTACCGGGTAGAGTATGTTCAGACGAGGGACTGGCTTCGGTGTCAGTTTGTGGTTACAAGTCTTTCTCAGCGGGGGTTCGAGTAGCTGATTGCAAATTCAAAAATCACCTCACGTTCATACGATACCACTGACACCCGATTATTACGCAACCCACTAGGGGCCAGCAGCACCAGATGTGTGTGATGGAGACTGGGTAAGCCTTGTCCAAACAATAACACAGTGGGTGGTAGGTCGTAAAGGAACACCCCCCCCCCCCCCAGGGCATGGGATTGGGACTAATTTCTAAGGCTAAACTCAATCGGGTTAGCCTCGATTTAAAAAATTGTGTCCAAACAACTTTTGTCGGTCGGGCTAACCCATTCGAGTGTAGTCTTGAAGTTAGTCACTCGTATGAACTTACCCTACTTAGCCCCTCCTCAGAGTCTAACCAAATTCAGGGTTCAGATCAAATTCAGGGTTCAGATCAAATTCAGGGTTCAGATCAAATTCAGGGTTCAGATCAAATTCAGGGTTCAGATCAAATTCAGGGTTCAGATCAAATTCAGGGTTCAGATCAAATTTTGTAATTGTTCAACAGTTCCCAGCATTGTCATGATCCCCGCAGATTCTGTATACGGCAGTTACAGTCAAAAGGTGAAAGTCAAAAGATTGCCAGTTTGTGTGTTTATTTATAAACCATTAAAAGTTCCAAACAAGAAATCCTGCGAAGGTTTTATCTCAAATGATAATCTGAGAAAGGCTAAAAACCGTCACGGTTTTTGCACCGTTCTGTAGTGTAAGAAATACCGGTAGTTTAACTTTATTACTCGTGAGTAATAAACAATTGATTTGTCGATGTTTGAGGGAATATTTCTCAAGAAGTACAGCATCCCAGACTGTAAGATTTCAACATGAGGATTCTATCATGACCATCTACAAACCGTGTAAATTAGAAGGAAATCTGTGGACATCGATGTTTCCTGATCTTCCCAATGTTGCAGTAGGTCTTTAAGGAGCTCTATGAGATGGGCCCTGTACTGTCTGAGAGGGTGCATTATGTTACATGTACTCTATCAATACAACATAACAGCCTCAAATTCTAAGATACACACTGTAGGAAGAATGTACATCTTATGAATAGATACCATGCCCTAATTTGAAACATCATTCATCTTCTGTTGACTTAATAACAACCATAGAGTCTAGAGAACACCCCAACCGTGTCCTTGAGTGGTCAACCAATCATACAAAAGAAGAAGAAAAAGATCCAACTGTGTCATTTATTTGTATACTTGTACATCCCAACCCCTAAATGGATCTTTCAATGGCCTTCCTGTGTCATGTGTGCACGTGTTCAGGCACATGTGACAATTTCATAACTTGGCCCAGTTTAGAGTATTCTCAGTGTTGTGTATAAACACGCACCAGGCTGTTTGTTTGCCTCATCTCACCCACACACCCTCTCTGTCCCAAGGTGTAGAACGGAGAGGTATCGGGAACGGCTTCTTCCCTCGTTCTGCCTCCATCTGGAATTCCCTCCCTGGTTCTTGTCCCCCCCCCCCCAGCCTACGATCATGCCCTTTTCAAAAGAAATGACAATTCCTATCTCCAGCCTTCCCGAGTTCCTCTCTATCTCCTTATTTCCTTAGCCTTTAACCTTGAGTGGCTTTTCAGACTAAATTGGGCATTTTTGCCTTAAAGGTCTACAGAAATAGGATTTGAAAAAGAGCTAAAAACTCTTCTTAGGTAATGTTCACAATATATTCAATACAAGATTTTTTTATTTTTTTTTAGAGCCTAATTTTGCACAAAACGTTGAAAAAAGGTCCATGTTCGCCCTACCCCCAAAGATTTTCCCTGTGAGCATGTGATGTCACATACAGACACAAAACAGCAAAGCGCAGCGATCAAAATGCTGAGACGATAAAGTGCACTACTGCACATATGACAGTGCGCCGTTTATGGCTGATCGATAATAGAGACAATGCAGGGTCGGTGCAAAGTTCACGACCTCAAGGCTGACCACACATTCTGTATGTGTCATAGTACGTTTCAAGTGGGGCGCACAATTTTCGAACCAAAATACTGCATTTATTTGCTAAATTAATCATTTTTGGTCTCAAAAAGGATAGCACGTTGGGTTTTATAACAATACCGATTTATTTAACCCCAAGTTAATTTTGATTTCTGGATACCTTAGAAAATAAATGTAACCTTTACAATGTGCCCTCCCCCTTTTCAGTGAGTAGAGAAACCATGTACTGTACTAACAGTGTGTCGGTCATATCCATTATGGCCCCCAAATTGGTTTTTGGTCACAATTTGTGTACATGGTACTACCACTGACTGTAGGGCTACTGTAACAGTCTCCTGTTGATGGGCACAGTACACACTGTCTAAATTGGTGAGTTACTGGCTCTTATCAGAGCCAGACTCCATCTCAAAAGAGATGACTTACATGGTGTCACTGCAAACTCCCCTACCTAATACTACTCATGAATGTTACGCCAAACCACAGGTCTTATTAAGATTGTTTAATTGGTTTGTTTGCGTCTGAATGAAAGCTGGGTGGGATCCCTGGAGATATACCGGCAGGTAATTAATTAATCATGCCTCTAACTGGCGCCCCCCCCCCACCCCGGCAAAGATTAGGTGACTATTTGGGAGGGCCACCATCTAAGGGCTGTGTTACGTGCGCAGTTCCGAAAGGGTAAAGAATACAGGCACGGCAGAACAAAGAAGAAGCAATGATGTGGCAGCACCCATTTAATAAAATTAAACATAAACTGGATAACCAAGATGGGCGACTAAAAAAAAAGATAAATAACAAGAAGCAAAGGTTTAGAGCAAAGAATAAAGTACCAAAATACCCTTGTGATAGCTCAGATGGGAAGAGCGCTGGTACATTAATCCAGAGGTCTCGGGTTCAAACCCTGGTCCAGTCAAAGTTTCATTTGCCGTTTGTTCAATTGGTTCGTAAGTTCTCTGTCAGTCTTTTATTGATTTGTTTGTCTTTTGAATTGCTTAAAAGTTCCCAGTCAGATTTTCCTGAATATTTGTTTGACTAAAATTGCATGTACTCTCGCTATTAGAAACCGAGAAAAAAATGCAAAGAAGCGGTCCTCGTTATTTTTCCGGCCCCGAGTTGGGCCCTGATGTTGTTTTCCAAGAGAGACCTTTCTTGTTGATAACACGCCCCAAAGGACAAGTCCTCACTTTCAGACTAAAAAAAAAAATGTCAGATGTGATGAGTTGAATTGAATTAATGCAGAAGCCCTTGTTATTCAATGCTCAGTGCTCAGTGCTTTTTCGGATAATCGAAAAAAAGAGGCCAGACAATTCAGGGGCAGGCTCTTTATTAAAAACGAAGCCCTTGTCCAAATCACAAGCCTAAGGTTACAAAGTACAGGCCATATTATGCATGTACTGTACATGTATGATGTACGTATATGTACAGTGGAGCAACTACTGTACATGTACATGTACAAGTGGGTGTTGTTTGTTCCGCCGTCTTTATATCACCAGTCATCAATAAACATGATAAAGATGACGTGGAAGGGATGTTCGGTAAACCTCTCTCCTCGTAGATCAGTGTATTCCTCTGGATTGTGCAATGACAACCGTTTGCCATGACAGTATCTCATGAGAATACTCTTGTGGGGCACTTGTTGGTGAAGTGCCATTGGGTAAATGGCCGTGACGAAAATAACTGAAGACCTTTTTAAAAAAAAAAATTGGATTTTCTGTCAGGGGTCCCTCTGAAGAAAGGTTGCCATTGTGTAAGCTGTGTGGTAACACAGACTTTTTAGCAATACAAAAAAATGTTTGCAAACTGCTTTACAGACATAAATGACCGGATATGGAAAATCTTCAAACATGTACATGTATGGGGCCAGACAATGCAGGGACAGGCTCTTTATCAAAAAAGAAATAAATACCTTATGTGACCCGCTCTGCGAAAAAGGGTATTATGGGGCACTATGCTATAATGCGTAAAGAGCTGTTCCATGTGGAGATGGTGAAAACAATTTCACTTTTTCTTTTTTTGTTTTGCTTCTGTTACGGTTTATAAATACTTTAGGATTTTTTTTAGAAAGACAGCTTCAAAGGAACATAACTGTTGCTAGGGGCATTCAAGAGAGATACATCTACTTTTTAGCACAATTTCGTTTTCCATTAGTATCTCTGAAAGCACTTTCGTAAAAACTATACAATATGAATACCGGTATGCAAATATCGGTGTATGCCAGAATGCAAAATACCATGGTATTCAAACGTATACCAAATTACCCGTAAAGCTTATAATGTAACCAATTCAGCTATGTACATGTATAACTAAACTTTTAAATTGTGGTACATAATACCCATTTTTGTGGAGCTGGTCACATATACCTGTAGACTCTTTTTCTGGCTTTGAAAAAGGGTCCTACTGGGATGGAATCATCAAGCCCTCAACAATCATGTGATTTGCCATTTGTTCAATGACTAGAGGCATTGCATAATGTGATACATGCAAAAATGTTGCAAACTGCTTACTCACTGACTAAAATCACCAAAATGCATATCTCAAAATTTAGGCTGCCGTATATGATTAGACTGAATTGACAGTATGTGTGGTTGAACGCCCAATATAACATTGGCAAGATCGGGAAACACATCGATGTCCACAGATTTCCTTCTAATATAAGCCGCGTTTCCACTAGACTAAAATTTAAGCGAGACGATGGTTAAATTTCCAACGGTCAAATATGACCGTTGTTCCCACTTGGACTTTTGAGTCTGAAGTCCTAAGATCATGGTTTCATGGAACAAATTTTTTTTTTTTTTTTTTTTTTTTTAAAGATATGTTAAGTGTCATGAATACCTGTAGGTTTCTTGTGATGTCCACAGAAGCACACACATAGATCTGTAAGTTTAGTCAGCCAATGATCATATCGATGGTATAATCCTGACTTAGTCTCTCTATTTTTCTTTTCACAGGTTCCCGTTTCAAAGTTTCACGAGATGCGCTACAATGTGGCCTTCGTACTGAAAGAAATGGAGGCTCTCGAGAAACGAAGCATCCTTAAAATTGAGTAGTTAAGGGAATGCTTTAATCTAGGGATATCATGTATTAACATTGTGATGATGATACATGTATACAGTTCTTATGTAAATTGTTTTTATGATTTAAGGGACTGCTCAACACCGAGTGCTCGGTGCTTTGCCCGATGCCTAAATGAAAAAAAAAATTCAGGCAGCTCCTGCTTTCTAATGCAGACGTCTTTACCACTTGACCAACAAGCTGGTCGAGGTCGTGGGGCGGATCTGAATATTGTATAGCAGCGGGTAGCGCGTTACATCAAAGACAGTTATAACATGATGTTTGCGTCGAGGAAAATGTACTTCAATGAGGGTTTGCCCTTGCTTGACGTGATCAACACTGAGTGCTCAGTGCTTTGCCCCTTTGCCTGATGAAAACATTTCAGGCAGCTGGGGCGCGGCCAATCAAAGCCCTGATGTTAAAGATGTCTGCATCGAATCCCGCCCGAGCTGCCTGAAATATTTTTATCAGGCATCGGGCAAAGAACTGAGCATTCAGTGCTTCTCACGTCGAGCAGGGCAATACCATACCTCATTGAAATACTTCATATGAAATATGGTTAGCCCACTTATTTTTTAAACAAAGGGTGAATATCCATGCTTGGAATTTGGTGTCAGCAGCTCTATAAATTTAGGTCCTGATCTTCTAGTGCATCACTAAACCTTCTGAAAAGAAATGTTTTTATGTTCTTGAAGTATATTTGATCAATGAGCACATGTCAAATTTAGCTCAGACACACCCAACAAATGTTTGTATGACTTCTACTGCATGTCGAAATATATTAAATAAAGTACTGGTACTAATTGATAAACTGTATGTCTGATTGAGTCATTACATTGTACCTGTTTGTATTGTAATTAATTTTGTCTTAAAGCCCCTACATAACATTGGTAAGATCGAAAAACAGAAATGTACGCAGATTTACATGAAACTTATACAGTATAGATATGGTTATGGTAGAAACATCGCACTGAAATATTTGTGCCTAAAATGCTGTATTTTGGAGAAAATAGTAAAAGAAATAATTTACCTTTCACCCCTAGATCTAAATGCTTTTCCGGAACAATATGTTAAATATAGGAAGGTTTGCAGTGAACACCATGTATCGGGTCTCTTAAAGGAAGAGGTATGGTTCTGAAAAGAACCTGAGTTACCCTCAGGTTCTTTTCAGAACCATACCTCTTCCTTTAAGAGACCCGATACATGGTGTTCACTGCAAACCTTCCTATATTGATTCACCCACCATGCAAAGCCTTAAGTCTCATTTAATATGTTAAATGCTGCATTTTCGCAAAACAAATGAAGTAGTTTTCACTATTTTCTCGAGACTCGGTTGGTGGATTGAGCTGAAATTTTCACAGGTGTGCTATGTCATGCATATGTTGGACCAGACAACGTATGGATGCTATTCTTTGATCTCCACCAATGATGTGTTCTCCCTAAACTACTCATCTGTATAGCTAGATTCTACAGTAGGCGTTCCTCATTTGAAAATCTAGTTCACAGAACCATTTTGACCAAAAGAATCACAGACAAGACCAGGATCTTGTGGAAAGTCTCATTTTTATTCCAAACATTTGACTCCTCCGTGACTGGAACGTCACAAGGGATTTGGATTTTAAAGAAGGGAATGATACACAGGACTCTCCAAACAAACAAATAACTAAACAAAAACTTTAAGAATCGCCATCGTCACCGACCGTGCATTGATTAAAGTTGTGCCGTGTCAATTTTGAAAACCCAAGAGATGTTTTAGAATGAGCAACCCCACACAACTTTTCCTCAAAAGACTTTCAATAACTGGGGGGGAAAATTCTCAAATGAAAAATAAATAAAATATCATATTGCTTAATCCTTGTTTCTAATCCGGCAAAATAAGTTAATAAATTTTTTTTATTGAGGATGAAAATACTTAGTTTCGCCCTTTCCTGAAAAGAGAACATTTGTTTTAACTGTGGTAGCCACAGACTTGATGCAGAAATCAAAATGCAAAATTGACACATTACACAATGGGAAATTTACAGAATTCAACCACTTCCTTTTTTGAAAAAATGGCAAACAAAGATTTCTTACCATCTGAGCTATCCAGCCCTTAGATGGTTGCCGTCCCGAATAGTCAACTAGTCTTAGTCAGGATGGGGGCGCTAGTCAGTCAGAATCATTTCAACCAAGCTGCCTTACATAGAGAATAAAATATGTTGAACCCTTTCTCAGAACAAAATGTCACAGACACACCGAAAAAAGGTCAAATGTTTTTTCAACTGCCACTTTGAAGACAATGTTCCTTTGTCCTACTTACAGTCCCCGAATGAAACTGATGAAGGAACTCATGGAAAATTATTTGTGAAACAAAGAAAAACAGCCATTGCCATACAGTATTTTGCTCCAGAATTCACCCGACTTTACAAAGAAAATCCTTTGTCAGGCTGATGTGCAAAACAAATTTCACAAGGAGGCTCATAGCCGGGCAGACCTCAGTTTCTGTCCATACAAATGTTCAAGTAGTCCTGCAAGGTTTTTTTACGAGTGGTCTTGCTCATAAACTTGTAATGGGAGTGTAACTCGTTTCAGTTCAGGCATGACCAAAAATCATGGAAGAGCAAGAGACCAATATCTCATTATATGCACTTTCACTTTCAAAAGTTGTTTGTATGGTGTACATCAATGGACCCTGGTATATTCAGAGTGTACACTGAGTGCACCTCTTGTATACCCGAATTGTAGCGCGAGTATTCCTACCGTGTAGCCTGGGTGTACCAGAGATTATGTCAATTGGGCGCGAGTCTATTGCCTTGTGGAGACCTAGTCCAATAGGTTGAATGGGTCTCCACAGGGAAATTGTAAATGTGTATACATGTAGGTCTCCACAAGGTTTTCACGAGACTGGTATTTTGGAAAAAACTCAAAAACGGGAAATTTGTGATATGTAAGAATACATCGCAAATTGAAGTGTTATATATAAGGGACATACGGTCCACATTTCTACCCAGGAAAGTGAGTATGGTTGAAATGGGAGTATATTTAAAACATCGTTTCACACTCGGTTGTATAGTGCACGAGAACAAAGCAATGTCCCCACAAGGATACAAAAATTAGCATGTGTGTACTCGGAATGTACCCAGATGATACCTGGAGTGTCCACAGAGTGCATGTACTAAGGCTAACCCAGAGTGAGCTGGTGTGTATCCCAGATAACATGCAGTGTACCTACAGTGTACCTACATAAAGAGTGCTCTCAAGAGTGTAAGCGGGTATACCAATGGCGTAACTTGGGTGTACCCTAGTGAGCACTGAGGCATAGCCAGAAGAGTCTAGACAAAATATGAAAAAATATGCATCTTTAACTTTGTAGTTTGCTCAACAACTTCAAAGAAAAAATGAAAAAAGTATGAACAAAATTGAGGAAAAAAAACTCACATTGGTACATGTGCATGCTGCAATTGTCTCACTTAATATGATATGTATTGCTTTTGTGATATAAAAAGATTTTCCTGTTAAAACTGACAAAATTTTTCAATTATATTTACATCGAGTTAAAAATTGTAAAACATGAGATCTCTACTTTAAACCTCTAAAAGTGTGACTTTAAATAATACAATTTTTCTGCATTCAGTTTAATAGGTGGAAATACATGCGTTTACTATTTATCAAGTTCATCCACCTCCATTTTCTTTCTTTTTCTATAAATCTACAAATTCAATTCTCGACACAAAATAAACAGGTGGGGGGAGTGCTTACCGTACCTAGTTTCAAAGACTATATAATAATAAAATACCATAGAACACATGTGTCCTTTATACATGAGAAGTGTGAGAAAGTACGCATTTGATGTATATTCATTTGAATATCAACACAATATTTGTCTGTGTTTTGTCCAAAAAATACTCGTGTCACTTTAAGCTAATTACCGTAAGCACACAATTGGTTCAAACAAACAAAGGAAAAACTGACAGGGAACTTTTGAACAAATCTTTGACTAAACCAAGACTTAAACCCGAAACCTCTGACTTTGCGTACCAATGCTCTTCCATCTGAGCTATCCAACCCTTAGATGGCGGCCTTCCCTACTGGTCAACTAGTCTCTGCCAGGGTGGGGGCGTGCCTGTCAGAAGCAATTCAACCAACAACCATTTCAATATAAACCAATCCATGTTTCAGACGGTTCACCGGAGTACACTCAATTCTCTGAAGATGTTTGGGTCCTTTTCTCGTAATCATTCAGTTTTCGCTTCACGGTTGTACATTTTAGTACCATGAATCATAGTAACATCAATAGGATGTGAACATTCCGTAGGTTTAGCATACTTTCACGGGGAAAGTCACTGCAAGCAAACACTACCTGATCGGTTCTTCCCCCCGTTTCTGGACACGCAATTGTGGTTGTTGAACGCTGTCATGACGAGTAGACCGGGTCTCTCTACTCTAGCTATTCTCCGGCACTGAATGTCTGGTTTACTAGTGGTGTTGCTTTTTTTTACGTACTCCTGGTTGGAGTTTCTTGCCCTACCATCGTTTTGATAACCCAGCCACAGCGTGCACTGAATGAACAATTCATTGCATTCACTGGCCCCATCAACCTGAATGGGGTTACGGTGTTGGAATTTTTCACAGGCCGACTGGCCTGGTCAATCTGAATGTGCTTGCAATGAGACAGACATCTTCTGAATTTCCCTACAAAGGTTTGATTTGGACCTGGACCTTCCTCGAAGGCTCCTGCTGGGATCAGGACAGGCCGGGCCTTGCTAGGACGGAAACACGTGGACGGAAATGCCAGTCCCTCACAAAGTTGAAAGATCTGTATACTTCCCGTCATTTATGTCAAAAGCCGTTTGGTTTGCAAGACTGAGAGAGTGTTTAACCACTTCGCGCCGGGGGGTTTTTCAGCGCCGATGACCACCATACGGGGGTTTTTGAACAATGCATCATTTTAAAATCTTGCTAAAACAATCGGAACAATATATTTCTGTGAAATAAATCAATAAGGGTATACTATGGGTACAAGAGAGTAAAACCTGGCACAATTCGGACGTCGTTGTGGCCTTTGTCAAGAGATTATCCGTTCGAAAAAGGGCCCTTTGTGCGTCGTCAATGGACCGTAACGGACGTGTGTGTGTGGGTGCGTGTACGCTGCTGACAATCCCTGACCGCAGACTCCAGCCTCCACCCCAGGCAGTCAAATCTTCGAGTTGGTCGGCCACAAACGAGCGTACAGATTACGGTAAAGAATGTGGGGGGAATTCCAATGCCAGACCGACGACCGTTGGGCTGTGTGGCATGCAAAGACAATGTGCCCCGCGTGCTTTCAGCTGCAGCGCGGTATCCCTCGATCCTCCACAGTAAAAGTCCCACAATTGCACAATTACTGCTTCTAATCTTGCAATTCATGTGGCAACGTGCGTCAAAAAGGGTCTTTGTACTGATTCATATTGCTTTGTTCTTAGCTGAAAAGAGTCTTTGTTTAGAATGTGGACAATAGTGGTGCCCGGATTCGGAGGGCCCCGTTGCAAAGGAAATCCAATTGACCTCCGGATTCGGAGGTCCCGGCGCGAAGTGGTTAAGGCCCCAATACATCATTGGAAAAATCAGGAAAAAAATTCGATGTCCACAGATTTCCTTCAAATTTCCACAGCTTGTAGATGCTCAGGACAGAATCCTCAAGTTAAAATCTTACGGTCTGGGATGCTGTATTTCTTAAGAAATCTTCACTCAAACATCGGAAATTAGTGTATTACTCATGAGTAATAAACTATTTCTTACACTACAGAATGGTGCAAAAAGTTTTTAGCCTTTTTCCACTTTCTCAAATTACCATTTGAGCTAAAACCTTCGCAGGATTTCTTTTTTGGAATGTTTAATGGTTTAACACACAAACTGTGGCAATCTGTTGACCTAAACCAATGTTGTATGGGGCCTTTAAACACCCATCTGCAGTACCCATTCTAAAAACAACAACAAATTGGATGTCGTGTGCCTTGGCAATCCAAAATTGCAGCTATCAGACCACAGGACAACCAAAATATTGGCACAGATGTCACCGCCTCGACTTCTGATCTTCACAAGTGACTGTATTTTAATTGGTGAAGGCCAGCATTTGCTGGGGACGAGAGTAGAAAAATCTCAAAATTTAGGCCTGACGTTTCGATCCTGGCAACACCTTTCTGAAAGGCAGGACCTTTCTCTGCTTTTGAGAAAGGTCCTGCTTGGATATCAATTACGAAAAATATCACAAAAATTTAACGTTTTTTACTTGGAAGGATTATTATTCAACTCTTCCCTCCAAAAATGCAGTTAAAGACAGCATCAAACCTCCATCGTCGATGGTTCGCGGAATTCAAATTAAGACCACTTGACTAGAAAAACCATCTGAAACATACTGCCGTCATTCCTGCGCTAATTTTTTTTTTTTTTTTTTATTTCCGTTTTTTTTTCTTTTCTCTGCCAATCAAATTGACTGAGGGCTTATAAAAGATGCATGGTTCTAAATACTAGCAAAGTACTTTCACTCATATTCATGAGCTAGTATTTGTACTCAGGGCATAGTACTTGTAGTTCCCATAGTATCCATGGTTGAGTATTTCAGCTCATGGCGAAGAACTTTTACTCGAGGAGAAAGATCTTTGCTCATAACTGAATACTTGTACTTATAGTCTTGGGGGAGTGGGGGATGAGGGGGTGGTTCCCACTACTCAGGCACTGGCGTCAGAACTGTAAGTTGGCGATGCGTGCCAGGCAGCGCTGGAGGGCGGTCAGCCGTTCCTTGAGGCTTGGCATGGACAGGATGGTCAGCTGGATGCGCTGGTTGAGCGGCAGGATGGCCAGAAGCCACCAGGTCCATGACGGCCCCTGCGGACAAGCCTGGAGGAGAGAAACGAACAAACAAACAATCGAAACCCAAAGTTAATACAAACAAAAACTGTTGCAAACTTGCTCATCGACTAAAATGACCAGCAATATTACACAAATCTCCAGAGTCAGAGGGCCTGACATTTCGATCCTAGCGGGACCTTTCTCAAAGGCGAAGAGAAAGGTCCTTTGAGAAAAGGTCCTTTGAGGAAAGTCCTTTGAGAAAGGTCCTTTGAGAAAGGTCTTGTTGAGAAAAGGTCCTTTGAGAAAAGGTCCTTTGAGAAAAGATCCTTTGAGAAAAGGTCCTTTGAGAAAGGTCCTTTGAGAAAAGGTCCTTTGAGAAAGGTACTATGAGAAAGGTCCTGCTAGGACTGAAACATCAGGTCCTCTAACTTTCGAGAATAATCATAACCAGTTGAGAGAAAAAAGGGGATTTGGAGAAGGAAACCGAGTGCTAGATAAGACTTTAAGGTTTGCATGGTGGAAATACTAAGTGGAAAGTGTTGCAGTGACACCATGTAGCACTTCTCTTTCAAGAAAGAAGTGTGGCTCTTTTCAGAGCCACACTCCGCACTCCAACTCCACTCCTTCAAGCCGAAGACAGAGACCTTTGAGAAAGGTCCTGCTGGGATAGAAAACATTTTCCCTACACATACTGAATTGACACCTGGGTTATCCTCTCTACTCCCCTATTACAGAGATAATAAGAAAGACTTTCAATTCCCCCTCCCCCCAACAAAAAAAAATATAAGAATTGGTTCAGTGCTTACCAGAGGGTCCTCTCGTTCAGGGGTTGGTCCAAAGTGAGCCAGGATTCGGGTCTGGTGCATGATGGGAAGCGAGTTGAACCAGGCCAGGGCCTGCTGGTGCACTTCCTTCTCCAGGGTCATCACCACGGCAACCTCGTCGCCTGCATAATGACGAAGAGAGAGAGTGAGCAACGCACATCGTCAGGTCAGAAGAGCAAATCACTGGTGCAGTAAATTATGCTGACGTAATGATTATTAGACTTCAAAAGTTAGAGGGCCTGAGGACTCGATCCTAGCAGGACCTTTCTCAAAGGTCCTGCTAGGATCGAAACGTCAGGCCCTCTAACTTTTGAGATTTATGTGTTGCAGGTCATTTTAGTCAGTGAGCAGTTTGCAACAGTTTTTGTATTAACTTTGATTATTAGACTTGTTATTTCAGTGGATATATCAATGGATTTTTTTATTTTTTTACACAGAACCCATACTTCTGAATGGTTCTTGTTCAGGACCTCAGACTTAAAAGGATTTTTTTTTTAACATAAATACATCACAATTTTCATGCAGGAAACTTACCGGACACCTCCGTGTCTTGGATGAACTTCACCATGGCCGTGTTGTAGCCGTCGCGCATTCCCCTGGACAGGACCTTGAACCGGCGACCGCCCATTGTCTTGATGACCGAGCGACCGTCCGAAAAGTTCTGCACTTGCTCTATCTCCAGCATGCAGCCAATGTCTAAATGCCTGCCGGGATCAAATGTTCGGGAACAAAATTTGACACTTTATTGTGCATGTATTTTAAAGCCCCTACACAATAATGGTAAGATCGAAAAACAGAAATGTTCACAGATTTACATGAAACTTATACAGTTTGAAGATGGTTTTAGTAGAAACATTATTACATACAAGACTACTTAAAAAAAAAATGGACAAACAAAATAATCAGACAAGCAAATGAGAACAAACAAAACAGACACATTAAGTCACATAGATAAAGGAAAAACTGACTTGGGTCTTTTAAACAGATTGAAAATCGGCCAAGAAAACATTGACTGGGCTGGGATTTGAGTGCGAGACCTCTGTTTTTTTCATAACTGCGCTCTTACTATCCCATCTGAGCTATCAAGCCCTTAAGATGGTGGCCTTCCCAAATTGAAAAAAACAAATTGCCGGTGGTGAGGGCACAAGTCAGGAGCATTAGTTTTTCAATTTGTATTTTACAGGCCCTAGTAAGGGTTAAGCCCGTAGACTTATCATTCAGGGTTTGTCTTCAGCTCATTCGTTGTGGACGTGAGCTCAAAGAGGGGGGGAGAGGTTGTGGGAACCTACCCTTCCGTGTTGCTGGGATCGGGAAGGCACATTCCAAACTGGCGGGCCCCGGAGTCCATGGTCTGGCGCACCATGAGCCGGTAGCGGGGCTCGAAGATGTGCAGCGGGCAGGGAATGGTGGGGAAGGCCAGCGTGCAGACAAAGATGGGCACCTCGCACTCAGTCTGCTCCTTGACGAACCTGTGGCAGAAGAGGAGGGGAGTGGGAAGAGGAGAGAGAAAGAGAGTGAGAGAAGTCTGAGGTATAGCCTCTTCCTTAGAACCTCCATCTCGCCGTCGCTCTGTGGCCTCACTGGCCCGATTCTCCAGGTAGTACCATGGACGATGCTCCAAAGGCATTTCTGCATTGGTTCCTCAAGATAGTCCCTTTGCTCGTACCACGCACTTCTCATCATGTATGCACCCATATGTAGTTATGGTACCTAATGCCAATACTAAGCGGTACTCCTCTAGCTTCTTCCTGCGCACTGCTGCACTATGGAATTCTCTACCTGCAACCTGTTTCCCCCTTTTTTATAACTTCAAACGTAACATAAACCTTCATCTTTCTTCCTCCTGATCTAGTGTGCTCCTGGTTCTTCTACTTATTCCTTTCTTTTAGCCCTCACCTTTGAGTGGCCTTTTGAGGCCTAGTGTTGGGCGACTTTAATAAAAAAAAATAAACAAGAAGCTGACTAAGGTCCATTTATCCACAGCTGTGACTTTGAAAGTGAATGCCGAATGGCCTATCGTGTTACACACTGAACAGGGTCATTGCATCCCAAGCTGTGACTGTGAATGGGTCCATTGAATGACCCACTGAGTTTCATGCTGAATAGGATCATTGTACCAACAGCTGTGACTGTATATGGGTGCACTGAATAATCCATTGTGTACAAGCTGAATAGGATCATTACTTCCATACCTGTGGCCATGAGTGTGCACCTCAGTCACAGATGGTACGCGGATCGGTTCAAACACCAGGCACAGTGGCACAAAGCGCTGATGTAATCTTTACAGCAGATAAGCACGCATCTCAACCCCTAACATTACCAACTGTTATGTATCAAGGGATGGGTATGCTTAGACGCACCTGGACATGGCTTCCATCTGGCTTCTGTGCTGCTCTTCCCTTTCCCGGTACTCCTCCCCCAGGCATTCCTGCAGGAGGGACAGCACCAACTCGGTCTGCACGTTGTTGCGCTTGGCCAGGTACTGAGATAGATCAAGAAACAGCCAGAGAGAGAGAGAGAGAGAGAGAGAGCGAGAGATGAAGATCGAGACAAAAAAGATCACAGAATGAGAAGAGAAAAGGGCCTGAAATTTCAATCCTAGCACGACATCAAAGGAAGATCAAGCTTATTAAGTTCATCATCATTCATTCGGCTGCGGAGCAGGCGACTATACAAATTTTCTCCAACTGCTACGGTCTTGGGCCAGAGAAGCCATTTTGTCTGGTAGCAGCAACCCTTCAGTATCTCCCAAGAGGTGCTGGACATACTGCAAAGTACAATGTGCGAGGCCGTCCTGGTTTCCTTTTCCCATGTGGTGGAACATAAAGAGCAAATTGTTTTGCAAGCTCGTCATCTTGGAGGCGGAGTATACGGCCTAAGAATTTTAAGTTGGTGGCCTTGACTTTGATGATCAGTGAGGGTGGTGTTGGTCAGATTATAGATGGTCTCATTTGGAATCCGATCCACACGCTGGATGTTTAACATGACCCTCTATAGCATGATGTTGCAAAGGCATTGATCTTGTTTTCCATGTTCTAACAATAATGCTGAGCAACCGACAAAGGGGACCAGCGGCACAAACAATGCCAGTCTACTTATATCTCCCCCTTAATCTTCAGTATCTCGCAGCACCTCCATTTATTTCAATGATACGACAGTCTCGGCTAGTCTTACCTCTGCCAGGGAATCTTTACACAGGGGGCAGCTGTTGTTGTAGTCCAGCGACCGATTCAGGCAAAGTTTGCAGAAGGTGTGCCCGCACGGGGTTGTCAGGGGTTCCAGAAACAACCTAAAAAACAAATAAGTTTGAAAAGGAATCGACGGACACCATAAGTTTGGGCTATTGTTCCATAAAAATGTGAAATAAATGCCACTCCGTAAAAGAATTGAAATCATAAGGTGAAGCTGACAACATGAATGGATCTGAACCAGGAGAAAGCTTCACTGGTTACCTCCATCAAGAAAAGTAATCATCGAGTATGGGAACCAACTCCCAGAACTCTGATCTAGATGCTGATGGCAGTCAGTGATCCATCAACTGGTCCCCTCCATCCAACAGATTATCTCTGGTACGGAAACCGGCCCACCAGTCACCGACCCGTCGACTGGTACCCGCCATCTCTCCAAGGCGATATCGGGCGTGGGACCCAACTCACACACGAGCAGATCCAAGTCCTGATCAGTGATTCACACACTGGTTCCCTCCACCCACGAGGTGAGATCTGGAATGGGAACCAGTGAGGGCATCTCTGATCGATCCACATGGTTTCCATTCAATTTCACTCACCTAAAACAAAGGCTACATTCAAAGTCCTCCTTCTCAATTTTCTCCTTGGGTACTTTCCTCATCTTGAATGTGTCCACACCTAGTGGAGGTAAAAACAAACAAAGCAAGGTGAGTCTGGCTGCTCAGAGTACTGACAACGAGGGGAAAAGGAAAGTCACAATTCACGTCGAGAGAAAGACCTGAATGTTCGGTCATTGTGGTCAAAGCTTTGACTGTGATCTGGTGCACTGAATGGCACGCTGTGTGCTGGCAAGAATGGAGTCGTTGCAACCACAGCTGTGACTGTAAATGGGTACAGTGAATCTAACTGTGCACAAGCTGAATAGGATCATTGCATCCACAGCTGGGACTGTGAATGGGTGCACTATATGGCCCATTGTGTATAAGCTGAACAGGGTCATTGCATCCACAGCTGTGACTGTGAATGGGTGCACTGAATGGCCAATTGCGTATAAGCAGAATAGGGTCATTGCATCCACAGCTGTGACTGTGAATGGGTGCACTATATGGCCCATTGTGTACAAGCTGAATATGGTCAATGCATCCACAGCTGTGAGTGTGAATGGGTGCACTATATGGCCCATTGTGTACAAGCTGAATAGGGTCAATGCATCCACAGCGGCGAATGCGAATGTGTACACTGGCCAAGGGTCACCGAGTTGAATAACTCCAGTTCCGGTCGTCCCAGCAAGAAGCTGCTTGGCCCCTGACTAAATGTGGATCTCGGGGAGACAGGGCATGGAGCAGCAGAGGCCGCTGACTGGCACTCACGCGCAAATTTGAAGTCCATCTTGTAGCTCGGGCCGACAAGGGAGTCCCCACCGGACAGGCACCGCTTGCGCTTGCGCAAGGAAACCAACTCCGACACCGACATGTCCCTCTTGGCCCCCGACTGGGGTCCGGGCGGGGGGGTCTTGCGGCAGGCAGCGGCAGCAGCTGCGGTCCTGGGTGGGAAGGCAGCACCAAGAGTGGGCGTGGCTCCTGCAGTGGGCGTGGCTTCTGCGGTGGGCGTGGCTCCTGCGGTGGGCGTGGCTCCTGCGGTGGGCGTGGCTCCTGCAGTGGGCGTGGCTCCTGTGGTGGGCGTGGTTCCCACATAGGGCGTGGCTCCTGCGGTGGGCGTGGCTCCTGCAGTGGGCGTGGCTCCTGCGGTGGGCGTGGCTCCTGCAGTGGGCGTGGCTCCTGCAGTGGGCGAGGCTCCTGCAGTGGGCGAGGCTCCTGCAGTGGGCGTGGTTTCTCTGGAGGGCGTGGCTGCTGCAGTGGGCGTGGCTCCCGAGGCACAGGGAGTGGCGGGGATGGGTGTGGCTACCTGAGTGGGAGGGGCCTCCCTGTCCTCTCCCGATCCAGCTTGCGCTTCCTGTGAGATAAAAAATTTCAACAGTCAAGAATCACTACAGAACATTGAAGTGACATTCAAGCCACCATACTCTGCAGAAGATGAGACAAATAGGTCCCGATTATGCGACCACTCTTTACATGCCATCACTTGACTTATAGTGGGGTATTTTTTTCATCTCATTTGGCACAGAGCAGCGATGGAAATGTACAAAGAAGAATGTGGACAATATGATAATCTCCTTTGTTCATTTCCACATCTGTTCTGCACCAATTAAGATGCAAAACTACCAACTATAAGTAATGTGATGGCCTGTAAACATTGGTCACTTAATCGGTCTATTCAAGTGGTTCTGGGGCCGATTTCACCAACGCTTTGCGATCATCGCAAATGCCAAAATCGATCGCTAAGTCTGCAATCCATCGCACACCGATCGCTATAAAGTTGTAATGGATTTCAGACTTTCAGCGATTGATTCCGGCCTTTGCGATTATCGCAAAGCATTGAGTGAAAATAATCGACCCCTGATCTCAAATGCTCTTTTCATTTCCCCGATGAGAGCCGCCGGCTTGGCGCCACTTTTTTCCCCTCACCTCCGACTCCTTCTCGGCGTAGAGGTGGCTGACCGCCTCTAGCCGGAGCACCACCTCCTCGGCCAGGTCGGTGAAGCCCTTGGAGAGGATGCCGGGCGCCGGGGAAGACGTGCCAAGGGGCCGGTGGAAGCCGCGCTGGAGTTCCAGACGCTTGATGCTGGCTGGCTGCACCGGCGACAAGAGATCGTGCAAAACCTGTCCCACACGCCCCAAAACAGAGAGATGACCCAAAATCACTTAGTTGACAACTTACAAAGAGTTATTTCCCGGGTTTTTGGTTGTTTTTTTTAGAGATGACCCAAAATCACCAAGTTGACAACTTACAAAGAGTTATTTCCCGGGTTAAGGGTTGTTATTTTTAGAGATGACCCAAATTCACTATGTTGACAACTTACAAAGAGTTATTTCCCTGGTTTTTGGTTGTTATTTTTAGAGACGACCCAAAATCACTAAATTGACAACTTACAAAGAGTTATTTGCCGGGTTAAGGGTTGTTATTTTTAGAGACGACCCAAATTCACTATGTTGACAACTTACAAAGAGTTATTTCCTGGGTTTTTGGTTGTTATTTTTAGAGATGACCCAAAATCACTAAGTTGACAACTTACAAGGAGTTATTTCCCCGGGTTATTTTTTTTATTTTTTCGGCGGAATCGTAAATCGTCAATGGTTCACACTCACTAATTTTTTTTTCTCACTCCTCGGGAAATAGTTTCCCAGAGATTTGCTCAATTTGTCAATTCTAACTGCAGGTCGGTTTCCCCGGGGAATTAGCAAAGTGTCTGACCCAGCATGCAATGCCAGTCTCGGACACAGAACGCCACGTGGTGAAGTTACATGCACCCCACCATGGATTTACACCTGTTCCAATTTCCCACCCCCCAAAAAAATCGCACAACCCCGGAGTAAGTGTGCTTAAGCCGATGCCCAAGCTAGGATGGAAAATTTAACTCCGAGGGAGTGCCTCGGCTTGCCAACAGCATTTGCTGACCTTTTCCAGGCACTTTCTGGCAGACATTGCGAAGGAATCCAGGGTCAGGCTCTGGAGGAAGGCCATCAGAGCTTCCTCCTGTCGCTGAAGGCCCGCCAGAGCCACGCCTTTCCTGTAGTAGCCCTGCATAAGCAGAGAGAAGAAACGGGTTGGAACTTGGAAGGGGGCAGGGAGAAAATCGCTTCCGTGGATACAACAACGTAGAAACCGGTGCTCTTTGTCACATCGTGAGCAACCAAGCAGGGGCCGATCTCATAGAATTGTTTAAGCGCCAAAAAAATTTGCTTCAAGCACAAAAAAGTCATATCATCCATAAGATCACCTTGCCGACCCAAACTCCACTTTTGTTTCATGCCAAGTTTAGTCACTGTTAGTGGAATACAAGTCACAAGCAATTGACATCACGTCACAGAGCGGTTTGTAATCTTGTAAACACAAGGAAGACTTTTCCTGCTGACAAATTTTCACATTGAAGCGGCTCTATGATATTGGGCCCCAAGTCGCTCAACTTCAACTGTTGCGTACGCAAGCGTAACTTACATTGAACGCAACATTTTGCTGCCTTTGCTACATGTAAATATCGCTGAAAAGAGTCATAGAGGCGCAGGACTTGCATAACATTTGTACGTTGCATAACTTACGCAACTTTTCTTGAGATCGGCCGCCTGTCTTTCATAAATTGTTACAAAAATTGAGCCCTGTTTCAATGACGGTACCGGTATTCTCAATTGGCCATTTTTCTCTATTGCCGATGCTGGGATCATTCTCGCCAGTCTGTGTGGTGTGTACAGTAGGTACAATGTACACATACATGTAAGTGCATAAGGGTACTACAGGGTGTGCATGTAAGCACAGTGTAACGTGCTCACCTTTGCCCAGTCTGGCTTGAGTTGGCATGCGAGCTCTGCATCCAGTAGTGCCTCCTCATATTGCTCTAGAGCCGTGTACACGTGTGACCGATTGCTTAGCACGTAATGGTCCAAGGGCACTGTGGAGGGATCAATGAAAAAAAGAATGGGGGGAGTGAGTATCATAGCTGACGAAAAGCAATGGAGAACAAAAAATAATCCTAGGAGTAACAGGTTTGTGGTGACACCATCACCATCCATGCAAAGTTCTCTTTTGTGATGTGTGGTTCTGAAAATAATCCCATACAGCAGGGTTCGACATTAGCGGTTGCCCGCTTGCCCGGGGCAAGTAACATTTCACGTCGGGCAAGTAAAATGTTCACATGTTGCACACGAAATAATTATGGAAAATGTACTACGGAAGTAACTTATCCTCGCAAAAATTGCACAGGGTGGTTACAAAATACTGGTGTACATGTACATCAGAATCTTTTTCAGAAAATTTCAGTGTCGGCCTAAAGTTACAATGTTCCGCGGTTTGACCGTGTTGTTGTCAGTGACATCAGCCGTGGCGCACTGCCAGAAAACTGCTGCTGCACGCCGGATCATGTCGGTCATTTCCCTCCGTACTCGATACTTCTATGAAGTAATTTCTTTATCTTACACTTACACAACTTTTCAAACAACTTTTCTTTACATGATGTACCAGTAGGTGGGTTTTCCCCCAGGCCTTTATTTTCTTTTGTATTAATTAATTTAATGACCTAGAATCACCAATATTGTGGGAACCGACAATCGACATTATACTTTTGGGGAGTGCTGCTCCTTATTTTCATTTTCGGTATGAAGAGGAAAATCTTTACAAGTTAATGAATGAGGTGATATACAAAAAATGTTGCAAACTGCTTGCCTTACTGACTAAAATTACTAAAATGTAAATCAAAAATTTAGTGGGCCTGACGTTTCGATCCTAGCAGGACCTTTCTCAAAGGCAGAGTGACAAAGAGTGAGAAAGGTCCTGCTAGGATCGAAACGTCAGGCCCACTAAATTTTTAAGTTAATGAATGGTTAGAACTTACAATAATTTTGAATTTCCTGATTGATCACTCATGCACAGCCACTGCGGCTGTGCAATTCTAAATTACTTTTAGTTTCAGTAGGCCTACTTCACTTTTAGAATTACTTCACCGTAGGGTTACCATTTGTCACTTCCCCTTGCACAGTAGAATCACCTTGCTTGATCAAGTGCCTTAATCACCAATACCGTGGAACCGACATTCAACCTTTTTGGGGTGCTGTTCCACAGTTTAATTTTCAATACCAAAATGCAAATCTTAAAATTTAGTGGGCCTGCCCTGACGTTTTGATCCTACATGTAGCAGGACATTTCTCAAAAGCAGAGTTTCTCTGCCTTTGAGAAAGGTCCTGCTAGGATCGAAACGTCAGGCCCACTAAATTTTAAGATTAATTAGTATTTATAAAAAGTGATCATTTCACCTGCTCGAAGGACAAGTAAAAAAAATTGCTCGTGTGGAACCCTGCACGATACAGTGTGTACTTGCAATTTATAAGAGAGTAAAGAGACAGACAGTATTTCTGTAAAATATCTGCAAAATTGATGCAAACTGCTAACTCATTACTGACTAAAATGACCCAAAAGCGGATTATCAAACTTTGGGAGAGCTCAATGTTTTGATCGTACATGTACAGTACATGTAGCAGGACCTTTCTCAAAGGCATTAAGTCTGCATGTATACATACATGTACAATGAAGCTACTGGGGGTATCTGGCAATCCTGAGGATTGTGGAGGATTGAGGAAGGTCGGGTATCTTACCTAAATTTCGCCAGCTTCAGAGTTACATAATTGTTAAAAAAAATTGGGCATACATGTACATGTGTACATGTATGTAAATGAAACACAGTATAGTACACACATACTCATTTTTGTATCCTTGTGGAGACATGGCTTTGTTCGTGCGCACTAGGCAACCGAGTGAAAAACGATGTTTTATAAATGCTGATTTCCACCACATTCACTTTCCTGGGTAGAAATTTGGACCGTAATAATCACTGTTTGAACACTACAATTTGCGACAGATTCTTACCCATCTCAAATTTCTCATTTTTGAGTTATTTCCAAATATCAGTTTTGTGAATGTGAAAACCTTGTGAAGACTTACTGTACACCTTTACAATTTCCAAGTGGAGACTTAATCAACTTTTTGCAGACTACAGTCTCCACAAGGAACTAGATTCGTGCCCACATGTGCATGTGTACATGTACAAATGTACAGTAGTTTATGTACAGTATGTTCACATGTACCGTACTGGACAGTATTACCAAATTGTATACAGGTACTTATATAAGTGGTCCACAAAGTAACGACCCACAAGGCCCATCGCACAGTTAAGCCTAAAGGAGGAATGGATGAATGAACACTAAACAGTCCTAATACAATGTAGGTAGTGTACAGTACGCACAAGGTGTGAGTACCATACCTCCACTGTTCAATGTACATGTACTGCCAGTACCGTACTTTGACCTACTATGCAGGTTATGCAATGCCAGTTGTTAACATTATGACACCAAAGTTTATTGACTCATCTGTGTGGCTGGCACAGTGCACATTGTTTACATGCATGTACTGTACGGGTATGTACAGTACATGTGCATCACAAATGTATAGGGGGGGGGGTACTGTACCATGTGCACTTCCAATGCTTACGCAAGCGATTTTAAAATGCGCAAGTGCACAAACAAGTAACCATGTAACATGTACACATTCACATTACATGTAAAATTAACTACAAATTGCCAGCAACTGTGAGACCACACTGTGTTTGCCCTTAATTGTGCCCGACTCAACTCAACAAGACCCTTCTCAGACCTAGAAACCTTGAGCAGAAAACTGACCTCTCAGTGAATGTTTTGTAAGGGCTGATGGCTGTGCTACATGTACCGGTACATGTACATCCCACCCTACCCCCCCCCCTCCCTTTATGCAACCAGAGGAATTTCTACTGTGTTACATGTACCTGTGGCATTTAATGGGACAAGGGGTGCATTTCACAAAGCCTTACGATGCATGGTAACTCAACTTACATGTACATGTACATGTACAGTGGATAACCCATCATAAGTTTTCAGATGTAGGTCATACGGTAACTCATATCATAACTCATATGGTTTCTGTGCATCTCCCGTCGTCTTGCGATTCATCTTAAGTTACGCTGAGTTTGGAGAAATCGACTACTGGACACCTTATCACAGGGGGTGGTAACTTTCCTGTGCAGAATTTTCCACAAATTTCACAAAGGCTTACGATAGATCCTTACTCAACTTACGATGGATAACCCATTGTAAGTTGTGATAGTCAGTACTTAACGGTTTCTGTGCATCGCTCATCGTATGCGATGGATTGTAAGACTAGTCTAAGATACGATCAATTCAATGACATCAAAATCTGTAGGCCTACACATAAAATAGCATTTCTTACGCACATCCATGAGAGCGGTGTACAGTATGTTTTCTCCCAAAAAATCTCATTAAAATGCGTTTAAAAAAAACTGTTCAAAAGTTCCCAGTCAGATTTCTCTTTATTTGTTAAACTACAGTGTGTACATAGTACATGTACTATTAAGTTAATTTAGGGCTGGAGCACTGGTACAGTAGTTATTTAAGACAGAGGTCTTGTGTGTAACTGTGCATGCCCAAGTCAAGTCGAATTTTATTTGTGCCAATTTCTCAAATTGACTAACATTAGAGTAATGTACAAAAATGTTGCAAACAGTTTACTGACTAAAATTACCAAAATGCAAATCACAAAACTTAGTGGGTCTGGCGTTTCGATCCTATCAGGACCTTTCTGAAAGGCAGAAGAGAAAGGCCTTTGAGTTTGAGAAAGGTCTTGCTAGGATCGAAACGCAAGTGTCAAAAACTGCGGATCTGTGGGTGGGACATTCATGATTTCAGATCATTAAGCTATTAAATGGCAGATCATCAACATATCATCCAGTTGAGGTACAACTTGTATCTCTTCTTGCAGGTAATGTAGTTAACACTCGACTTAATTGAATTGGTGGAGGGCTGGAAGAGGGACCTTTTTCAAAGCAAAGGCTTTAGAGAAAAGGTCCTGCTAGAATTGCTGGGACTGAAATGTCAGGCCCTAGAGCTTCTTTTTTTGAGGTTTTCATTTTATTTTCGTCAGGAAGCAGTTTGCCGCATTTCTTTGTGTACAACTTCAAATTTATTGGATTCCTGCCTTCAATTAGAATTTTGATGTACATGTAGGCCTACAAACTTTACATAACGTGTTCTATTTCAAGCCATGTACACACAACATGTAGTTTTCTAAGGTTCACGCACTATATACAGTTAAGTGCAATTTACATTTGAGATTGAGTAAGGTCGTAAAACATTTCATAACCTTAGCACGCCTGGGGTGGATTTCACAAGGCCTTACCAACTTACGATGGATAGCGGTTCATGACCCATCGTTAGTTGTGATACACTGTGTGATTTCTGTGCATCGCTCATCGCCTTGCGATTGATCATAGTTACGATGAGTTTGGTGAAATTGACCACTGGTCTGACTTACCTAACTCATGGGATTCTGTGTATTTCTTGATGGCTTCTCGTAGTTTCCGTTGGGAGTACAGCTTGTTCCCCTCGGCCCTGAGCCGACGGGCTTTGCTCTCCTCGGGGAAGTACTTCTCAAGGAGTCTGGCCGGGACAATGTTCACCTTGGGGCTGTTCTGGCGGCCGGGCTTGGCCTGACACTGGAGGCAGGTCCAGCTGTCGGAGGCCTGACTCAGGCAGTCCCTGCAGTAGGAGTGGCCGCAGGTGAGCGTAGAGGGCTCGTACAGGAGATTCTGGCAGACGCGGCAGGTGAAGGCATCCAGGGGCCTGGCGGCCAGCCGGGCCCGGTGCTGGGCCAGACGGTCTGCCAGCTGGCCGTGGGAGGCCACGGCGGCCACCAGGGCGTTCACCAGCTCCTTCAGGCAGCCCGGCTGGACCTCGCCCAGCCGGAAGGCGTGCACGTAGTCGGCCAGGGCCTCGTTCATCTTGCCCTGCCGCACGTAGGCGTCGCCGCGGCTGATCAGCCAGTCCATGTTGGGCCCGTGCGCCTGAAGCAGGTGGTCAAAGATATCGGTCGCTAGCTTGAAGTTGTTGCAGCCAAATGCTTTCTTTGCAAGATCCATTGCTGAAAATCCTGCGACAGTTGGGGAAATGAAGAATCGAATTAAATGCATCTCATTAGTATGATAGTAAGTTACACAATGATTATCGTTGACAAAACACAATCATTTCCAACTCAATTCTTGATCACTTACACCACTCCAGCACTTTACTTGACAATAAGAACAACCATCTCTTCACGACCAGAGACAAACCACATGCTAAAATTAAATCCATGCTACATGTACGCATCTTAGTTACTTATAAATTATGTAAGTACCGAGTGTCTAATATGAGACTCCTCTAGGCTCCAGTCTTACCATGGAGGAATAGTCTTACAATACATGTGAGCTTTGGCTTTGCCTAGGTCAATCTAAATCTCTGAGTCTGTGGCTTGGGTTTGGAGTTGAAGCATTGCATTACAGACCAAAACAGAGAAGCACCATTCCCAAACTGTACCCCTAGGCTAGCCTAGGCTGTTTACTCACAACAGTAAATTGGGGATTGAGATTTTTTTCCACCCTTTTACTAGTTTTACAGTGAAGGTATTAATAAAGTGAAACATCTTTCTACATCTTTCTCTTAATTTTTCTACATAAAAATAGGTGTAAAAGCAAAATACAAAATCAAAAGTTGGTTTTATTTTTTTGTGGATTTACATTTCCTTTTAACCTTTTATAGTGAGGGTAAAATTAAAATAAAATCATTCCCAGTAAGTAATAAAAAAAAAAGTACACCAAGTCAAATATTGCAAATAGTTAGTAATACCTCCTTGGTAATACTACTTACTAGTACTAGATGCGGTAACCGTAACCCTCATCCTATGAGGGTTTCAACTTACACTACAGTACAGTTACTGTGAATAAGTTGCAAACTATTCACATGCTCATTCATTGCGTGTAACGCTTAAACTACTGACTGAAATTACCAAAATGCAAATGTCATTTTAAATTGAGATGAACCATACTATTACTAGTGTCTGACATATTCCTACCTTAAATCTTAAAATTAATAACAATTAATAATAATTAATAATATTAATAATAGCATCATTAATATCATTAAAGTGATATACAAACATTTTTCAAACTGCTTACTCATTACTGACTAAAATTACCAAAATGCAAATCTGCAGTGGGTCTGATGATTTGATCCTAGCAGCAGTTTAGCAGGACCGTTCTCAAAGTCAAAGCATTATTATTACTTTATTAATATTATATTATTAGTTTATTACATAGTATTACTGTATTAATTCAATTAGTAGTAAAATAGTACCTTTACATAGTACTAAAGTACTACTGTCTGTTCCTATCACTGCTACTGCTACTGTGCTAGGATTCAGACGTACGGAGCTCTATTCTAAATTATTATGAAACGCCTAAATATACGTATACCGCAGGGGCCTACCGTATATAACTGGGTTAGTTCCTCGGCTACTCTGTCTAGAATACAGGTAACAGAAGCTTAATTGTGAGTTCCACTTCCAAATCAAACCAATATATGACGATGAGGAACTTACTATTTCAGATGGACCTTGCAAACCTTGACGAAAAGTGCTCTTTCAATCATAATCTGACCCATGCAGCATTCTACAGAGAAGTACAGTACAGTGCGTGCATGCAGACAACTGGATACAGAAATGATCGTTAGTAAATACTTGTATTTGTAGTTGTGGTTGTACGCAAGTCTTGTACTTGTAGTAGTACCATGGAGGAATGCTTGTTGTACGTGTACTTTGTAGGCTGTTGTACTTTGTGCTGTGGCGACAACTTCCGAGATTGGACGATCAGTCAACTCAGTTCAACACCTCCTGTCCTCTTCCGTCACAAACTTCCTCTGACTGATATATCCGACAGAGGTCCGTGTAAATACGACAGCCATACCGCCCCGGAACGACGATCGGAGCTGATGCGGGGAAACTGTCACCGGCTAGTTCAGTCACTGCACAGCCCCCAGAGTTATTATTATCTAAGATTTCAACTCTGACCTTATGTAATGGCTTCGGCACGATACCGAGTTTTTCAGAAATCGATGCTGCGGTCGAGAGTCGATTCTTTTTATAACACCGCGTATGATGTATTAGAAACTGCAGTATCGATACTAGTATTTGTTATTATTATTATTAATATAAATTATTCGGAACGGTGGTTGTGTAATGGTGAGCTGGAAGGCCGTTTGGAAATGTGGTGTGTGCACATTACATTAGTTTAGTCTTTACGCGGATGCCCCAGTGTCAAAAGTGCATCGGTCATTATATTTTTAAGAAGGGAATCCTGTCGACTCACCACAGCCTCATTCTGCTCATATCCATACTAAAGCGTCGACAAAATCGACCAAAAAACGGCTGTCTGTCAGTCAGTTTGTTTGTAGCTTTTCCAGTCTAGATCTACTTTCAGTTTAATTTAATTGTGTCTTAAAATTTTGTGGCCCTGACGTTTCGATCCCAGGCTATATAGCAGGACCTTTCTCACACTCGGTATCGTACCGAAGCCATTACATATGGTCAGAGTTGAAATCTTAGATAATTTAATTGTGCTTTAAATTTGTATCGGTACCTATACTGGCGGTACATGGTAGGAGCCTACGCGGTGTAGTTTTTTGGGGCACGCGCTCCGCGGAGTTATATAAAGTCCTTCAATTTGCATATTTTGGGGTTTCTTACCAAACTCGAATCAGCACCCTCAACTTACACAAATCCCGCAGTTATGCAACTCTTCAGTTCACGTTTTTTCGGCTATCAAATCATGCACGAGAACAATTATTATTGTAGACTGAAACGAAAACTAATAATAAACGAAAATTATGATAACGGCCGGCCGGCATATGGATGGTGAAAAAAGTTGCTCGCCTTTAGAAGATAGAAAAAAAGCCGAAGACATGAGTCAGTAATCAGTGGTTTATATCACCATAATTATGGAGTAATGAGTAATGGAGCTAGCTCCAAAGCACGGATTTCTACAAAATAATTAGACCTATATGTAACAAGTACGTACGTGTAACGTCATGCCTTTTCAAAGATAGGCCCTGCAGATTTGTGGTTGTCGTATTCCGTCGAAAAAACGACATTGCATTCATTTGCTGGACAAAAAATAACAGGTGGGAGTCCTCAAATGAATACCATGTTATTAAAGAAGTTTCAATGTAGCCTCCAAGATTTTGTTCCTATACAAGATATAGTGGCGGTCTGGTGTGCAAAATTGACATTTATCCGGTAAAACTAAAGAGATAGATCTCTTTTGTTAATAAAGATATCTCTCATTCTGGTAATAAATGTTACTTTTGGCACGCAGCTATCTCTATTTACTGGAATGTCAATTTTGCACGCTATGAATTTGTATAATTTTATGGCGGACAGACAGTTATTGTCACCTCGCATAAGAAACGCGGTCATAATTTGTTACCTCACATAATTATGCATGTACACAGAGCTGTACGAATCTGTACCCTTGTGGAGACATGGCTTTGTTCTCGTGCACTATACAACCGCGTGAGAAACTATGTTTTAAATATGCTCCCATTTCAACCGCATTCTCCTGGATGGGTAGAAATTTGGTCCGTATGTCCGTTTTAAATAATACTTCTATTTGCGACACATTCTTACCCATCACGAATTTCCCATTTTCGAGTTATTTCCAAATATCATTTTCGTGAAAACGTTGTGGGGACCTACTATGACACCTTTACAATTTCCCTGTGCGTGCGTGGTAAACTCGCTCGGACACTTTGGCCGCGATCGTCAGGCTTCCGTCGTCTCCATTATTTGACAAAACCTGAAAATCCAAGTTGTGGTTTGTTTCCAGAATTTGAAGGTTTGTAGGCTTGTGATAGGTACAGAGTATTCCCCAATTGCAAGACTGACTTGGACCAAACGCTTGTTTTTCGATGCCTGTGATATCTTAGGCCTATAACAAGTAAGATAGATAGGCCTAATAGATAAAATTATGACCGAAGCCTATATAATAAGGCCGAGCCTAATAAGCCTTCACTTCGAAGCGGCCTATAATAGTGAACTCCATTATGCAAATCAGCTTCCTTCTGCATAATCTTGTCTATACGTAACTGCTCCCGGCCTCAGCGAGTGGATCTGCGAAACTCGATACAACAACGGGGAAGCAAAAGAATAGTAATTTTATAGGCCTATGTCGATATTATAATATTAATTCGTTGTGACCATCTGAGTGAAAACTCTGATAAAATACATCACTGTCCTGGGTCGGATCAACCATGGATAGGCCTAGTGTTGTATTTTATCAGAGTTTTGTGCTTTCCGACTGGTGTTGGCTGCTTCCGACCATGTTCTGACTAGGGAGTTTGTCGACCATGGCCGTTTACGAAATGAAGGCTTATAATTATAGGCTCGGGGTCAGGCTTCGTCTACGTCTGACAAAACCTGAAAATCCAAGTCGTATAGTTTGTTTCTGAATTTGACGGTTTGTTGGCACAGAGTATTCACCAAGAAACTGGGGCCAAACGCTTGTTTTTATATAGATGCCTGCGATATTCTATAACGGCCAAGATGAATAATTATGACCGAAGCCTGCATGAGCCCAAGCCTAAGCCTTCATTTCGTAAACGGCTATTATATTATCCGTCATCTCCTCAGATGGATAAATAAACCCATGCACCTAGGATAGGACTCAATCCCTGCATTTATCTTGTCTCCATATGTTTTCCATCGACTCTGGTCAAATCTCTCTGAAGATTATTCGCAATGGTACGGGCCTTTTCGTATTTTCTTGCCATGACTCTTATGGAACAGTACTCTCCCTTACCCATCTTGTATGTGTTGTGAATTGAATGGCATGAATAGAATAATAATAATGATAATAATATTAATGCTAATAATAATATTAAGCTCCGGCTTCACCTTTTCCTCTTTTATCCCAAACCCGAAAACACCGTACAGATTTTTGGCACTTGGCTGGAGCTGAGTTTAAGCTATGGAATCTTTTTCCGCAAACGGGGTATCTTTTCGAAAACCGATACCAACTTGAAAAGCATTCCAGTGTCAGTCAGGGTTAAAAAAAAAAGTCAACATGATCATTTTTGCATGCTGCAAAGCCTTATAGTCACGAGCCCAATACCCTTATAGCCGAGTTTTGTGTAACTTTAATTTGGGTCATGCATGGTCCGGTCCGGTCAGCGAGTTGTGAAACCAAAAAAATAATGAGACGTTAGGAGACGTATGAAGGTCTATCTGATCAAGCCTTGGTGATTCAAACTGCAACTTGTACAGCGTATTTATAATTAAACAAGCCATACGCACAGCTCAAACATTGTTAAGGGGCCCCGAACGACCTTTCTATCCTAGCGTGACATTCAGTTTCCCAAACTAGAAGTCTGCCTTTATGCAATTAAACCGTGATAGAAATAGAATAAGGTAAACAAATTTATGCAACTATTCTCGAAAGGAGTGAATTGTGATTTCCTTGGAGACACAACTATTGCAACTTTTCTTGAATGAATTGTATAATTATTTTCAGGAAAAAGGGACCGGGAACTTTGGATCAAATTGAGAAATTGGTTGAATTGGTTGATTTATTTAAAGTGATATACGTTGAGTCACCGGCTCTTTTCAGAGCCACACTCAGTCTCAAAGGAGATGATACACATGGTGTCACCGCAAACCAATTAATGATATACACAAATGTTGCAAACTGCTTACTGGTTGAATTATTGGTTGAATTGCATCTAGTTGACTGACGCCCCCACCCGGCAAAGGCTAGTTGATTATTTTAGGGAAGGCCACCATATTAGGGCTGGATAGATCAAATGGAAGAGCACTGGCACGTTAATCCTGAGGTCTCAGGTTCAAGTCCCAGTCCAGGCAAAATTGTCTTTACCATTTTTTTCAAATTTTAGAAATTGGCAAAGAAAACTTTGACTGAACCGGGACTTGGGACCCGAGGCCTGTGTGGATTACTCAAGTGAATTGCAATTTTCTTGATGGACAATTATACTAGGGCTCTTTACGAATCGACGGATAAGGCTCGGGCTCAGGCTTCGTCTCCGTCTGACAAAACCTGAAAATCCAGGTTGTGGTTTGTTGCCGAATATGAAGTTTTGTTGGCTTGATAAAGTGCAGAGTATTCACCAAAAAACTGGGGACAAACGCTTGCTTGTAGATGCCTGTGACATTATAACGGGTTGAGAGAAATATGACCGAAGCCTAAGCCCGAGCCTAAGCCTTCATTTCGTAAACGGCCATATCGTGTTCAATTCCATACACAGTGCATGTGATAAACGTGTTTTCTCAACGTGCGTCAATTGAAAAAAAAAGGTTTCACAGTAATCAAAATATTGTGCAACGTACTGTTTGGCTGAACGACCAATGAGAAGACTACTTTCCAAAGGTAAAGCGATCATTTGCATAACAAGCACCGCCCCTATAATAATTCTGCCGACGGGGATTGGACCGTGATGTTTGTTGTGTCCAGGTAATTTGCTTGTATAATAATGGCGCGTGTAAATTTTACGCAATGAGCTGTTGCTGTTTTCCCCCAACACCGTAGAGGGGGCTTTCCTAATTCGCGTCCAACTACGCGGCTCTGGCTGCGGCGCCGGGATAATCTCTGACAGAATCGTTCCAAGGGTAAAATAGGGGTATTATGGAAGGCTATGAAACTGTTCTGTAAATTCTGTGCTGAAGAAGAAAACGAAGAGAAGCTTCAACATCAAGGAAAGAATACAAGCTTCATATTCAGATGGCGAGGACGACGGCTGAGCCAAAGGCGTGGTTTCGAAAAGGGAGCTGGCGATTTTCTTAAAATTCTTAATTTCTAAACCTCATTGGAGTGAATGTTTGGGCCAAACTCTCAAATACTGCCATCATTAAAACATTTGTGACCCGGCACGTATACAGCATAATGAGGAATAACCCCACTTTTGAGATTTTGAGGTTTTCTAATGATTTGAAAGGGTATACCATTAGCTTTCAAATGAAATCAAAATATAATATCCTCTAATAATTAAAATTTCTGGGGAAAAAAGGAAAATTTATTTGTGATCGAATTGTGAAGATACTTTAAGTTCAGGCGTTGTTTACTCGAAAAGTGTTTTGGAGGGATATTCCTCATGTCGTTGTGCCTGGTCACATTTCACCATTCTATACGTAATATTCTATGGTTTTGTAAGACCTTATTGTTATATAGAGGGATGTCGGCGTTTTTGTGGGCCGACCAAAGATGCGTTGGGTGGACAACATCCGAGAATGGTCGGGTTGTGATACCATCGAACTGTAAGAAGCAGCACTGAAAAGGCGGGCAGTGGTGGAAGCGGTGCCAGTGATCCAAGCGGACGTATAATTTGGGGAGACCACGGGTAACTGCCTAGGGGGCCTATGTTGATTGACTGATTGATTGATTGATTGATTGATTGATTGATTGATTGATTGATTGATTGAATGATTAGTTGATTGATTGAATGATTGATTATTGTTAAATATTGATCCCTATATAGACGGAATAATGTAATATCTATAGTATATCTCAAAATTTACTTGGCCTGACGTTTCCATCCTAGCAGGACCTTTCTCAAAGGCAGAGTGACAAGGACAAAACAGATACATGTACAAGATGGAAGGGGGGAGAAAGTGAATAGGGTGAGCCTCAACGGACAAAGAGGAAAGCTGGTAGGGTGAGATAAAAGGGAAGGGCAAGGAGTACGGGGTAGGGTTTGGTGAGAAGAGGGGAAAGATCAAAGAGAGAAGTGTGGAGGAAAAAACACAAAATAAGGATTATCAGAAAGTATGCATGGTGTTAGTCATTACCCTGTGTTTTCATAAACCATCGACATTATATCCGGACGGTAAAAGAATGTACCGACAAAAAATAATGAAATGTTACAAAACGAATCAAACTTAATGGTAAAACTCAAAATGAGAAAGGTCCAACTGAGAAGAATGTCGGGTAGTGGCAAATTTCGAAAATAAGTGGGCCTGACGTTTCGATCCTAGCAGGTCCTTTCTCAAAGGCAGAAGAGAATGATCTTTCAGAAAGGTCCTGCTATGGGATCGAAACGACGTCAGGCCCACTAAATTTTGAGATTTGCACTTTGGTAATTTGAGTCAATAAGCACTGAATTCGCAATATTTTTTGTTTATGACTCCAGGTCATGGAAAATTGTTGGAAAATGGCAAGGAAAACTTTGATTGGACCAGAACTTCTCTGGTTTTGCGTAGCAGCGCTCTCATCATCTAAGCTATACAGCCCTCAGATGGTGGCCTTCCCAAAAAATTATTACGACTAATCTTGGCCGCTGGGGGCGCCACCGCGCCAGTTTCTACCGTTTATCTCCAGGGATTTGTGACGCCCTATTTTCATTTAGATGCCAACAACCAATTGTTGTCAACCTGGCTATAGCAGCTCGGGGATCACACAAAGTTGATGCAGCTTTTTGCAGTTGAAGTCAAACAAATGAAGGGAGACCTGACTAGAAACCTTTTGAACAATTTTGAAAAATGGCAAATAAAACTTTGACTGGACAGGGACTTGAACTCGAGACCTCTGGTTTCGCATACCAGCGCTCTTACCATCTGAGCTATCCAACCTTTAGACGGCGGCCTTCCGAAATAGTCAACGAAGTCATTTATCAATTACATTGTTAGATTTCCAACTTTGGTAATTAATTTGCAACACTGGACATGGGACATTTAACTCCGGATTGAAGGATTTGAAAAGGAACAGCATGGTTGAATCATGGAGGAATAAGGTGGTTGAATCATAACTTAAAAGTAGTTTCAAAAATTATTTAGTGGGCCTGACGTTCCAATCCTAGCAGGACCTTTCTCAAAGGCAGAATGACCTTTAAGAAAGGTCCTGCAAAAGGTCAAAACAATTTGAAAAATTCTCAAAATTGAGTGGGCCTGACATTTCGATCCTAGCAGGACCTTTCTCAAAGGCCTTTCTCTTTTGCCTTTCAGAAGGGTACTGCTAGGATCGAAACGCCAGGCCCACTAAATTTTGAGATTTACATTTTGGTCATTTTAGTTGTCAGTAAGCAGTTTGCAACATTTTTGTATAAAACTTATAACAAAAATGATTTGAGAAATGGCAAAGAAAACTTCACTGGACTGGGACTTGAGACCACTGGCTGAGTTACCACTCAGGCTCTTTTCAGAACCACGCCTCTTCTTTGAGAGACCTTATACATGGTGTCACTGCAAACCCTCCTATATTGTTCCACCCACCATGCAAAGCCTTAAGTCTTATTTTAAAAACATTGAACATTTTGAATGGCCCCTGAGAGGATAGTAATAACACACATTTTATTGGCAGATTATCTGTCTTCTGGCCATGTTTTATTCAACACAGATAGGCTCTCTTCAAATCCATCAGCTATTGGCTTGCTTTGGCGAATGGCTGTGGCTTCGAATTGCACGAGTCTGCGGACGCTTTGCTTGCGACCTGCGTCCAGCTACCATAACCCTGTGTGCTGCTGACAGCCGTAGCCAATGAATTCGGACACAGCCTTGGTGATGACTTCATGCGCGAGGCTTCAAAAGATGCTGTTCCCAAAAAGACTTCTCCTTTTTTTAAATCTGTAATTTTTGAAAACAAAATGGGAAAGAAAACTTTGTCTGGACCGGGACCTGAACCCTAGGCTTCTGTCTGCATCTGAAGCTTCTACAGGCTTTAGTGGTCTCCTAAACACAAGCGCCATCATTAGTTGGAATCCAGCAGTCTCCTGATGACAGGCCAAGCACACGTTGACTAACTGGCTCTTCTCAGAGCCACAATCCTTCACGAAAGTGGTGACTTACACGGTGTCACTTCAAACTTTCCACATTGTGCTTCCACCATGCAAACACAACCCCCATGACAAGGCAATTTTGACTTTTGATTAAACTTGCTGTTTCAAAACAAATGCAAAATTGTAGTTAGTGGCCTAACGTTTCGATCCTAGCAGGACCTTCAACAGAGGCTAAATGACTCAAACACACAAGTTTAAACAAATGCTTGATAAAAAGTCGTGACTCATGGCTCGATAATTTCAGACTTGAATACAAGTCTGAGTGTTTTTGCATAGGTGAACTCGCTAAGTGTCTTGCAATCGGTCAATACATCATTTACATGTAATGGCAAATTTGATGAAACCGACCAGTGTCTTGTGATGATGAGGTTACAGTTGATTCTGAGGTCCTTTACAAATCCTTGAATCAGGCTCGAGCTCAGGCTTCGTCCCCGTCTAACAAAACAGAGTATTTACCGAAAAAACAGGGGCCAAAACCCTTGTTTCTAGATGCCTGTGACATAATAACAGGTAAGGGAGATATGCCCGAAGCCTTAAGCCTTTTGTAAACGGCTTATGTCAATTTTGAAGAAGAATCTTCAGTTCTCTTGTGGTTTTCGTTTAGTCAAATGGTTTCTGTCATCATCATCTAAAGTCCGCTGAAATTGACCATAGGACCAATGCAGTGTCTTGTGATGAGGTCAGGGATTGCCTTTAAGTCGACCTCTCCCCCTCCCCCACAATCCACCCCTCGTCTCCTCCTCCGCAGAGGCTAATTCCGTGCGGTCATTTGGACGACAATTCTCCAGTTCTCCCGTGGCTTTCCGGCGAGCCCGGCCCGGCCTCAATCTCCTTGCCCACGCTGTCCAGCCTGCGACGCACGAGGAACTCGCCGTTCCACTTGAGGAGCGTGGAGTCGTAGTCTCCGTTGGGCAGGCCCTGCTTCAGGACGACCGGCTTGATGCGCACCAGATGCCTGACCTGCTGCAGCAGGGTGTTCACTGAGGGCGTGTTCTTGTGGACCACTGGATGGTTCATCTGCAAAGTCACGCACCACCGATTAAAAAGTTGGTCAACCAAAGGAAAAACTGACTGGGAACTTTTGAACAATTTGAAAAATTGGCAAAGAAAACTTTGACTGGACCGGGACTTGAACCCGAGACCGCTGGACTAACGTATCAGTGCTCTTCCATCTGAGCTATCCACAAAGTGGATGCAAGTTTTTCAATTCGAACAAACCAAGGAAAAACTGACTGGGAACTTTTGACCAATTTGAAAAATTGGCAAAGAAAACTTTGACTGGACCGGGACTTGAACCCGAGACCTCTGGACTAACGTACCAGTGCTCTTCCATCTGAGCTATCCACAAAGTGGATGCAGGTTTTTCAATTCGAACAAACCAAGGAAAAACTGACTGGGAACTTTTGACCAATTTGAAAAATTGGCAAAGAAAACTTTGACTGGACCGGGACTTGAACCCGAGACCTCTGGACTAACGTACCAATGCTCTTCCATCCTAGCTATCTATCCACTGGTTCATTTGGCCCAAGATTTCTAGACAAGGTGGCTTACATACCAATCACCTGTATGCAACTGTCCATGGGGCAAAAATGTGTTGATTTCCAAAACAAAATGGGCAAAAACCTCCCGGTTCGTGTCGCAAGATTAAAACAGCAGCTCCGTAACTTGCAATCTGGTCCCCTGTACGTACATGTATGTGCGGTATAGCGGCTAGCTGCAAAGACATACAGGGGACCAGCTGGGGACCAAATTGATTTGTAAATTTGGTATGTAAGCCACCCTGTGTTCCGTATTAGTCACCCCTAATTATCTTGACCCCCCCTTACCTAGTAACCTTCAGCCCACTTCAGCCCACTACTACACATGACTCAAATATCCTGGACCCATTCCACTGACCACTGACCACTTTCTTAGAAACCTTCTGACCAGACCTCCTGCATTGAAACCTGTTGACTAAGCACTCTGTCCTCCATCATTTTAGTATTGTATTATAATTATAGGTCACCTACTCCTTTAGACCACACCCCCAACTCCTTAGACTAGTAATATAAATGTGAGGACCACTCTTGCTAAGAGGGTAAGAGAGAGTAACAGAGAAGACAGAAGAGTGTGTTTATGGATCAGAGTTAGAGTACAATTGCTAGATGCTGCGTTGAATGTAAAAAATGAATGCTGTATATTGTTGCCACTACATGAGAGTGAACTTAGTCCAATGTGAAAAAAGTGTAAGCCTGAAGATCAAAGCCTTTCTGATCCCGCAACACAACACTTGCCTGGAAATCTTGGCCCAAATAAAACAGTATTTTAGGAAATATGCGGAACCTGCTGAGCCCTATGCCGCAGACTGAACGTTACACAGTAGCCTAGGTGGAAATTAGGCATGGTTATCTGTGGGGGTTCGTAGGGAGAGCAGTGGACGGAGGAGCCCACAGTTCTGGGGGTAGGTAGGCTAGCCGATTCTTTCCTCCCAAAACCCTTTCCCTCACCCTTTCCAGCATCAGCTGCTTCATAATGTTCCGTTCCCAGTATGGGCGGCGCTTCAGTGATCGGATCCGCCAGACTGCGTGCAGCATGTGCGGACTCCCCTCTGGCGAATCAACAGCCCCCGAGGGCTCGGCGGGGGTATCAGACGACCGGGTGGTGGCAGAGCACAGCGCCCTCGATGGAGGGAGACACGGGAGGCGACTGCCCCAAACTGGGGAGATCATCTGAACGGAAATAAGAACACAATTTCATGAGAAAAAAAAGCTATTTAAAAATCATCATGAAGTTAATACAATTGCAAACTGATATACAAAAAATGTTGCAAACTGCTTACTGACTAAAATTACCCAAATGCAAATATTAAAATTTAGTGGGCCAGACGTTTCGATCCTGGCAGGACCTTTCTCAAAGGCAGAGAAAGGTCCTGCTAGGATCAAGTCAGGCCCACTAAATTTTAACAATTGCAAACTGCTCACTGACGACTATGACCTGCAATAAATCTCAAAATTTAGTGGGCATGACGTTCCAATCCTAGTAGGACCTTTCTCAAAGGCAAAGTGACAGAAGGACATACACAGACAGTAAGGGGATGGAAAGGTCATGATAAATAATTCATACAAAAATAACACTAATAAAAAAATATATAATATTAAATTATAATAAATACTCTGGTATTTAGTAAGTAGTTAGCACATATACCGTTAGCACTTATATTAATAATTCTTAAACCATCTTATCAGAAATCTACTTTATAAAAAAAATAAGTGCAAGTTTGCAAATGCAATTCATTAATGTTGAAGTTTATTGTATTTTTACTGGTTGGATACTGTCGACTGTGTCGGATTTGTTCTTCAACTTCGTCTTGTTTCTGACCATTTCTGACCGACTTTTTGTGTGGGTATCAGTATTTATTTGTGCAACCGGCCAGTACTAAATACTGTTTCAGAGCAGCAGAATACCTGTTAATTAGTGTTACGAATGTCTGAGATTGAGAAGGGATATCACTCGGAACATTGTTGAAAGAAAATTACATACTTGCTTGACTGCACGCAGACACCCGGCCATTTTGCCTTTTCTCACATGTTATGTTCCTGAATGTTTATGTCTCGTCAACAGGGGGCGCTATTTCAAAATAACGGTGAACACGTGCACGTGAGCAGCATACAATCAACAATTATTTTGGCCAGCGGTGCCACTTATTATTGCCTTTGGGAGAAATGATGTTGTTGTGGAATTAATTTCACGTGACGTTGTGGTTAATATTTGCCCAATTCCAATACAGGCACTTACATCAACCTCGGTCAAGAATCCCCTACCTGATTTGGAATAAATTCCACGGAACCGAAAATAATGAAGTATTTCGATTCAAGTCATCATACCCCACGATAGTGAAGAGATAGCTGTTGAGGCAATATATGATCCTTTTTTGACGGGTAATTTATTTTTGTTACCTTGCTTGGCCAACCTTGCAGACAACATTAAAGTACGTAACGTACGTAACGTAATGATACAATATCAGTTCGCCAAATAATAGTCACACCCCCCGAGTCCTCCATGGTTATCTTCCATGAACAACTAAGAGTAAGAGTGATGGGTGCACTTGCACTATAGTAAATACTGGGTGTCGATTTCAACCAAGAGTTGCGCTTCGTTTGCTCTATGGACGAAGCCAGGTACCAAAGGTACGAGTTGGTTACGGCACAAGTTGACCGACGAAGATACGAGTTGGTACGAGATGGTGAAGGTACGGGTTGGCCAAGAAACGAGCTAGCGAAGGTACTATAGGTACGATCGAGCTGACCTAAGTAAGCCAAAGAAGCACCCTGAATGGTCCCATGTGTCCGTTTTCTGTTCTTATGCTGTCCCGCCGGAGAATAAGGGTGGCCCACCTGGGGCACCCTCCAAACAGTTTTCCACCACCTTCAAGTCCAAGAAGAAGCCGCCCGCCATTTCCGCGCGCTACCTCTGACAAACCTGAAAATCCAGGTTGTGGTTTGTTTCCGAATTTAAAGGTTTGATAACTTGATAGGTGAGTATTCACCAGGAAACTGGGGCCAAATGCCTGTCTTTAGATTCCTGTGGCATTATAACGGGTAAGAGAAATAATGACCGAATCGAAGCCTAAGCCCGAGCCTAAGCCTTCATTTCGGAAGGCCTATGTAATGATGTAGGGGACGGAAACCAGCCCAGCCGCTAGCCAGTTACTCATGTGTAAATCGAAGCTGTAGTCGATTCATTCATACGCTGCCCTACTTCCGACTGATGAGGGCGCTATTTCCAAAATGGCGACGACCAGGGCCTCAGCAAAACGCGCGGCCGCGAAAGCAAAAGAGGGGGAAAAAGACGATTCAGATCGGGGGAAAGAGCCAGAGTCGACTCCCGAGAGTGAGCCGAAGCCGCAGCAGTCCGACGAAGATGAAAGACCGAGGCGTATGGCCGTCATTCCGAGGAGCTTCCTGCGTGAACTACTCTCAGAATCAATACTCGGTGAGCTTTTGCCAAGAGAGGGCGCTCTTTAATTCTCAGATATCAATCGTGGTTGGGTTTTTTTTACATTTTTTTTCAGTTCCCGTTCTTCAGAATCTTCATTATTTTGGGATGAAAAAAGAGAGTTTCGTCTAATCATGTGAAAAGATATCACATTGTTAATGAAATAAAGTTAAAGTTTAAACACAATCTCAGGCTTATTATTTAATATTAATTGAAAATAGTCTGACTCCGAGTCCGAGTAATGTGCAGGACCTTACGGAATTTACAAGTACAAAAAATTACCCAAGTCACCCTTTTTGAAAGGTTGGTGTGGAGACCCACCCACAAAATTTAAAAAAGGGTGACTTGTAGTTGTAAGGTCCTACTACTCCTAGTTGCTCGGACTATCTTTGGTCGAGTTCGGGCGGTCTGTTCTTCACGACAAGAACCTTGTTCTCGCACTCGAACCACACAAACACGACCCAAGAATGCTGCACTCGGAACAGGATCACACACCACCTCTCCACCACCAGGGTTATTCACGAACAGCCAAGAACGTGCGCCCGAACTCTACCATTGAGATAGATAGTCATTAACTTTATACTTTGTAGGGCTATGGAGTACGGAGGGAAAAGTTACATTTTTTTTTTTACTGCACGTCAATGCAGACATCAGTGACATCATTGCGTCGACCAAACACTGTCAAGTCAGCGTGCATCCTCAATTTTTGTTCAGAGCGTAACAAAATTTTAAATTCAGTCAAATCCTCTTTTTCTGTAACCCAGTAAGTGACCTTCCCTCCTCCCTTTCCCTACTCCCTCTTCCCACCAGGGTATATCTTCTGGTCTGTCTTCCATGCTCTGGCCCCCATGGTCTGGTTCTACCCGCTGAACGAGCTGCAGGTGACCGGCTACGAGGCCTGCAGCCTGGTCTGGTTCCTGCCGCTGCTGTGCGCGGTCGGGGCCGTCCACCGGGCCGTCCAGTCGCGCTGGGGGCTCTTCCTCCTGCGCGCCGTCTGCGTCACCAGCCTGGGGTCCTTCCAGGCGCCCACCACGCTCCTCCGGCTCCAGGCGCTGACGCTGGGCAACGGGGCCGCCGTGCTGCTCCTGTACGCCACGCTGTGGCACAGGTCACTGCACCAGAGGTGGGTGGGGTTGTCCAATTGGCCAAGGATTTGGAACGGTTGAGATTTGAAGGCTTTCATTGGTGAGAGTTTTCATTGGTGAGAATGTAATTCAGTGAGGTCTTGTCCAAGGTTGCTCGATTGGATGATAAACACCGAATGCTCAGGCAAAATCTCATAGAATGGTGAGAGTATCACAGATTTAACATGATGTTTTGCATTGAGGAGAATGTACATAATTCAATGAGGTTTTGCCTTTGCTTGCCGGGATAAACACTGGCAAAACCTCATTGAATTCCGAGAGTACCAGAATGAGTGATAGGTTTGTGGTAACAGATGTGTATCCGAACAGTGCCTGTCCTGCACTTGGTCACAACATTCCTGTTTTGCACTGGCCTCGTGTCTCCACTCCCCTGCACCCTTCCCCGTTTGACCCCCTTCCCCCTATCCCCCTTTTCCTTGATCAGATCCACCAGCTTCTGGGGGCTGATGGTGGGTCTCATGGCTCTTCTGGCGTCCCGTATCTGGTACGTCTCTCTCACGCCTGCCTGGAGTGACACTCAGAGCAACTCCTTCATCATTGCCTTGGGAGTTGTCGCCGCAATCGACAGATTCATGGCAGGTTGGTGTTGGTGAATGTTTCACAGAATGAAACAAAAAAAACCCAGATTGTCACCAATGTAATTTAACCACAAAATTTAACAAGGACAATTTCAGGATAAAGGCTCAGAGGAAGTGATTTTTTCGGAGGCTGCTCACCTTTGTCGAGCAGATAAAGGTTGTCAGTCCACGTTTGAAAAGTTGCTTCGCCAAGCCGACATTGTGAGCCAATTAATATGTGACCCGGCACAACGACATGAGGAATATCCTACCAAAACACTTTTTGAGTAAACAACACCTGAAGTTAAAGTATCTTCACAAATTGATTACAAATCAATTTTCTGTTTTTTTACTTTCGGAAATTTTAAGTATTAGAGGATATTAGTTTTTGATATCATTTGAAAGCTAATGGTATACTCTTTCACATCATTAGAAAACCTCAAAGTCTCAAAAGTGTGGTTATTCCTCATTATGCTTTGCCGGGTCACATATTTGATCTGTGTGTCATTTTCCCATGATGAACAGCCTCTTCTCTGCTAGTAGTTAACACTCTGCTGAATTTGTTATCCTTGCAGAGTGTAGATATTTAAGGCATCTACTAATTACTAAGGCAATACTGCAGAGACATACATTGTTAATTCGTTGCAAACTGGAAGCTTTTTTTACTTGGGTCCACACAGAGAGGGAAATACACACATAATAAGGAAAATCTGCCTGTCTAGTCTGTGGTTATGTGAACAATAAAGCAAATGAACAGTAAGGGCAGAGCTTAGCATTGTTGTCTTTACTACTGTACTGCCACTGGAATAGTGTGCTTTCCAGGCGAACTAATTGAATGAGCTGCCTGAGTCCAGTAGTGCACAAAGGAATACATTTCAAAGGATGTGGTTGCACAGAGATTTGTAAAGTAAGAGAAATGCAGTGGGGGAAAACCTGTGGTTAAATAAGAGATATTTTTAAGTCAATCAGCTGATTCCTTGGCTGTTAGAAGAAAACAAAGTAGAACAAATTATTTGATGAAATAAAACTGTTGGATGAATAAACTTGATGAGTAACATCCACTACACAGAGCAACAGCAGAAACCAACCTAAACAATGATTAAACTGTATTTCCCGAAGCCTGTAGCTTCGTTGTGCACAGTATAAGTATTACAATGCTTGAACCAAAGAGGGCAGCAAACCATTGCACTGTTAGCCCGCGACATCTCGGGCATAGCATCGTACTGTGTGTAAGTGTACCCCGAGAATTCTCGGGCTCAGCAGTGGAAGTGTTAACTTTATTTTTGTTGCTGGGATGAGTAAGCCAGTCAGAAGCAACCAAACCATTCTACACATACAAGAAGTTCCAATGGGATCGTTGACTTGCTTGGTCATGCTTTGTTTCTACAGGGATGTAAGACTTCCGGAAATTTCCGGGTAAAAAAAAAAAAAAAAAAAAAAAAATTGGGGGGGGGGGATTTTATGTCAAACAGGTTTCTCAAACTGCTCATTTTCATCTGTTAAAAAACCCTAAAAAACTGAAGGGCACCTGCAGCCCTGCTGTGAATCTTTCGGTCGCATACGTAACGGTCACTCGCAGTCGCATCTCTCGATCGCGTAAGTGCTCACTCACAGTCGCACAATTTATTGGATTTTCAGGGAATGACTTTGTCGGTCACTTACATCCCTGTGGGATGAGTATGCCAGTCAGAAGCAACCAACCAACCATTATACACATACAAGCAGGGCCCAATTTCATAGAGCCGCTTAAGCGTGAAAATCTGCTAAGCAGGAAAAGTCTTCCTCGTGTAAACAGGATTACAAACCGCACTTCGATATGATGTCAATTGCTTTTGACTTGTACTCCACGCTTCTTAACTTAGCGTGAAACAAAAGCGAAGTTTGGGTAGGCAAGGGGATCCTGTGACTCAAGAGTTTGTGCGCTTAAACAGTAATAAACACATTTTGGCGCTTAAGCGGCTCTATGAAATTGGCCCCAGGTCTAATAGGATTGCTGATGTGCTTGTCGCGCTTGCTTCCTAGTGGAGTACCCACAGCCCAAGCCGGCCAATGATCCCAAGATGGCCAGCGCGTGGCGGAGCACCGCCATGGGCTTTGGCAGTCTCCTCTTCATGACCCACTGGATGTTCGGAGAGGTGTCCGTCCTCAGCCGATGGACCGTCAAGGGCTACCCCTTCCCGGGGCCCGGTCCATTCCTGGCAGGGTAGGTATGAACCGAATTCACCCCCGGGGGAAAAGTCAGTCTTCTCTTCCCCTCCCTCCCCTGTGTGTAAACTGTGTGAGGTTGCCCACCCCACCTCACGCTTTTGACCCCTAAGACCTGAAGACTTTGCCATCTGAGCTATCCAGCCTGGGCTGGATTTCACAAAGCCTTACGATGCATCGTAACTCAACTTACGACGGACAACCCTTTGTAAGCTGTGATAGGCAGTATAGTTTCTGTGCATCGCTCATCGTCTTGCGATTAATCGTAAGGTACGACGAGTTTGGTTTTGCCTTTGAGAAAGGTCCTGCTAGGATCGAAACATCAGGCCTTTGAGAAAGGTCCTGCTAGGATTAAAACGTCAGGCCCTCTAGCTTTTGAGATTTATGTCATTTGTTTATTGTGATTCAATTTACTTTGTACACTGTCCTGTAATACAATGTAAATCAAACCTTTTTAGTCATGTGACTTTGTGTTTGATGTTTTCTTTCAAATAAGCCGTAAATGAATGAAATTAATGAAAAACTGGTGATGTTCCCTCTCACCTCACCTCCCCTCCCTTCCCCTCCCCTCACCTCACCTCACCTCCCCTCCCCTCCCCTCCCCTCCCCTCCCCTCCCCTCCCTTCACCTCCCCTCACCTCACCTCCCCTCACCTCCCCTCCCCCCTCACCTCCCCTCCCCCCTCACCTCCCCTCCCCTCCCCTCCCCTCACCTCCCCTCACCTCACCTCACCTCCCTTCACCTCCCCTCCCCTCCCCTCTCCCCTCACCTCCAACGGCTCTAGGGCCGTGGTCTTCATCGAGCTCCTGACCGGCCTCCTGATGTCCTCCAAGAAGGGGCTGGCCACCCACTTCCTCTGGTCCTGGTTCCTGGGCCTCCACTGCTTCCTGGGCGTCTACTTCCTGCAGTCCTTCCTGGGCTTCTTCTGCGGCCTCCTGATGGGCCTGTACCTGATGGCCGTCTGGCCGGAGATGGTGGACCGGCTGGCCGCCTGCCCACCGGTCCGCACCCTCTGCCTGGCGATGGCCATCTACCTCTTCGAGACCCTCTTCAGCGTCTGGACGACGGCCTTCAACTTTGTGCCGCTGGGCTCCTACACGAGGTAACCTTTTTTTCTCTCTGATACAAGCATTACAAATGCACATAGTAAAAACACAACCGACATTAATTGAACATACAAATTTAACTATCAGAAAATTAAATAGTAGAGATTAAATATCATGCCTAAATGGAAGTGTTTAAAAAAACACAAACAACATTATCTATACGAATCAATATGAATCATGACCAACAGCCGATTTCACGAAACTTCAAATGTTGCGTACGCAACATTTTGTTGCGTAACTTACGCAACATTTGCTGCCTTTTCTAAATACAGCAGAAAAAAGCCATTGTGGCGGAAGACTTACGCAACATTTTACGTTTTGTAACTTACGCAACTTTTCTTGAAATCGGCTGCAAGACCCATTTTGACGCAAGTTGCCACAAAGTTGTGAGATTAGTCAGTAAATTGCGCTATTGTAGGACCTTTACTCTGGAGGATTGACGGATAGCGCGCGGGAGACATTGTGTTGGCATGTCACACAGCCCAACGGTTGTCGGTCAGGCAGTGGAATTCCACCCACATTCTTCACCGCAATCCGTACGCTCGGTTGGGGCCGACCATCTCAACGACCATCTTGTGGAGACATTGCTTTGTTCTCGTGCACTATACCACGGTGTGAGATACGACGTTTTAAAAATGCTCCCATTTCAACCACATTCACTTTCCTGTGTAGACATTTGGACCGTATGTCCCTAAATACATGTATATAACACTTCAATTTGCGACGGATTCTTACCCATCACAGATTTCCCCTTTTTGAGTTATTTCCAAATGTCACTTTCGTGAAAACCTTGTGGAGACCTATACACAATTTTCCTGTAGAGACCTATTCAACCTATTATCTTTAGGTCTTCACAAGGCACTACGGGAGATTCACGCCCACATACATAAGTCATGCTACGCTCCATTGACGACTCACAATGGGATCTTTTTCAATAATCCCTTGTCAAAAGCCACACCAATACATCCAAATTGTGCTAGATTTTACACTCTTGTACACATACACATGTAGTATACCCTTATTGATTTATTTCACAGATATATATTGTTCCCGATTGAAAAAAACCAACGCATTGTTAACAAAAATCTGTATGGTGGTCATGGGCACTGGAAAAAACGCCCGGCGCGAAGTGGTTAATGGCCTTTCCTGCGAAAAAGAAGGATATCATGACTAGTCGCTGAAGCCTCCTACCTTCCTTCTTCCCCGCAGGGAGCATACGCTGATTCTGGGAACCTTTGCCATGTTCACCATCATGCGGGTGCTGCTGATGGGCGAACCCAAGGATCACCGGGACCCGCTCAGCAAGCACATCGCCTTCCCCAACCTGGACGGCACCGGCACCTACCAGCTATTTGCCGACGCCAAGATCAGTGAGTTTGGGCCGCTCAGAACGCCGGCCTCTTGCCGATTGTAGTTCCCTCTGGCTTCGAGAGTTTGGTCAAGGAACCACAAATAATAATCTGAAAAGTTAGATGGGCTGACGTTTCGATCCTAGCAGACCTTTCTCAAAGGCCTGACGTTTCGATCCTAGCAGGACCTTTCTCAAAGGCCTTTAAGGTCCTGCTAGGATTGAAATGTCAGGCCTTCCAACTTTCGAGATTCATGTACCGGTATTGCAGGTCATTTTAGTCAGTGAGCAGTTTGCAACAGTTTTTGTATTGACCACAAAATGATAATGATGACCGTGATGTCAAATGGGGATTGGTTGTCTCTCCGACGACAATCGAGGAGTGATCGCAAGGTGGACAATGTTTACGGAGACCGTTTTCTTTGTGTTTCCCACAGTTCTGGTCCTGGTCCTCCTGCTGGGCTGCGGCGGCTTTGTCTGGCGCTTCGATCCGGCCGGTGTCCGTGCCCCGGTCAAGGCAGAGCCCAGGCAGTTCACGGGAATGGTCTGGACGGCCCACTTCATGTACGACAACAGGGGCTGGCCCAGCTTTGAGCGGGCCGCCAAGATGATAGAAGACTCGGGTGAGATTCGAACCCCGGAACCATGACCATAGCCAAGGAGCAGGGGGAAGGGGTGGGGGAGGGGTGGGGTGAGGAGTGGGGGGGGGGTACCCTGGCAACCTTTTGAAGAAAATTCTGGTAGGATTCGAACCCCAAACAAGGGGGCCATTTTCATAGAACCACTTAAAGGCCCAATACAACATTGGGAAGATCGGAAAACATCGATGTCCACAGATTTCCTTCCAATTTACACAATTTTGTAGATGGTCATAACAGAATCCTCATGTTGAAATCTTACGGTCTGGGATGCTGTACTTCTCGAGAAATCTTCACTCAAACATCGACAAATAGTTTATTACTCACGCTTAAGCGGCTCTATGACTTTGGCCCCAGGTTCTAAACAGTTTGGGAAGATGTTGGGAGACCCTAGTGGGGTGAGAACCCAGATCCAACAAGAACTAGGCCAGGGATGGGTGATATTGGAAGGACTGCAGTGATCACAGAGGACTCCGGTGGGGATTAGAACTTTGAACCAGGTTAGGGGGTGATCGGTAGAAGACTCTGGTTGGCTTAGAACCCTGGCCTTGGAAAGTGGTTGAGATGTAAATTAACTGTCTATTATCAAAGAGGATTCTAGTAGGATTAGAACCAGGCCAGGGTTGGGAGGGGGGGGGGTCGCTGACTAACCCTATGTAGGAGACTGGTAATATTAGAACCTTGAACCCACCAGACTCAAAAGCAGGGTTTAAACAAACTATCAAAAGAAGTAAAGAAACTGGTTGGTTTATATCAAACAACTCGATATCAAACAACTCGATATCAAACAACTCGATATCAAACAACTCGATATCAAACAACTCGATGTCAGACACTATTCATCAGGGCTGGATCATTCCGAGGTCCAGTCTGTTGTAGGGTTTGTCCCTAACGTTTGTCCCGTTGGCTCTGTCCAGGCGCCGATGTCATCGCTCTGCTGGAGGCCGATGCCTCCAAGCCTTACCTAGGCAACAATGACATCAGTATGTGGCTGGGCGAGAGGCTGGGCATGTACGAAGACTTTGGCCCCTCCACCAAGTCCCACACCTGGGGGTGAGTCTGACTGTCTGTCTGACTGTCTGTCAGTGTTGTAGGTCTCCAGACCTGGTCTCGGTCTCGAGACAGTCTCAAGACCTTTTTTTTTTGCGGTCTTGGTCTCGGTCCCGGTCTCGGTCTCTTTATGAAAGTCTCGGTCGCAGGAGGCTGGTCTCGGTCTTGACAGCTCTGGTCATGGTCTTGGTCTCGATCTCAGATGTCTCGGTCTCGGTCTCGGTCTCGGTCTCGGTCTTGAATGCCATGTTCTCGGTCTCGGTCTCGAACATGAAGGTCTCGACTACAACACTGCTGTCTGTCTCTCTGTCTGTGTCTGTCTGTCTGTCTGTCTGTCTGCCTGACAGTCTGGCTGTGTCTGTGTATAGCTGTACATGTTTGTCTGTCTGTCTGTCTTTCTGCCTGTCAGTCTGGCTTTGTCTGTGTATAGCTGTACATGTCTGTCTGTGTGCCTGTCAGTCTGGCTGTGTCTGTGTATAGCTGTACATGTTTGTCTGTCTGTCTGTCTGTGTGCCTGTCAGTCTGGCTGTGTCTGTGTATAGCTGTACATGTTTGTCTGTCTGTCTGTCTTTCTGCCTTTCTGTCTGGCTTTGTCTGTGTATAGCTGTACATGTATGTCCGTCTGTCTGTCTGTCTGTCTGGTCCTGGATGGGGAGGATTTACAGGATGACGAGCATGATGAGGATGATGGGGACAATGAGGCTGGGGAGGATGAGGCAAATGAGGATGAGCCGGACAACGATAAACCCAGTTGAGATTCATCTCTGAGACTTTCTTCCTCATAAGATTGAAGAGCCCCCTCACCTAGACTTGACCCAGTCCTCAACCTTTCATAGACCTCCCCTCCCTCCCTGTGAAGCCTAACAATATAAAACCTTAAAATGTCCTCTATCCTAGGAACCTTCTCACCTAGACTTGACCCAGTCCTCAACCTTTCATAGACCTTCCCTCCCTCCCTCCCCCTGTGAAGCCCTACACTAAAACCTTAAAATGTCCTCTATCCTAGGAACCTTCTCACCTAGACTTGAGCCAGTCCTCAACCTTTCATAGACCCCCCCTCCCTCCCTCTCTCCCTCGCACCTGCGAACCCCACCAAAGAACGCCTTAAAAATGTCCTCCTCTCTCCTAGGAGCCTGCTCCTGTCCAAGTACCCCATCACCTACTCGGAGCACCTCCTCCTGCCCTCTCCCGAGGGTGAGTTGGCGCCCGGCCTTCACGCCACCGTCAACATCTCGGGTCATCTGGTGGACTTTGTCACCTCCCACATGGGCAACTTTGGGTAAGAACCAAAGGCTCTTCCATTTATTTATTTATCGCAATGCTGTCATTCTTTACAACGTAGCCAAGCACATACAGATTACAAACATGTATTGTTGGCCAGTGAGTATCATCTCATAAAACCGCACAGTGGAATGTTGCTGTAACGAACATCCCGGGATCCATGAACATTGTTCGGTATAGCGGTCCGTCATTATAGCAGTTGCGGCCACATATTTTGTACACAAAAATCGGGAGCCAAAGGGCATGTTCATTATAGTCAAATGTACGGTATATCAGCGTTTGTCATAGCGACGTTCCACTGTATTACACATTTTGATAAATAACCACTACATCTCGATAGATTAAATGACAATATTTAGGTCTTTGTCTTAGCGAAAAGACCATGTTGGTTCTGTGCAAATGGTGTGTAGGGGCTTTAAGGCTGGTAAGTTTTTTGTTGTTTTTTCCAAAAAAGTTGTTTTAAAATGACTGTTGGAAATGCATACAAAATTCCACTTTTCATGAAAATGGCAGCATTACAAGTGTTAAAAGTTCACAGCACGTCTGATACTGGTATGTACTTCCACTTGAGTAAGTTACTTTTAACAAAATTTGTCAGGTCGAAATCTGGATTTGTGCAAATGTGTGTAGGGGCTTTGAAGTAACCCTGCCTGAAATACCAAATTACCACAACTGTGTTTTGGTTTTACAAAGTGTAAAACATGGCCAACTGTCTACAGTAGTTCTCTGGGAGACATTTTTTGCCGGTTTCTTTGGTAACTGAAGTTTGTCTCTGTTTTACAGCGACGCAAAGGACAGGCGACTCCAGGCAGAGGTTTTATCAAACATCACCAGGAGAAGGTAGATCGGTTTCCATGGAAATGACTTCCTACATTTGTCATGATTTTCTCTCTCTTTTTTTTTTCTTCTAAAGATAATTCTGATATTGCATGCATTAGTCCTATATTTTAGTTTCTACAGGAAAATTCATACAAGACAAAATGAAAATTGTTCTAAATCTTAGAAAAATTGTCTGATAACTATGGATTTATATTTGTTTATAATTTGGATAGATTCAGATCAAAAACACTCCCTTAAGTTTGTGGTTCATTTAACATACAGGGGGAGCTTTTCTAATGCAGAGATGTTAAGTGCGTTGTGTTGAAAAATGGATAGTCTTTGTTTCCCCATTGAATCCTTCAAATCGGCCCATTCTGCTTGTTCTGAGCACTTGCAATGAGTTCTTGCCACCTGCATGTTAACTCTTTGTAACACAGCCAGACCTGTTGATGAGGATTGAAGTGAACAGTGCACTTTGTAGATCACTTCCAACATTTTCTCAGAGTAATTTGTGGCCTAACAGGTCTGACAGGTTTTAACATAGAGTGAGACCTATTGATGAGGATAGAAGTGGACAGTGCTCTTGTAGATCATTTTACAATATTTTCAGATATTTTCTTTATGGCCATGCAGGTCTAACTGGGTAGTTACCGGTAACCTCTTGTAACAGACAGCCAGACCTATTGATTAAGATTGAAGTAAACAGTGCTCTTGTAGATCATTTTACAATATTTTCAGATATTTTTGTATGGCCATGCAGGTCTAACTTGATAGTTAAGCCCTTGCGACAGACAGCGAGACCTGGTGATAACGATTGAACTGAACATTATTGGAGTACAAGGGGTTAAGTTTGAGGAAGTGCCGACCTGTCTGCTGCTGACATCAGCGTCTCTAAGTCTCCCCTCCCCTAACCTTCTTCTCTTTCCAGCAAGAACCCCACGGTCTTTATGGGATACGTCACATCAGAGCCAAGCAGCAAGGAGTATAAAAAATTCACCACATTTGGTAAACTCAAGGTCAGTCTGGTGGTTCCGGGCCAGTCAGTCAAGAAACTAGTGTGGAATTTGAAGATACTTTTGAATCAAGAAACTAGTGTGGAACTTGAAGATACTTTTGAATCAAGAAACTAGTGTGGAACTTGAAGATACTTTTGAATCAAGAAACTACTGTGGAACTCAAAGATACTTTGAAATCAAGAAACTAGTGTGGAACTCAGATTCTTTTGAATCAAGAAACTAGTGTGGAACTCAAAGATACTTTGAAATCAAGAAACTAGTGTGGAACTCAAAGATACTTTGAAATCAAGAAACTAGTGTGGAACTAAAAGATAATTTGCAATCAAGAAACTAGTGTGGAACTCAAAGATACTTTGAAATCAAGAAACTAGTGTGGAACTCAAAGATACTTTGAAATCAAGAAACTAGTGTGGAACTCAAAGATACTTTGAAATCAAGAAACTAGTATGGAACTGGAAGATACTTTGAAATCAAGAAACTAGTGTGGAACTCAAAGATACTTTGAAATCAAGAAACTAGTGTGGAACTTGAAGATACTTTGAAATCAAGATACTAGTGTGGAACTCAAAGATACTTTAAAAAATCAAGAAACTAGTGTGGAATTCAAAGATACTTTAAAATCAAGAAACTAGTGTGGAACTCAAAGATACTTTGAAATCAAGAAACTAGTGTGGAACTCAAAGATACTTTGAAATCAAGAAACTAAGGCAGAATATATATCATTACTTTGTAGGATCAGCCACTGAACAAAAACAGTAGTGAAAACCTTCACTTTTAAAGCAATTTTCCGTGAATGAAATGTTATATTTCTAGTTCTCAGACTCTCTCTTTCTCTGTCTCTCAGGATATTGACCCAACGGATGGAGATCGCTTCTGTGAATATATCTTCTATAAGGGACTCATCAGGTGAGGGTCAGGGGTCAAGGGTCAAGGGTCCAAGGTCGGGCATGATATCTGCATCGGAAATGGGGGCTTGAATCCCAACCGAGCTGTCTGTGTTTTATTATCTTCTGCATTTTCTCAGTCAAGGAAGTGGCCAAAAGCACCGAGTAGTCAGTGTTGATTTCAAGTTCGTTATGAAGGGCGGACTCTCATTGAATCCAGGTACCTTTTACCAGTTTGCTATTCTAAGAAAAGGACTATCCCTATGCAGTGCCCCACACAGTGAAACGTTGCTATAGCGAACATCCCGGGATCCATGACAATCGTTCAGTGTAGTGGTCGTTCGTTATAGCAGTTGCAGCCACATTTTTCGTACACACAAATCGGGAGCCACAGTGTATGTTTGTTATAGTCGAATGTTCGGTTTATTGTAGTGAGTATTTCATCATTGTCGGTCGGCTGTGGAGCATGCGATTACAAGCTGTCTCCGACCACTGCTGTCTACGGCAGAGTTGACAATATCATTTGGTTGTACTTGTAGCATCCCTTCATAGTCTTCCATTTAGATGTAGTGTCCTGGGCCTTCCTGGTTTCCTTTTTCCATGAGGTGGAATGTAAAGCGCATACTGACGTATAAATTCGCCATCAGTCAGGCGTACTAGGACATGGCCAAGGAACCCAAGTTGTCTGGTTCCGACCCGGCCGTTTAGTGGAATTGTGCCAGTCAGGTTGTACCACAGACATAAATAACCTATAGGCCGACAGCAATACCCAACGCCTATGGAAAACGACGTCAGGATTCTGTAATGGTGATGGCGCCCGACTAAACGTGAAACCATGGGCGGAAGTAGATGAACAATGTGCACAAACATATGGAGAAATCCCGGAATGGTGGATTCAAACTGGATTTTTTGGGATGAAACCATGCCGATTGAGATCAAAAGCCCTTTTCAGAGATGACTACATACTCCATTACAGATATGTATTTGTGTGTTTTATTAGAAATAATAGCGAATCAAAAATTGACGGTCAATTTTCTCGTGGATGGCGGGCCAGTATGCGTAATCTTGCACTGAGTTTGTGTACGTACGTCCGTCCGTGTGACGTGACAAACAAGTTTGCCCACGGTTTTTCACGCGTCCTGAAATTACAGTCTAACGCCCGCTGTTGTCCGTCTATAGGTTATTTATGTCTGTGGGTTGTACACACTGTAGCATTTGGGCTCCTGTCGACTCGTCTGATGTTCAGCATTATGCGAGTGAGAATTGAACACTGTCAGCACAGATCTTTGTAAGGGACACGAAAGAAAATCTCGCTCGACTTTTTTCCCCCCCGTTCTTCAGGAAAGCCTACGCCCGGGTTTCCCACGGAGGGCTTAGCGACACTGAGGTGCAGTTTGCCAAGTTTCTCATTCCCGACCAGGCCAAGTTCAGCGACAACGACGCCGTGACAATAGACAAAGAGAGCGTGGACCAATCGGATTGGCTGCCCAGCGCGTAAGTGAAGCTTTTTTTGAATTCAGAGAAGCCAAGGGAGGTTGACTGGACGGGGACTTGAACCCAAGACCTCTGGATGAACGGACCGTTGCTTTTTTTTGTATTTACCCCTGAGCTATGCAGGCCTTTGTAATAGTTACTTTTTGGTTTAAAAAAAAGTATTTAAAAAAATAGTTACTAAATGTAATAGTTACTTTTTGGTTTAAAAAAAAAAAGAGGAAAAACTGACTGGAAAATTTTGAACAAATCAAACAAGTAGACATATTGCGCGAACAGTGTTTACATGCCATCACATGACTTATAGTGGGTATTTTTGCATCTCATTTGGTGCCGAACAGGAGTGGAAATGAGCAGAGACGACTATCATATTTTCCACGTTCTTCTTTGTATCGCGTGCTCTCTGCCAAAAGAGATGAAAAATTACCCACTGAGTTTGACTGGACGGGGACTTGAACTCAAGACCTCTGGATGAACGTACCGTTGTTTTTTTTGTATTTACCCCTGAGCTATGCAGGCCTTTGGGTGGCGGCCGTCCCAAATAGTCAAGTAATCCTGGCTTGGGTGGGGTGGTGCCAGTCGGAAGCAATTCAACCATGAACTGTTGTATATCTCAAACAAGCAAAGGAAAACCTGAGAACTTTTGACCAAATTTGAGAAATTGGCAAAGGGCAACTGATCCCATAGTTACTGTGAAAAGAATTCTACTGTGAAAGGATTTGTTCTGAATGAAGTTTGTGTTCTGGGAACAATGTGTTGGGCTGTGATGATGCACATACATGTACATGATGACAAGTTGTACGGTATGTTGTATAAAAACCTATGGTATAAACATCAATCTCTATGAATTGAAACATTTGCAAGCTTTGACTGGATTAGGACTTGAACCAGAGACCTCTTGATTAACGTACCAGTGCTCTTCCATCTGAGCTATCGAGCTATGTTGTCTGATCCAACTTATGCATGAAATAGCACATCTGTGAGAATGTCAGCTCAATCCGCCAACGGAGTCTCGAGAAAATCGTGAAAACCGCTTTATTTGTTTCGCGAAAATGCAGCATTTGACGCCGTACTGTTCTGAAAAGTAGTTTAGATCTCGGTGAGATGTAAACTATTTCTTTTCTAATTTCTCCCAAAATACATCATTTTAGGCGGAAATATTTAAGTGAGAGGTTTCTACCATAACCATCTTCAAACTTTATAAGTTTCATGTAAATCTGTGAACATTTCTGTTTTTCGATCTTACCAATGTTGTGTAGGGGCTTTCAGTGGTATGAGCTGCAATACCCATGTCCATTCTTACGCGTTTTTGTTTCCCCTTACTAGATTTGGCGCTCACTACGGCGCAGCGTGGCACATGCAAAGCCACCACTACCACATGGACACACCCAAGTATTTCTATCGCAGCAGCCCACCTACCCCCGGAGCTTGAAGAAACTTCCCTGGAAAGGTGATGCCGTACTCAATCCCAGTTGATGGAGTTGGACTGGAGCTTTTCTGGAAGTACAAATCTTGACCGAGCGATCAAAATGTGGTTTTGGAGAACTTGTATTCAGTTGTGATTTGAAATCGTGTGAATTTATTTGTGTGTGACCATGAATAGCGGTCCTGATTTTTTTTCCCCTGATCATGGCTCTGGCGCTGCATTTTGCTGTAGCCAACAGTATGTAAGAACAGTGGATGACTTAGAATGTAGCGGTGAATGAATTAGCATTAGTAGAGGACTTATGTAGTACTGCAGGAATTACTCAAGTAATTTGGAATTACAGTGTATTGTGGAGAGGTTGTCTTGCACATGGTTAGTGCATGCGGCTTACGTCAAGTGGAGTGGCATACATAATGCAATAGAACTCAATATATCATTACCACTAACCATGCTCAACAAGGTCTCATGAATAGCCATCCTGAAGCCTATGTTCATAATTATACAGTGGATCGTCGCTATAACAATCGCCGATATACCGAACACTCGGCTATAACAAAGATTCCCTTTGGCTCCAAAGTTTTCTGTACAAAATATGTTGCTGTCGCTGCTATCACGAACGACCGCTATACCGAACAATTTTCATGGATCCCAGGATGTTTGTTATAGCGACATTCCACTGTATATGTATCATTTATTCATTTATGTTTTCTTCCAAGTCTGTAGAACGGCTTGTACGCAAAGCACATCCTGGAATACCATCGAAAATGAGGCCACTTTGATGGAGAAGTATCGGAATGTTTTTATTATTGAAATTGGGTGAATAAAAAACGATGTCTCAATTCAAAGTGACAAAAACACTCTTACATGCATGGAGACAAGTTGGGGGACTCTAGAATTGTCGGTGGTTGAATTGGTGAAGTTTTGTTGACAGGGTATTGTTTTATGTTTGATCTGTGAATCGTGTACCTAGGATTTGGCTCGCCTGGTTGAAAGTGCATGCTCAAGGTGAATGTATTAGTATTTGGGGTTAAAGGTGAACACTGGGTCAGAGGTGAATGTGTAGGGTCAGATACACTGTATGTTGGGGTCAGACGGGAACATTTGAGGTCAGATATTAATGATGGGATCAAACGTTAATCTGAAGGGCCAAAATGTGATTGTGTGGGGTTGGTAGTTAATGCGTAGGGTCAAATGTCAAGTGTTGGGGTCAAATGTCAAGTGTTGGGGTCAAATGTGGGTATGTGAGGTCAAACAGGAACAGAACATGTTGGGGTCAATGATGAATCTGTAGAACTTTGGCCAATAGTTACATGAAGGAAATAACTTAAGTTCTGAATACTGCATAGCGTAGAAACGTAAATTCTTGGAGTAGTTTATAGTGATAAAAAAAATAATAATTGTCCGAGTTGTGATTTGATACGGTTTCATACATTTTAGGTTTTCACAGGTGAATGTAATGCAAGTGACGTCAAATGCAAGTGATTATCGAAGATGCAGTTGTTCCTCTGTTGGATTCAGTGGGGGTCTGCCCTTACTTGGGTCCTTTTCCAAAAACCCGGCTTAGGCTGAGGCTCCGGCTTTGTCTCCATTTCTTTCGTCCAATTAATTTATGAGGCATGAAAACGGGAGGCCTTTGGCTTTGTTTTTTGAATGTTACACTCAGTTTTGAAAAGAATTCAAAGCTTCAACTTCAACAGAGGACTCCAACCTGTGTTTTCAGCTTTTGGATTGAACGGAGACGAAGCCGGAGCCAAAGCCTAAGCCGGGGTTTTGGAAAAGGGTCGTGTTGTGTAATAAACGCTGTGTGCTCAGTGCTTGGACCGACTGGCTGATACAAAAAAAACCCAACAACATGCAAGCAGCTGGAGCTGGATTCGAACTCACATCTCCTGCTGTCAAGCTTTGTCTAATTCAATTAATTGCACAGGAATTTCTCAAGAGAGTTGTGTTCATTGCATTGGACAACCATTGAGATCGAGCCAACCTTGTTCGTTGTCACGTTGAAGTATAGCGTCTTAAATAATTGTAGTGTTGGGAAAATTGTTACAAACCACCCATTGTGAATGGCACGCATCCTGTTTGTATGGACTGAAATATCGCATTTAGTTTTTTGTGTTGCCATGAAAACCATGAAAGAGGAATTCTCCAGATTGAGAGGTCTTTGTTTTATTTTTTTTAGCGAGGGAAGGTTTTGGCCAGAGTGTAGCGAATGAAAGCAATAATTCTGAGTTGTCATGGTAACTTGAAGTTTTGTGTTTGTACGTAACAAAGCTGTCGGTCTTGTGGTGTGTAGTTGGAATTCATTGAGCTTTCATTCATGTACGTGTGGTAACTGTGGTGGTCTTAGTTTTGTTATGCCAAATAATGAGTCGCCCAATCTTCCTCACAGCTCCACACATTTGACTTTTAGATCCCTCCCCAGAATCTCTCAATAGCAGCTATCAAGTATCAGAGATGAGAATTTGAGATTGCAAGCTGTTCGCGGGGTGGAGGTAGCAAGTCCAGAGTGATTTGTGGTTCTGCCATGTGAGAATAGGGCTGTTCCCACTATGAAAATAATCGTGATTTTATTCGTGATTAAAAAACTGTTTGTTTTGTTTGGTCGTGTCCACACAGGCCAAAAATTGCATCACATTACTGTTAGCAGTTGTGGTGGTCAAATGGTGGGTGTGTCCTTGAGGGTGGCCCACGCAGGGAGACATAAACAAGGGAGGCCCTTCCTATCAATCAGAACATGAGCGGTGCATTGTGGGATTAAAAAAAAAAGCGGTGCGATTAAGTGGAGCGTTCCCACACACATCGCGTCGTAAATTAACGTGACTATTTGAAAAATTCTCACTCCTAGTGGAGTCTGAATCTCGATTCAAAATCCCACTAATAATCGCGTTTATTGTGTCCACACACGCAGAAAAAGTGGAGTTTTAAATGCGATTAAAATCGCGATCCAATAATCACGTTTATTTGATGTAGTGGAAAAGGCCCTAATGTCACTTTTGTGTGCGGTCCTGAAGAGAAATGGTTCTCCTCGGAAGCACACATTCTCCCAAGAGATACTCTCACATGGCGTACCTGCTCACCACCCTTGACGACAGTCGTCAGGGAGTAGAAGAAATCATGCGCTTGAAGTTAACCTTGTAATTAAGTCATTTCGCTTCCATTTGTAGTCAAATGTAATTGTTACTTTTTGGTTTAAAAAAAAAGAGAGGAAAAACTGACTGGAAAATTTTGAACAAATCAGACAAATAGACAGATTGCGCGAACAGTGTTTACATGCCATCACATGACTTATAGTGGGTATTTTTGCATCTCACTTGGCACAAAAGGCACACCGTATGCCGTAAGTGCCATAACCCCCATACAACACACATCTCATTTGGTGCCGAACAGGAGTGGAAACGAGCATATTTTCCACGTTCTCGCCTGCTCTCTGCCAAAAGAGATGAAAAATTACCCACTGTACGTCAAGTGATAGCATGTGAACAGTGGTCGCACAATCGGTCTATTGGTAAAGAAAACCTAGACTGAACCAGGATTTGATCCTGAGACCTTCAAACAAGCAAAGAAAAAACAGAACTTTTGACCAAATTTGACCCAAAATTGACCAAAATTGGCAAAGGGGCAACTGATACCAAATTTCCTGTGAAAACAATTCTACTGTAACAGGATTTGTTCTGAATGAAGTTTGTTTTCTGGAAACAATGTGTTGGGCTGTGATGGTGCACATACATGTTCGTGCTCGACAAGTTGTACGGTATGTTGTATAAAAACCTATGGTATAAACATCAATCTCTATAAATTCAAACATTTGCAAAGAAAGCATTGACTGATTAGGACTTGAACCAGAGACCTCTTGATTAACGTACCAGCGCTCATCCTATCTGAACATCCCCTTAGATGGTGGGCTTCCTATGTTTTGTACTTTTCTTTTGAAGTTTCCTTTGCTTAAAATCTTGATCTGAATTTCATTCCGTTTGGATTTGTTACAGCAAGCAATGTCTTCGTAAATCTTTTATATTTTAAATGGTGTGTGGTTCAGAGAAGTATTAATTATGCAAATACATAAATTTATTACAGCGACATGGATATAAATATGAACATTTTGAACAATGACTAATGTTTGTATGTAAGTTACTCAACTTACTCGATCGGGTAAAAAGTGGGGAAAATGAACACAATAAATGAAAGTGAGATGAAACTTGTTTGGTCAATTTTATTTTATTGTTTTTTTTGTCTTTACTAAGAATGTAGCGCAAGCTGCGAAATATATGCGTACAATTATATTACCCTTTTTCTTGCAAATAAAAATTACAAATACATGTATGTACAGGAAAATCAAGGTTGCTTGTGTCACCAAAAACATCTATTTACTTGTTTTCAATAGGCCACGTTGTTTGAAATATTCAACAGTCTTGAGTACGATGAGGAAAACAAAAAATATCTTTCTCAAAATTGTCTCTGAGAGAGATCCTTCTAGGATGAAATATTGCCACTTTTTAATAATTTGCATATACCAGGGTGGTTCCAGGGCCTTGGCAGTTGGTAATATCTTTGCATCATTCGAACCCACTACATAAGAAGTTGGTTGGTGTACGGTAACTAAAAATACAAAACAAGATAAAGTGAGCAACCTTCGTCCACTTGGTCCCATGTGACGAGCTGAAACTAAAGAAGCTACGCTCACCTATTGGCAAGCTGAACAATTAAGTTGGCTACCGTCTTGATTTCGGGCAGCTCGGACAGAAGTCGCGGGTTCGAATCCCGCCCGAGCTGCCTGAATTGTTTTCATCAGGCATCGGGCAAAGCACTGAGCACTCGGTGTTTATCACGTCGAGCAAGGGCAAACCTCATTGAATTAAATTAAATTGATATCAATTTAAATTTTCACTCCGATGAAAAGAGCGCCGGTGCACAAAACAAGAGGTCTCTGTTTCAGGTCCCCGGTCCAGTCAAAGTTTTTCTTGTCATTTTTCAAAATTCTTTAAAAAGATTCCCTGTCGGTTTATCTTTTATTTGTTGGCTACCCCCTTGTCTACATGTCATTCGAGGTTCGAATCCCACCCTCAAATGCCCACATTTGGACAAGAAAATTTGGCCTCACAAGCAAAGATAATAGCAAGTGGGGAGGCAGTCAAAGTTTAAGTCCTAGGATACACCTGGAAAGAAAACAGTTTTCAGAATAGGGTTCAACATCCTTGTTCTATTCTCAATACAGGCGATTGACAGCAGTGCGCTCTCAAGAGTTTTCGATGCGTCGGCCAATCACAATGCGTGGAATCTGTCGTCCCTTACCAGACGTGCATTGGGTCGACCGATTCCGCGCATTACGATTGGCCAATGCCTCGCAAACTCCTGAGAGCGCACTATTGTGATTCTCCCAAATTGGAACAAACAAAATCAATACACAGAAAAAGCATCAACCATACATTGCATAGGCTTTGATACATTCTTGAACGAGTCTGCAGTCAACATATCTACCACAAATTTCCACATTTGTTTTTTACTAAAAAAAAAACAACCTCCAATAACCCTTGGTTAATTTTTGTTCAGGGTTCACGATTAGGTTATACTCATACAAAAATCACACAATGCTAGAGGTCACACAAGATGTTTGGGGCCCTTTTCAAAAACCCGGCTTGGGCTCAGGCTCCGGCTTTGTCTTTCTTTCTTTCGTCCAACTACAAGGCACGGCATGAAAACGGGAGGCTTCGTTTTTTAATGTTACACTGCATTTTGAAAAAAAGAATCCGAAGCTTCAACTTCACCAAAGAACTCCAACCTGTGTTTTCAGCTTTTGGATAACAGAGACGAAGCCGGAGCCGAAGCCCAAGCCGGGATTTGTAAAAGGGCCTTGATCTAAAATCGAGGGGAATTGGAAAATTCCCTGTTTTTCGTTTCAGGGCAACACTTGGTGTCAGATACCCATCATGCAACAGCTACTGTCACAAAACACATCACAGCGTGACTAGGCATTTCATATCCATCCATCCAGTAAAAAAATAGTTCCCTTTCCTGGAAGAATCTCAGAAATGTTTCTCTCTTCTTCTTTTTTGTATCCCAAAATCTGTCAACCTTGTCTCTTTAGAAGAATACCTGCCATTTTTTTTTTACAAGGTTTTTGCAACATTCCATCTTGATGAGAATGTTACAATGTGTAGCCAAATTGCACACTTAATTAATGCACACTGAATTAACAATAGCACAACAATAAACACCATTCACTATAACCTAATCCCCCCCCCCCCCGAATTTTAGTCCCAAAAATTTGAGAGTTCCCAACAAACTGCACATGAAACTGGACCCAGAGCTGTAAGATAAACTCCAACCAATGGAATCACAATTAAAATAATATCCTGTGTGGTTTCAAGATTCTGTATTTGCTCTTCTTCCAAAGACAGCACTTCTCAACATTTAGTGGGCCCGACGTTTCGATCTTGGCAGGACCTTTCTCAAAGGTGGAGTGCCTTTGAGAAAGGTCCTGCTAGAATCAAAACATCAGGTCCACTAAATTTTAAGATTTGCATTTTGGTAATTTTAGCCAGTAAGCAGTTTGCAACATTTTTGTACATCACCTAAAGACAGCACTTCCCGGCTATTAAATACTGCTTGTGACATTGTTCCAGACGCCATGATTTTTCACACAGGAAAATTGTTAACACGTTATTTCATAAATTGCTGTCTCTTATACAGGGTACTATAAATAAGACTTAAGGCTTTGCATGGTGGGTGAAACAATATAGGAGGGTTTGCGGTGACACCATGCATAAGGTCTCTTATAACAAGAGGTGTGGTTCTGAAAAGAACCTGAGTGATAACTCGACGTTCCGGCCAGTATGCTCTGGCCGTCTTCAGGAGAATACCTTGGACTCAGTGGTGGAGGAGCTTATAAGCCGGTAATCGCTGAAGCAGGAAGGCGGGAAGGATAACCGCAAACCCTCGTACATAATCTTTTACAGGGGTTCTCTTAAGGCCCAACACAACATTGGGAAGATCGTAAAACATCGTTGTCTACAGATTTCCTTCTAATTTACACAGTTTGTAGATGGTCATGATAGAATCCTCATGTTGAAAAGGTCTGGGATGCTGTACTTTTTGAGAAATCTTCACTCAAAAACATTGACAAATAGTTGATTACTCGTGAGTAATCAACTATTTTTTACCCTACAGGACGGTGCAAAAACCGTGCCTTTTTTTTGCATTTTTCTTCTTTCTCAGATCACCATTTGAGCTAAAACCTTCACAGTATTGCTTTTTTGTTTAATGTTTAACGGTTTAACACACAAACTGTGGCAATCGTTTGACCTTTACCAATGTTGCATAGGGCCTTTAACATAGGTTTCAGAAGCCACAAAATGTAAATGTATGCTGTGTTTCCATGAACCATTTGATTGAGCAAAAGTTCCTTCAGATACAAATCGCTCTATAAAAACCCGATTGCCTTTTTTCAATAACACTTTTCAGTGCATTCAGTTTCTTCCTTTGGGGAATTCTCAGGATTCCATTGTTAACTCAGGCACTCAACTTGAGCCTGGACCAGTTGAGCGACCCATTGAGCTTGTTGCTAAGGGAGGCAGTCCCACAATGCATCTGTTTCAAGATGGCTGAAACTAGGCACCAGGGTAGACCGGACTCGTTTTAATTACAGACTTTGTGGAGGCTACAAGGAACCGACAGATGTGTATTTCATCGAGCATTTCATTTTGTTTGAAGAAAAAAAAGGGATGCGTTTGTTTGAGAACTAAATAACTTGACAGAATTTGATCCAACAACCTCTGAATTTCTCGTGTTTTTTATTCTCTCACTTGATGATTACTCACCAAATTTTGGAGTCAAATGATTGTGCCCACGTTCATTATTCGAGTGAAAAACATGGTTCCCAAAGGTACAGCATTAACATATACATGTATATTGTCATCTCCCCCCCCCGGTAAAATTTAAGGCCTATTACTTTAATTTTTACGAATCTATTTCCTTTTGAGCAGACTCGTTGTCTTCTCGTACTTGTTCCTCGCACGTGTTTCCCTCAGGACTGGAGTCTTCCGGGTCTCCTGTCTGTTTGTCGGTCTTGTTCTCAGTGTCTGATTTCTCAGAACCTTCGGTGGGTGCGCTGGCTTCAAAGCCGACCTGCCAAAAAAACCCCCACCCAAACCAGCGCTGGATTACACAATTTCTAATTCATATTAAAACCCCGACTTTCCTCAATCCTCCATAATCCTCTGGGTTGTGTGTGTTGGAGGATTGTGGAGGATTGAGGCAAGTGTGAACATTTCCAGTTGGAGGATTGCGGAGGATTGGGGAAGGTTGTTAAATTTACACCGGAGGATTGCGAAGGATTGAGGATGCATGCTGCAATGAGATCCTGGAGGATTGTGGAGGATTGATGAAGATTGTCAAATTTACACCGGAGGACTGAGGGTGGACTGTGGAGGATTGAGGAAGGTTGTTAAATTTACACTGGATGATTGTGGAGGATTGGGGAGGATTGAGGAAGCATACTACAATGAGATCTTGGAGGATTGTGGAGGATTGAGGAAGGTTGTCATTTTTACACCGGAAGACTGTGGAGGAATTTTCCCCCTCCTCTCACTAATCCCTACCCTACTCCTTGCCCTTCCCTTTGATCTCACCCTAGCAGCTTTACTCTTTGTCCTTTGTTTCTCATCCGTGTCCTATTCACTTTCGTCCCCCTTCCTTCGTGTACATGTATCTGTTTTGTCCTTGAGAAAGGTCCTGCTAGGATTGAAACGTCAGGCCCACTAAATTTTGAGGACTACATCTTTATTCAAAATTTCCATAGGGGTCTTACAAACATTGCTCAGTTGATTTGTTTCCTTTGTTTCATCAACATTTTGTGGGAGCTCAAAATCTGACTTTCTGATTTCTGAAAATTTCTTTCTGAAAATCTGATTTTCCTTTTTAATTTTTAATTTGTTTTACCTCTTTGTGTTCTCCGGGGTTGTTTGCAGACTGATCCTCAAAGATAATATCTTCTGGTTCCGGAGCCGCTGGCAAGAAATCTTCCCCTGGACAAATCCTCTCAAAAAGCCTCTTAGCCTGATATCGGAAAAGAAAATTGCAATTTTTAAATTAAAATTAATAAAAAAAACTGTTGCAAACTGCTCACTGCCTAAAATGACATTCAATACATAAATTAGAGGGCCCGACGTTTCGATCCTAGCAGGACCTTTGAGAAGGTCCTGCTAGGATCGAAACGTCGAGCCTTCTAACTTTTTGAAACAATCAAATTTATACCTGGGCCACTTTACGTTTCGATCCTAGCAGGACCATTGAGAAAGGTCCTGCTAGGATCGAAACGTCCGGCCTTCTAACTTTTTGAAGCTTTCAAATTGATACCTGGGCCACAGCGTGCTCAAAGCCCACAGACGTCCCAGGTCCACCGGTCACCAGTACGTTGCTTGGCAACCCAGCGGCTAGGTCTGAGTCCTCGCAGCCCGCCGAGTCTGTCTGGCTGAAGAACAACGACCACAGAACCTTGGGCTTGGCACTGGTCTCGTCTGGTTCATCTGTCAGGGAGCAACAACAACAAAATTCTCTGTTCATTTTGATTTTCAAATTCAAACAACCAAAGGAAAACCTGACTGGCAACTTTTTGAAATTGTTGAAATTTTTTGACTGGATCAGGATTTGAACCCGAGACCTCTGGATGAACATACCTGTGCTCTTCCATCTGAGCTATCCAGCCCTTACATGGTGGCCTTATAGTCAACTAGTCTTTTCCGGGGTGGGGGCGCCAGTCAGATGCAATCCAACCATTAACTGCCGTATATCTCCAGGGATCACAACCCCCGCTTTCATTCAGATGCAAACAAACAATTCCTGTAAACCTGGCTACACCAGCTCAGGGATCGCACAGAGTGGATGCAGCTTTTTCAATTAAAGTCAAACAAACAAAGGAAAAACTGACTGGGAGCTTTGAAAATTTGAAAACTAGGCAAGTCAAAGATTTCTTTGCCAATTTTTCAAAGTTTTAGAGACTTAACAAATGGACACAACTAAAGACTCTACCGTACCTGAGTTCAATGGCTGGAATAATTCATCGAGAGCTGTCTGCAAGTCTCCACGGGCCTGGCCGGTGCCCGAGCATGTCAGATGCACAACGACTGGACAGAAAAAGAACCAGGGTACCAGTCATAACATCTTAACGTGTTCTAATTCCATCTTGTTTTTCAGAAAAATTCAAATTGTGCCATTTTAAAGGTAGTCAAAGCAGGGCCGTTCCCACTACGAAAATAATCGTGATTTGAATCGCGATTCACAAACCTTTTTTTGGGTTGTGTCCACACAGGCTAAACAAAATGGCTGATTTTGGTTAGCAGTTGTGGTAAAATGGTGGGTGTGTCTTTGAGGGTGGCCCATGCAAGGAGGCATATAAACAAGCACGGCACTTCCTGTCAATCAGACCGCGAGTTGTGCATTGTGGGATTAAAAAAACCCGGTGCGATTGAGTGGAGCGTTCCCACACACACCGCGTCGCAAATAAGCGCGATTACTTGAAAAAGTCTCACTCTTAGTGGAGTCCGAATTGCGATTCAAATCCCACTAATAATCGCATTTATTGTGTCCACACATGCAAAAATAAAGTGGAGTTTGGATCGCGATTCAAATCGCGATCCAAATAATCGTGTTTATTGTGTGTAGTGGAAGAAACGGCCCTAGCGTAGACATTTTTTTGAATGGCTATCTTAAGGCCGCCGCACACGAGAGCTATCTGCTGAGCATGTAGCTCTCACTGTGTGCGCTGAACTTGAGCTACCGTGTGCTGAGAAAAAAAATAACAACTGGCCAATGAAAGCGCATGCTCTGTTCACGTGATGGCTTCCAAAAATATATGTTTTGCTCAGCACGAGAGGCGAAAAAAATCAAACATAAAGTGATACCGGTATACAAAAATGTTGCAAAAATGTTGCAAACTGCTTACTGACTAATATTACCAAAATGCAAAGAAAAATCGAATATGATAGATATTGGTCTCCCGGCCTCTTGAGGCAGACATCTCACCAAAAGTTCAGCGCACACGGTGAGCTACGTGCTGAGCTAACGACCTCGAGAGAATTTTTGCTCAGCAGATAGCTCTCATGTGCGGTGGCCTTGAGGGATGTTTGTTCAGGGATAAGGAGCAACTCACACAAATCCTTAGGGCAAGCGCAGGAGCCAGGCCCTAGTTCCAGGACACGGACTGGGCTGGTTTGGCCGGCTGGCGGGGGAACTGTCAGGAGAGTGATCTAGATGAACAAAAGAAAATGAAAAAGACAGTGGAGAAAAAATAAACCCATGGGTAAAAAAGGTTAGGGTTAGGGTTTGGGTTAGCAGGGATGTACGGTAAATGTCCGACAAAGTCATTTCCTGAAAATGCCAATAAATTGTGCGACTGAGAGTGAGCGCTTACGCGACCAAAAGATGCGACTGCGAGTAAGCGCTTACGCCACCGAGAGATTCACGACAAGGGTGCAGGCGCCCTTCAGTTTTTAGGGTTTTAACAGATAAAAATGAGCAGTTTCAGATACCTGTTTGACATTAAAAAATGACAAAAAAAAAAAAAAAATACAAAAATACAAAATAAAATCACGCCATTACCGAAAATCAGGAGATTTCCGGAAGTCTTACATCCCTGGGTTAGGGTTAGGGTAAAAAAACAATGAAAATCGGGCCTAGCTCTTAATTGGAAGTCAAGGAAAGTGTCTTACCTCATCATTTTCTGTAGGTTTAAGGGATCGGTCTGTCAGGAGAATGCCTCTGGAAACACATCTGAAATGGACAAGAGAGCGGAGACTAGTCCTGTCCTTGCCATACGAGCAATACGAGCAAGTCTGGGTACCAGACGGCTCAGGCCACTTTGCATGGGCATTGTTTGGGCAGCAGAGGGTGCTGTTGCTTTGATAGAGGTCACCATAACTTACCCAAGCGTTGCGCTGGCGGCTTGCAACGGTGCATAACTTCTCTCCATAATCAAGTGACTGACGGGAAAACAACAAAATAACGAGCAATGAAAACAAAACAAAACTTTGGGTAGAATTGTGGAGAAGTCTGGTGGCCTTCAAAGTAAGCACTATCAGAATATTGCTTAAAATCTGTACAACATCCCTTTGAGAAAGGTCCTGCTAGGATCGAAACGTCAGGCCCAGTCTAACTTTTGAGATTCATGTACTGCGGGTCATTTTAGTCAGTGAGCAGTTTGCAACAGTTTTTTTTTGGTATTAACATCAGTACAAAGTGCTTGCACATTAGAGTCTAGGAACAAGACCGACCCTGAAAAACTCCAACATCCTAAAAACATGTGACGTGAACTTAATACTTACACCTTACTTTTCAAACAAGCAATTGAAAGGATTGGAATGGAATGGAACGGCAAAGAAAACTGGTCCGGACCAGGACATGAAATACCATAATATATCTTCAGGGATCGCACCCCCAATTTTCATTCAGATGCAGACGGTAATTAGTAGTTGCAAACCCGGCTACAACAGCTTGGGGATCGCAAGAAAATGGATGCAGCTTCGTTTGTTGACTTACTTGCAGGTTAGCCTCCGTCCTTCAGTGTCTATGGCAGCTATGCATCTAAAACAAAAGAATTACAGACCAGATGTCAGATGGTAATCAATCCTAACATAGCCGCTTGCCACAAATCATGCGCCTTTTTGGACAGCAATTTATCATCCAATTGTACATGTGTCTGCCATGCATGATTTGAGTGTAGACACACAATACATGTACATGAACAGTCTGGTTATACACGTACAATATATACAAACTTTTTTTTTATATACCGGGGTAGTCATTCCTGATTAAAATAATCCACTTTAGGAGTATAAACTCTAATTTGAGATTGCAGAGATGAATTCTAGACAGATGGATGGACGGAAATCGGTATTACATAGGCTCGCACTGCTTTGCAGCTCGCCAAAAAACGGCCGAGAAAATTTGACTGGACCGGGACTTGAGCCCGAAACCTCTGGCTTAACGTACCGGCGCTCTAACCACCTGAGCTATCCAGCTCTTGAACGGCGGCCTTGCCCAAATGACCATCTACTGTCTTTCCTTTGATATTGCTTCGAGTGAATTTCAGAGGAATGAGGCATTGGGTGAACTCACGAGTTGTTCTGGTCGACAACGAGTTTCTTGATGCTAGTCCTGAGCATGTAGATACCAGCAAACACGGCGCACATCCTAAGCAGAGAAAGAAGAGAGCCACAAATCAGGGTTTCAAAGTTGGCATGACCTGAAAAATTAGCAACGAAAATCTGACAGGACCGGAACATAGATCTCCGGCTAAATGTGTCAAAGGAAAATACAGGGATGAAACTCAAAATTTCCTAAATATCCGGAAACCCTCAAACCATCAAATATCACCGAATAAACGGAAACTAAACCACCTTGACACCTATTTAATGTGATTAAAGGTTACCGGTGGAGCTGTATGCATAACGTTGCACCACGAACATTATTGTGTATCCCGGCTGGTAAATCGGACAAAATGGACCTGTGGTGGAGACTCCTCAGGTCAATTGTGATGCGCTGCTCGTTCTGCTCGCAAATTGTATTAATTATTTTATTACAGTATTACAGCGGCGCTGATCCGGAAAATCAGGAAAATCTGGGAAACATTTTTTCTGCCGCCACAATATCCGGATTTCCGGATATATCCGGACAAGTTTATGAAAATAAGAACCAACAAATTATCAATACAGCAGAACGTCGCTGAACCAACTTCCTGGGATACATGGAAATTTTTTGGCATAGCGGTTGTTCGTTATAGCAGTTGCGGCAACATATTTTGTACACAAAAATCGGGAGCCAAAGGGCATGTTCGTTATAGCCGAATGTTCGGTATATCGGCGTTTGTTATAGCGACAATGTAGGATCCAGGTTACAAGGCTCAATGTGATGGAGGGCATTTGGTAGTAAAAATATACCTTATCACAAAAGGGAGTAGGTACCAAATGGTCCAGGGAGACACTGTTGGACTGTCAGGTTTGGGGCTTTTAACTGAAGGATTGTAGGATTGTGCAGGATTCAGGTCATGTGCTAGAAACAAGTGGTGGGTAGTTAGGGTTTTAAGATGCGGTACATATCTCTGAAGGAGCTTGTTGACATACTGAAAAAAGAGGAGACTGATGATAGGAGGCAACAGTCTACCACTCACCGGCAGAAACACTGGGGTAGCTCACCGCTACCGTAGAGGGTCCAAAGAAAGGCCGTGTTGCCGTAGCGACCCAGTGAGCGAAGGAAGAACTGCATCGATTTCAGGGCCTGAGGCGGAACCACGTATTGGCAAAAACAATTTGAAAAATCTCACACACACAAAAACTTAAAGTGATATACAAAAATGTTGCAAACTGCTTACTTTCTCAAAGAGAAAGGTCCTGCTAGAATCAAAACGACAGGCCCACTAACTTTTAAGACAAACAAAACTTACCCCAAAACAAACTGACAAGAATGGCTGGCATTTACTTCTAATTTTTTATAATTTTCTTCTTCTAATGGTTTGGGAAACTGGACCGGGGGGGGGGGGGGGACTTGAACATGAGACCCCTGGGTTCATGTACAAGAGACATGGGTTAAAGCCAGAGGTATCGATTTCGAGTTCCAGTGCAGTCAAATTTTCTTCGCCGTTTTTTTTCTTCAAAATAGATATAACATGAAGTTTAGCGTCAAGGAGAATTGTAATTCAATGAGGGTTTGCCCCGAGGGTGTGACCACTGCTTTGCCCGACGAAATAAATAAGGCAGCCCGGGCGGGATTCAAACCCACGACTCCCGCTTTCTAGTGCAGACATCTTAACCACTTGTGATTAGCACCATATGCCCAGTGCTTTGCCCAAAAGCCTGCCTGAAGTTATGTGAATTCGGGTTATTCATCAGTTAAGTTAAGTGAATGCAAATTTCTGGGATTATTATAGATACATTTATGTCAAATATCAATCACACTTTTGATTTAACATACATTATGTTGGAAAAAAAAGTTGTTCAAAGGAGGTTTCAAAATATAAGTTAAAATGGAAATGTCCTTTATTGACATGATTCAAAGTAAGTAACCGGGAAGATTTTGTTTTTTTTCAAATTGTTGACTTGTTCTCACCTCCTCTGTGGGAGCGCTGGCCGTAACCATGGCGATGGAATGGACGACAAAGTGTTGCAGAGTTGGGGTCAACTTCCGGGATTTTAGAAACTCCTCAAAAGGCTTGTCTCGGAATTCTGCTCAGAGGAGAAATTCAGAAGAAAAACAAAGAGCAAAAGCTATTACAACTCTTTGGATAATTCTTTTGCAGTTACGATAAAATTTGTTATTGATTTAAAAAAGCGTAGATCCCTGGAAATATACGGCAGTTAATGATTACCGTAAATGCTTCTAGCTGGCGCCCCCACCTCGGCAAAGACTAAAGCTAGTTGACATTTTTAGAAGCCAATATCCTCTTTGTCCTCCACAGGTAATTCTTTAAGCTGGCAAAATTTGTAGCAAACTGCGAACCACAAAACCACATTTTCAACAAACAAAGCACTAACAAGCTTTGTTCGTTGAGAACAGCTGAAAATCCCCCCAAAACTAACCTCAATATACATAAATCTCAAAATTAGAGGGCCTGACGTTTCGATCCTAGCAGGACCTTTTTCAAAGTGACAAGGACATACACAGACAGTCAGGGGAAGGAAAGCCCTGAGACACATGACAGAGGAAGGACAAAAGTGGAAGGGAGTGGGATTTCAATGTTGACAATTATGTGGTTCTGAAATAGGTTTCAGAACTGAAACTGGGCGGAAAAGATTCTCCATGCTTCAGGGCTTCACCAGGCATATACCGGTATACACCGATGATAGTTGGAATCCAGCAGTCTCCTGATGATGGGCAGAGTACACACTACCCAAAATGTTGAGTTACCGGCTCTTTTCAGAGTCACACTCCTTCTTGAAAGAGAAGTGCAACATGGTGTCACCACAAACCTTGCACTTAGTATCTCCACCATGCAAACCTTCAAGTCTTATCGAAATAGGTTTCGGCCGAAAGACAGGCCGTCGGGTTTACCTTGGAACTCCTCCAAGCGGTCTTGGTAGTTCAGGGTAAACTCGATCAGTCTCATCAGCATTCGCTTCTCCAGCATGCTCACGTATTTGCTGCTGAAAACGTCTGAGCGAGAACAGGGCACCTAGGGAGTGAGAATCGTCAGCAGAACATCCACTGATGTGAGTTACGGTGCACGGACACCACACAGGAACATGCTGCAAGACGACTTCACTAACTTCAATGAAGGGTCTGACATTCTGATCCCAGCTCCATTCCAGCAGGACCTTCCTCAACCCAACCCAACCCAACCCAACCCAAACTAACCCATCCAAACCCAACCCAACCCATCCAATCCCTCCCATCCCAAACCAACCCAACCCATCCCATCCCATCCCATCCCAACCCAAACCAACCAAACCAAACCCAACCAAACCCAACCCAACCCAACCCATCCCTTACCATCCCATCCCATCCCTTCCCATCCCATCCCATCCCATCCCATCCCATCCCATCCCATCCTATCCCATCCCAACCAAACCAAACCCAAACCAACCCAACCAAACCAAAGTCAAACCAGCCCAAACTAACCTAACCTAGTTTGACATTCATCCACCATCTGGCCTACAGAGAGACCCCTTCATTCTCTCAGATGTCATTCACACTTGGACCCTTATTTCTGACCAGCCACAAATCCCACTCCTACCAGTTCCAGCTTGTCTTCCATCAGGGTCAGGATTCGGGTGACTGCTTTGAACTCAGCGTAGCGGCTGATTCGTGACGTGACCAGGACTTCAATCATGGAGCCACGGCAGAACATGAGCTGTGGGGAAACGATTAACCATGGTCACTTATGAAAAAAATAATAAAAAGCACTTCACCCAATGTTCCACAGCTGACCCTAGTGAATAAAAAAAGGAAGAAAAATACTTCAGACAAAGGAAAGACAAATTGAATGGATTGGTTTACAAAGCAAATAGACAAAAGTCCAATGTGGACACAACGTTGAGCATTTGTATTGTATGCACCAGTTGGTTAAGTTTTACAGGTCGTAATGGTTAATTCACCAGCGTTAATAGTCCAAGTGCGGACGCCGGGAAGATTTACCAATGTTACCCAAGGTCTCGGTAAAAAACAAGTCCAGTGCGGACACGGCTTTAAGCATTTTGGAGTTAGGGGGGGATATGGATCACGGCCCTCACACTCAAGTCTAGTCTGTATGTGTGAAATACCTTTGGGGCTAGATCGATGTTGAATCGTCTCCACTGCTGACTGATCTCGGACCACGTCCACTTCCGCCGGCCACTGGCGGCTGCATCCGACCCCTGACCCTCGGTGCCCTGCTGCGCGGCGGCCGCTTGCTCGGGCTGCTCCCGATTGGGCTCGGGATCGTGGGCAGGGTCGCGGGCGGGGTCGGCCACGCCCGCCTCCTGGGCGTCGGCTCCGGCCACACCCGCGCCCGCCTCAGGCTGGTCCAGCGAGATCATCGGGGAGACGGCACTGGTGGAGGCCCGGTCCTCGTTGGCGGAATTCTGCAGGGCCTCGCTCTCAGTCTCCTCGTCCCCGGCCCCCGTCCCCGACGGCAAACCGGCCGACGCCCTGGCCACCTCCTCAGACTGGCCGCCGCTGCCGCCGCCCGCGGGCGTGTCCGAGGGGCCGGCTTGCCCCTCTGCCCCCGTTGCCGCTACCGCCGCTGCAGCGCCCTCTGGTGGAAGGGAAGCAGGGGGTACGATGAGCCTCTCCAGACTTGGCAGCTCAACACCCTCGCTGAAATGCAAAATATTTTTGATAGCAAAAAACTTCCAGGGGGGGACTATTAAACAGCCAGCATACTCAATTGTCAATCACATGAAAATCCGTAGAATTACTGGAAAATCAGCAGAATGAGTTGGGAATCAGTGGAGTTCGGCGTACTCATTTTTGATGGAAGGAGTGCCTTACCTCACGTAGCAGGCAACCTCCACGCCTGTCACCGTGCGGGGATTCTGCGGCAGTTCCAGGAAGCTCTCCCCCTCCCCCTGCGGCTCAGTCTCGCCGGCCCCTGGGTCAGAGGTCGCATCCTCCTCACCCACTTCCTCCTTAAGTGTTTTTCACAGACAGGAGAGGATCAAACGCAAAAGATCAGAATCAATGACTGCATGTTTGGTTGAAGAGATTGTTCTTTGGTCGAAAGAAATAAAAGTGAATGCCACGGAAACGGTCAACCGGTACTGCAGTCTTACCTGAGGTGTTTTGTTTCTGTCGATCCACTCCTGAAGGCTCCGTAAGTGGAAGGTTGCCCAGTCGCCACTGTAGTAATCATTCCTGTGCAAAATGGGAAGCAGAATGGGTCCAAGTATGAATGCATAAACAGCACAGCTTACAGAGGGTCGAGATGGGTGTGAGTAGAAATAGATATGGAGGAGTTAGAGGAAGGACAAGCAGAGGAGGAGGAAATAGACGACGAGAGGGAAAAGGAGGAAGTGGGGGAAGATGAAGAGGAGGAACAGGAGGAAGATGAGGAGGGGAGGGGAGTAGGGAGAGGTGGACAAAGAGGAGGAAAAGGAGGAAGGGGAGGAAGAGGAAGCTGATGAGGAGATGGCTGAAGAGGAGGAAGAGGAAGAGGAGGAACAGGAGGACGATGAGGGGAGGGAGTACAGAGAGGTGGACAAAGAGGAGGGTAATAGAGAATTACATAATAAACATTTGTGTAATTTTGTCTAATTATAGCTCATTAATTTTTCATGATTCCATTTTTGTTGTTGCTTTTTTCATGTTTTTAGTGGTATTTTTTATTGAATTTCCAATATCAAAGAGTCTGTTTGCAGTGTTTGGATGAATTTTACACTGATAATGAAACACGAAGAACCAAAAATTGCACACAACAATATTAATGAGCTAATTATGCAAAGGAATTCCTGAAAAAAAATACCACTATGCACTTCGGATGCTATGCAGTTTTATGTAGTGTCAACGGGAAAATGTCTATCAAACTACACCATGGCCCGGAGAAAAAGTTCATTATCAGAGAACGCCATCTCCAATTTCAATAAAATTGGTGTCAAAATGTGCCTACGGTAATAAGCTGGCCAAAAGAGTCATAAAGCCTCAGCACGAACAAAAATTAATGTCTGAGATGCTAAAAAACGACAAATACAGGGGAGGGGGATCCCCCCCCCCCGGCTCTTTGAGCGGATTGAGGGTTAACCAATGCCTCACATTGTGGGGAAAAAAAACTTAAAAAACGGATCTCTGATCTTGACCAAGATCCAAGGGGACCAGACAGTGTCTTATCTTAGTACCTGTCAAGGTGGAGCACCCGATGCCCAATGCGGGCCAGAGCAGCAGCCAGGATACTCTCCTGTAGACCTGTGCCAATGAGAAGCCAGCCAAAGCTATGTTAGCAATGCTTGTAAATCTCCTAAAGTAAAGGTTAATATAAAGGACTGTTGCAAACTGCTCACTGACTAAAATGACCTGCAATACATGAATCTTAAAAGTTAGAGGGGCCTGACGTTTCGATCCTAGCAGGTCCTTTCCCAAAGGCCTTTGAGAAAGGTCCTGCTAGGATTGAAACATCAGGCCCTCTAACTTTTGAGATTGATGTACATGTATTGCAGGTCATTTTAGTCAGTGAGCAGTTTGCAACAGTTTTTGTATTAACTTCAACATCTTCAATAATCTTCAACTTTAACGTCAGGCCCACTAAATTTTAAGATTTACATTTTGGTAATTTTAGTCAGTAAGCAGTTTGCAACATTTTTGTATATCACCTTAACTTCAATAATGATACTTAAGTAGGTGCTAGGTGGTGTACATGTAAGAACTGTGAATTTACATATTTTTACACTCTTTTGCGCAGTGGGGGTATTAAACTAAAATCTTGCCAACAAATACGTGTTCAGATATCTTGACGATATTATCAGGCTCAGAGTCAGAGGATGGAAGGATTAGTTTAACTGCTGGGATTTCAATTTCATTGCATGAATAAAACAAGATATGATGCTGCATACAAAATGTCAAATGGAACAGAATTGAAATGAGTCATACCTTTTTTCTCTTCACAGAAATAAATAAAATGAATCCAGCACTACCTTGCCTGAGTTACTGTCACTAGTGTTAGTGTTAGAAACCAGGTAACTGATTATCTACAAATACTCCTTTCTCACAATGTTGAAATTGTTATGAAATAAAATTCACAGAGTGAATAATCCTTGATTTTCAAACGAAAAACAAAGTCGAATCGAAGGTGAGAAAAAAAATGGTCATGTCATGAATCATTGAATGATATATCCATCTCGCAATGTTATGTATGAAACTATGATGATCACAACGAAACTAAAAAAAGATACCGTTCAATTTTTCTCCCTGAAAATCGGATAGCGTATTTACCTGTTCCGAGCACGATCTCGTCGTATTCTGTGGGTAAATCTGGTGCAGCCATGGCGAAATCGGGAGAAAGAGAAATAAACAGACTTCACTGATAGTGTGACTGTGTTTTTTTAAGAACCCACCCACAACTTGACAGCCTGCCCAAAAGGTGCCGATTGACAATTGGGGATCTGACTATTTCTTAGTTAACCTCGTTCAAAATATCCAACTTTCATTAGGTGATTCCCCACTCTGAGGCGTTAATGGACGTCCAGAAACAAAACAAGCAAAAGAAAGTCGTTGCTTTGGTATTTCTAATGACATCAATTAATCTTTAAGAATTTATAACAGCTACATTTATAATATTACACGCGGGGTTTCAGATCACTGCTTCGTCTGAAATCTGGACGTCGGGGTCATTGTAAACAACCACCACCGCATCGCATTTTATGTACTGTATACACTGTATACAAAATATCCGTCGTACTGTGTATAATGTACAGATGCACATTATTGTGTATAGTTCACTTCCATCAAGGAAGCGGAAGGGATCACACGCTGCCGACGCGAGTCCTCGCAACAGGACTCCTAATTCGTAAGTATTTGACGGTTTTTACCCTTCCTGTGATTGCTTGTCTGATTTCTCCAAACATTTCTTGATCGTTTTGATTGGTTTGGCCGAAAAAATTGATGGTCTTCCGGTTTTCCCTCAATTGTTTTTATCAACAACTTCCCCGGAGATATTCAGATTCAGAAACCCATACAGAAACGTATAATTACAGTTGACGGTCCAAGGCCCAGGTTAGCTAAAAAACAACAACAACAACCGGTATAAAACCGTAGCTCAAATATCCCCTTGTTTCGTGATTTGCTCTCCCACAATATGAGAGAGCCTAGTCCCCTCAAAGTGGGAGGAACTGAATTTAATTGCAAAATTGGGGAGGCATTTTTTTTCTTCAAAAAAAATGATTAATTTTTTTTTAAAAATCATATCATTATAGGAAATATTGGTAATAAATCAATGTTCATTATTATTAATATTAATTATCTCAATATATGGCATTGTTGAGTAGTATTTTTTATTAAATGCAAAAGTAGCAAAGAAAATGGACTTCAGGATTTGTACCAGTGAACTCTGGTTCCAGTGCTAGTCTTGCCAACTGTGCAGCTACGTGTACTAGTACTACTGCTACTAACCAGCCCGTAGATGGTGGCCTTCCCAAAATATGATTAGAAAATAGTAAACAATTCTTTGCCGAGGTCAGAAGAAACCAGCCAGAGGTCTTAGGTTCATGTACTGGTCCAGACAAAAATAATTTTCTTTGCTATTTTCAATTTGTTCCAGTCCATTTTTCCATTATTTGTTTGACAGTAAATTTTATTTGATGAAAATAATATCAAAGTTTGTTTATGATTTGGATAAAAATTCCCTGAGTACTGTAGACCTATACGAGACCTTTTTGTGTCATTTGATATTTTCAAGGTAAAACAAATTATTTTCTGCGAAATTTCAAAGAGAATTTGACGGGACCAGGACCAGTGCTCTAATTACCTTTATTATCTAGAGTTCGAAAAATAGGAGGGCCTGACAAGGCTGACATTTCGATCTTAGCAGGACCTTTCGCAAAATCTGTGAGTTATCCACTCCTGAGGTTGGGCTTCCAAAATAGTCAACCTACACATTTATGTATAATTGCTGGAGTGTGGGTAGCAGTCAGATTCATGAATCCAAAATGATATGTGCTGCCACGACTGGGAATGAATGACCCCAAGTTGCAAAAAGTAAAGAGGGCCGGACATGTCAAATTGTCAATCCTAGTGGGGCCTCTTCCAAAGCATAGAGCAAGGAACTTTAGGACCAAAGGCTAGTGAAAGCACCTACCGGTAGTTGGGAATCGGATTCACCAGCTAACCATATAGATACAGGACTTCTAGGTTTGCAAGGTGAAATGACGAAGTGGAAGGTTTGCAGTGACACAATGTAACTCTTTAGAGTGTGGCTCTGAAATTCAGAGCCACACTCTGTCTCAAAGGAGATGTTACATCAATGTGCAAACATGGTGCATCATACATGTATTTGGTGTAACCACAAATCTTCCACTAGCCCTGATTCTTTGCATTTGGGATCAGCTTTTGGACATGGGACAAATGTTGTGTACATGTACCACAAATTACCTTGCAGCAACCATAGTAACATCAGAAGAGCTGGATCAGAAACCACAGAATACAATGGAAGTTGTGTGGAATATTGTGGTTTATGGGACTTATCCTAATTGTTCCACACACACCACCATTCAGACAATGTGTAAACATTTTCCACAAATAACCCAAATATCTTATTGTGGTATTCAGGTTACATGTACTGGTACATGTAGGTACATGTTCTATATTGTCAGCATTGGCCTTGTCAGGATAGACTTGCATTATTTTAGTGTTTTATTAACATTGACTACAAAAATCCCCTTCAGGCAGGGCTAGAAATGAATGAGTCTTTGACAATCTTTTTCTGCATTAGAAAACCAGCCGGAAGCTGTTTATATGTTTCATAGAAAGCATGCACATTAAACAATCCTGAGAAGCATACATAAAATGATACCTGTGTAGACCCGGTACCCATGGAGCTCCATGGTACACCACAAGTCATCCGGGCGTACTGTACTGTACCAAAGTAAACCACACTAAAAAATGCAGTAGATTGTGGTATCATGTGAATTAGGGCATAGATCAAAGAAATGTATTCGTGAACATAACATGAGAACATTGGTTTAGAAGTTGAGACGCGTTGAATGCGTCTGGGCTTCAGAAATCGATCCTAGGACGCGTCTTGACATGCGACAAGTTACCCTTCCTAAGACGCGTCTTAGTGTTTTGTGAAATTGGCTGCTTGCCCTCTAATTTTGTTGGATAATTTGTTCAGTTTGCAACACTTTGTGTTACCCAAAAATTTCGAGGGACAGCACAGATGTTGATTATATAAAGTCAAGAAAAATGTGATCAATAGTTAAGTCAATGCAGAAAATTGGAGGGTGGAGACATTTAATTTCCTGTTGCCAAAATGCGTGGCAAAGGTGTGATTACCGTATCAATTAGGGCTATAGCCTTTTGACCTACATGTGTACATGTACATGTACCGGTACTTGAAGACAGATCATTTAAGAGACTGTTACCCATTGTTTTTTCCCTGCTACAGAAATCTACCGGCAGTAGACGGGGAGCTAGACAGTGAAGCATTGGCACGCGTGGCATGGCAGGCAGGAAGGCAGGATGTGACCGATCACGGGTGCCCCTGACTATGGGAAGTTCACATTACGCCGTGGGACCATGTGCTTAATGAGTGTGTGCTGAGGCAGTTGGTACTGTACTGGCCTATCCATCCACATGTGGACCATTCACACCGAAGAACTGGGACCCTCCGTGTGGTTATCAAAGCTGCCATTCCACCCACACACCACGTCCCGATGCGTGCTGCACTCATCCAGTCTATGCACCGGTCAGATCTGCGAGTGACTCCTTAGGATTCAGTGTCTCACCGCTGGAGATTTCCACAGTCACCCCCAGCTGTTCCCAAAGGCTTGGATTCCTCTCTCCCTCCCACCTAAAAAAAAAAAAGTAAGAAGGCAACAGTCCGAACCATCCCTCCTTCGAGAGCCAGGATGCAGGCGCACTTCGCCTGAGGATTTTCCTCGGAGACAGCCTACCACCGGTCATTTCTAGTCTGTAAATCTGTGAGGGAACCCTATGGAATTCTGTACGGTGGCTCTTGGCCTTTCCTGCAGGGAGCGATTCAAACTGTGCAGCCATAGAATCGGAAGCAGCTGATATCAGGACATCCAGACTGGGTCCAGGGCAAAAAGTGAAATCTGACCGGGTCAGACTACTGGACATTATAACCCTGAGCTCTTTCAAATTCTTTTATTTGAATATTGGTCAGTCACCAATAGTGCATTGAGGACTGGTCTGAAGAGGGATCCCCACATGCTCACCAGACGAAACAGACAACACATCAGTACTTCATAAGCGGTGGTTGATATTTTGATATTATCAGGGTTTTTTTTGTTTTGTTTTTTTTCGTCGCTTTTCTCGCGTCTTCGTTGTCATCATGAGGATTCGCCTGCGTCGGACGCTCCAGTATCTCGTCTTCATCTTTCTGATCTTCTTCGCCGGTACCCTGCTCATCAAGCGTGGCTCCGAGGGCATTGACTCGGGTGGGGTACCGGGCGGAGTCCTGGGGGGCAGACAGGCCCACGAGCAGGGACCAGGGGACCGGCCAAACGAGGGGGAGAGCATCAATAAGCAACAACCAAAGGTACGTGTAAAAACCACGTCCCCATTGGACTATTTTTCTTCCACTGCCACTGCTTATACAGACAGTGCATGGTAACTTACTGCAAACATTTCTAGACAATTCAATGTTCAGGCAGCTCAGGCATGTTTCGAAGTTGGAGCCGGCGAAAGTGGGAGTGGGAGTCAGTGTTTATCACGTCGAGCAGGGCAATTCCTCATTGAATTACAATGTACATACTACAGTGTACATTCTCCTTGATGCAAACATCATCTTACATCTGTTTCCAGACAAGTCATTCTTTCTTGCATACCCTTTTAAAAAAATTTTGACACTGACAAAATGTTTATTGGCCATGAATGGTTGGTGCAAATGTGGCACATACATGTACATGTAAGTACTGTAATCATGGTAATGGCCATATATCCACTGTCTCCCAAGATGCGATTATTTGGATCGTGATCCAAGCTGCACATTTTTGGTGTGGATGGACCAATAAATGTGATTATTATTGGGATTTGAATCGCGATTCAGACCCCACTATTAGTGCGACTTTTCTAAATCGTTTACCGGTATTTGCATTGCGGTGAGTGTGGAACGCTCTGTAGAAATTGCACCAGGCATTTAAAAAAAAATTACGCTCAGATTGACAGGAAGTGCTGCGCTTTAAAAAAAAAAAATCTTATAAATCTCCCTGCATGGGCCATCCTCAAGGACACACATGCATCATTTAACCACAATTTGTTGCATGTGTATAGATGCGAGCAATTCAAATCGCACTAACAGACTAAGAAAAAAAGCTTGCCAGTACTGTGTATGTTTGTACGTACACTTCCAATATGTTTGTACACATCCCTAGATGATAGCAGAAAATGAGCTTCAATGTGAATGGGATATCATTGCACAGACCCTTTAATCATCAGCACGCTACATGTACATGTACGTATGTAGGTACATGTAAATCGGTCTCTTATGTTGTTCTTACAGATGTAGCAGTTGGTCCTGTGGCTAAATGATAGTTGAAATTGTCTTCTCAGAAGTAAGAATTCATCTTTCCTCTGAGAAAGGTCTTGCTTCTGATCGAGACAGCACGCCCTTTCGATGTACGTACATGCATGTACATGTACACTATATGACTACCGGTACATGTATACATGTATGAGATTTGTACCAGAAAATGTTTGACAACATCTGTGTAATTACCCTACCTTTAAACAAGATGGAATGACATGAATCTTCCAAAAAGGTCTTGCGACTGCGAGGATTGAAATGTCACGCCCTCTAAATATTTCAGATTTGCTGTAAGTGTAAAAAAAAAAGAGGGAAAAAACATTTCTCATATTTTTGGCAAGAGCTTCAATTTAATCAATGAACTAACCACTGGAAACTCCAACCCAGTTCGCCTTTTCTATTTGGCCACATGTGCAAGGCTGCCACAGAAACAAAATCCATAACAAATCAATAATGATGGCATGGTCTGACCAGCCTCAGGCCAAACCTCTGCCTTCATCAATGGAAATCAATGGACAGCACTGCTCAGACAATGTATTTCTCATGTTGAACAAAACTGAAATAAATTGTTCTTTACATGTACATTGTTACTGTACATGCAGACATGTGTACACATTTCCTACATTGCGTATTGGTTTTTGAAATAAACAAATTTGTCACGAAAAGCACCCACACAGAATCCCTACACAATGTTAGGAAAAAAGGGAATAGTGTGAAACGTGTGAAAATTGCCAAAAGCTGTGTGAACATGCATTGTTTATATTACTAAGTACATGTACCGGTACTGTACTGTACTATTGGGCCTATACATGTACATTGTACATACAGGTAAATAATTCATGTATAAGTTTGCTATCTTTTGCAGCTTTCTTATAATATGTATTTAGGCACGAATTCTTAAAAGCAGGATACAACTGAACTCTTTTATTTTACGGAAGAAACTTGTGTATTTTTGTTGGTCAGGAAAACCTGAACGAGTTCATGTTTGATTCACCATGAACTTGTATTATTATTTACTTTAATCTGATCATTTGCATCGATAATGAACAGGAGAGTTCCTTATTTCAGTTGCTCACTCTAAACCATTGATTTTAACGTTTACCGGGGGTAGCTGTTTTTGTTTCTATAAGCTTTACGTGTATTTTTGGTGTGGATGGACCAATAAATGTGATTATTATTGGGATTTGAATCGCGATTCAGACCCCACTATTAGTGCGACTTTTCTAAATCGTTTACCGGTATTTGCATTGCGGTGAGTGTGGAATGCTCTGTAGAAATTGCACCAGGCATTTAAAAAAAAATTGCGCTCAGATTGACAGGAAGTGCTGCGCTTTAAAAAAAAAAAATCTTATAAATCTCCCTGCATGGGCCATCCTCAAGGACACACATGCATCATTTAACCACAATTTGTTGCATGTGTATAGATGCGAGCAATTCAAATCGCACTAACAGACTAAGAAAAAAAGCTTGCCAGTACTGTGTATGTTTGTACGTACACTTCCAATATGTTTGTACACATCCCTAGATGATAGCAGAAAATGAGCTTCAATGTGAATGGGATATCATTGCACAGACCCTTTAATCATCAGCACGCTACATGTACATGTACGTATGTAGGTACATGTAAATCGGTCTCTTATGTTGTTCTTACAGATGTAGCAGTTGGTCCTGTGGCTAAATGATAGTTGAAATTGTCTTCTCAGAAGTAAGAATTCATCTTTCCTCTGAGAAAGGTCTTGCTTCTGATCGAGACAGCACGCCCTTTCGATGTACATGCATGTACATGTACACTATATGACTACCGGTACATGTATGTATGAGATTTGTACCAGAAAATGTTTGACAACATCTGTGTAATTACCCTACCTTTAAACAAGATGGAATGACATGAATCTTCCAAAAAGGTCTTGCGACTGCGAGGATTGAAATGTCACGCCCTCTAAATATTTCAGATTTGCTGTAAGTGTAAAAAAAAAAGAGGGAAAAAACATTTCTCATATTTTTGGCAAGAGCTTCAATTTAATCAATGAACTAACCACTGGAAACTCCAACCCAGTTCGCCTTTTCTATTTGGCCACATGTGCAAGGCTGCCACGGAAACAAAATCCATAACAAATCAATAATGATGGCATGGTCTGACCAGCCTCAGGCCAAACCTCTGCCTTCATCAATGGAAATCAATGGACAGCACTGCTCAGACAATGTATTTCTCATGTTGAACAAAACTGAAATAAATTGTTCTTTACATGTACATTGTTACTGTACATGCAGACATGTGTACACATTTCCTACATTGCGTATTGGTTTTTGAAATAAACAAATTTGTCACGAAAAGCACCCACACAGAATCCCTACACAATGTTAGGAAAAAAGGGAATAGTGTGAAACGTGTGAAAATTGCCAAAAGCTGTGTGAACATGCATTGTTTATATTACTAGGTACATGTACCGGTACTGTACTGTACTATTGGGCCTATACATGTACATTTACATACAGGTAAATAATTCATGTATAAGTTTGCTATCTTTTGCAGCTTTCTCATAATATGTATTTAGGCACGCATTCTTAAAAGCAGGATACAACTGAACTCTTTTATTTTAGGGAAGACACTTGTGTATTTTTGTTGGTCAGGAAAACCTGAACGAGTTCATGTTTGATTCACCATGAACTTTATTGACTTTAATCTGATCATTTGCATCGATAATGAACAGGAGAGTTCCTTATTTCAGTTGCTCAGTCTAAACCATTGATTTTAACGTTTACCGGGGGTAGCTGTTTTTGTTTCTATACGCTTTACGTGTATTTCGTTATGTATTCGCAAGATGGCGACCTCCAGGCAAGGTTTTCACGCCAAACTATGTTTACATTTAAATTATGTTGTATCACAGAAATAACTATACAAACGAACATTATTAGATACTATTCTAAGAAACCGTGACATTTATATTTAACCGCTGATTGCTGAAGGATGGCAATCCATTAACTTGGAAATTACCTTTGAGATTTTTTGCTTCGCCCGACTTTGTTTAGTAATTTTGTTGTTTTTGTTGATGAATTGTTGTCACTAAATAATTCACAATCATTCGAAGAGATAACATCTTGACACGTCTCTTCATTCTGTCTCAACAGGCCATTAAATGTTGGAAGCACAGCCGTTCCCTCAATTGTTGTTTTCTTTCAAAAACCGACCCGTCACATTTGTACTATACTGTACATACATGTACGTACATGTACATGTACACATACATGTACATGTACGTGAAGCTCTTGCCATGGCTGATGTTAGGGCATTGCTGTGCATACCATTGGCCACACTTATGGCAAACACGCTGTTGTCATGGTTGTGCCCCAAGCAGCAACTACAGCACTATGTACATGTACGGTACAGTCACAGCCAATTCACATAGCAACTGTGTTTAAAGCCCCTACACACAATTTGCACAAATCCAAATTTTGAACTGAAGAATTTGGTTAAAGTAAAAAAAAAAAATACAACGTAACTTGTATTTTTTATAAACTCAAGTGAAAGTAAATACCAGTATCAGACAAGCTGTGAACTTTTAACACTTGGAATGCTACCATTTTCATGAAAAGTGAATTTCCGACGGTCATTTTAAAATGACTTTTGGAAATAATGCTTACCAGCCTTTAAGCCCCTGCACATTTGCACAAATCCAACAAAGTCCATTTGCAATTACCGACGACTGTTTTGAGATTTATTCGCAATTTTCCAGTTTAAACCTATTGAAAATTGTGCTAGGTCCACGATCCTCGAAGCTGACACAGTTTGATGAAAATATGAGCTAATTTTTCACCATTTTATTGCGACATGGTTGACAGATTGAGCTTAAACTTTCACAGACCAGTGTGTTATTTCATGCATATGCTGGATTAGACAAAGTATGGACGCATTTCTGAGACCTTTACCAATGGTGTGTAGTGGAATAAGTCTCTCTATTTCATCTCGCTCCCCTGGTACCACAGGGAGACGCCCCGAGACCAGGGGAAGGCATTGCCCAGGGCAACCAGTTCCAGAATTTTGCCGTTGGCCAGCAGATGCTCCGGAAAAAGGACTGGCACAACTATGAGCAAATCAAAGCAGAGAAGGCCAGAACAGGTGAGCATCGATGGAAAGACTTTGCATAGAGCCAATCAGCCAAACAGAAATTTTCTCAAGTTTAGAGGGCCTGACGTTTCAATCCGAGCAGGACCTTTTCTCAAAGGTCGAATTTTGCCTTTGATCTCAATTTGATCTCAACTGCCAAATGTGGACATTTACAAACGAGGGAGCATCTTTGAGTCTGGTCCCAACTTAACATGCATGCACAAAATTACGGACCTTGAAAATGTAACTTCTCAAACAAGGCCCTAGTCTTTGTGCAGCACTGGATGGCTGCAGTGTAGGAACATCGTCCACTTTACCTTAACTTGAAGAATGAAGATACATGCACACTCTGCGATCTTAAAACCTTAACACCTTAGACAAGGCTGTGTTAACTAGATGAGTGTACAGTAGTGCAGGAATATCTTCCTGTGTGCCCCAACTTGAAGATGCGTTCACACTTACTGACTTTGAAAGTTGAAACCCTAACACTTCAGACACCTCTGTGCCACACTTCCCCACTGCCCACACAATTTTCCTGCCTTCCCGTTCGGCAAAGGATTGACTTTAAAATCGCTCTCCTCATCTTCAAGTGTGAAGTGTCTCCGCCAAAGCCAAACAGCAGTTCGGTACCTTGAGAACCTCATTCAGCTCAACATAGCTGGCCGACCCGGCCTTCGTTCCTGCTGTGATGCTACCCTACATGTACTATCAGTGCTGAGAACTAGGAACACTTTAAACTTTCAGAATTGCTGGCCCGAAAGTTTGGAACACTATACCCACCAACATCAGATGGCTGGACACCATTTTGTCTTTTAAAAAGCACATGAAAACCTACTTGTATCCTGTTTCCCTTTGATATGTCTATGTTTCTAATTATCTTGTGTTACTCAGCTCCATGATCTAGATGGAATGGCACTCTACAAATCCTATTATTATTACACTGGGTGGGTGTCTTCTTTCAAGTGCTACTACTGTACACGTACATGTACCTTAAACTGTAAGGTAGCACTTGGAAGAAGACTTGAAAATGGTTGTCAGAGATACAGCATTGTCCTTGTATTAGGCAGAAATTGAGCCTAAAAAGAGCTTCCCCCCGTGCCGCACCTGGAACCCCAAAAGTCTGACGCCCCGTCTCCCAACCCGCTTATCCCTGCCTGCGTGCACAGGCCCCGGCGAGCATGGTGCCAGGGTGGAGCTCACCCCGGAACTCAAGAAGTCGGAGAAGGCAGACACCGCTGCCAACGGGTTCAACGAGCGGATCAGCGACATGGTGTCACTGGACCGGTCCCTCAAGGATATCCGCCATCCGAGGTAAGGGCGGTGCAACTGCCAGAGTTCAGCCAGGACATCCAGCCTGAGATTGGGATTCAATAGGGCCGTTCCCACTGCGAAAATAATCGCAACTTGCATCAAAGTGGTTCCATGGGTCACAGATTTGAAAGCGAAATACAGTAACATCACAATTACTCGAACCCAGTTATCTCAAACCTCCGTTTACCTCGACTTGAACGCATACTGTATTCCCGACAAAAGAATAGGCCTATACCTATGTATATATAATTTTTATAACTCGAACGCTGGATAACTTGTACTTTTCATCCATTCCCTTGAGTTCGACTTATCGAGATTCTACTGTATGTGCATACTGCATTAAGTAACATTCAGTCATTTGCAAGGAAACCTAATACTGACAGCTATTGTTTTGCATTGGTTTTGTACCTCTGACCTCGGAGATTGCAAGTTTTGGAGACAAACAGCTGAAGTGATCCATGGAAAGTGTGAGGTGGGCAGCCTCAAGGTTTAATCTGTATGCAGGGGGAAACCCCGCTGAGTGCTTTGACCGATTGCCCATCATAGAAGCACTGAGCACACTGTGCAATCGTCCATCCAGTCGGTAACAATTCTTAAATGCTGTTGACACTTGTGCTGGGTTTGGTAATTGAGAAAGTGTGGAGGTGAAGCGGTTTGTTAGAATTAGCGAAGAGAATAGGACTGGACTGGGACTTGAACCGAGACATCTGGTTCAACTCTGACTATTCGGGGAAGGCCGGGCCACCACCTAAGGGATAGACTCAGGTGGTCGAGCACAGGAACGTTCAGTCAAGGGCTGGCTTCAAATCCCACTCCATGGCTCCGGTCAAATTGTATATAAATTTGCAATTTCAATGAATTTGAAATAGTGACAGAAAAAACTACAGTACTTGTGACTGCCCATCTGTTTTCTATTTGACTGTGTTTGTATTTCCAGCCTAGTAAGAGTCTTGCAGACTTGATTCAGTGCAGATGTTATATGCGAGATTTAGCAGTCAATGTAGTAATGGTATTCAGACAAGGTGTACAATGCACCATCTGTGTTGCTTCACCTTCATTTGGCCAACCCAGATGGCGTGCCTTTTTATAGTGCGTAAACACCCAGTTGTATAAACAGATTCACTCAATTATGTTCACGCCTGCTATGTGCTTCGGAGGAGGAGCCTTGCATACTGTGTGAATTGATCCACTGGTCCTACTTACATGTATCCTAAATTGCTCTATTGGTAATGATTAATAACCCTAACTACCCACCACTTGTCTTTAGCACATGACCTGAATCCTGCACAATCCTACAATCCTTCAGTTAAAAGCCCCAAACCTGACAGTCCAACAGTGTCTCCCTGGACCCTTTGGTACCTACTCCTTTTTGTGATAATGTATATTTTTACTACCAAGTGCCCTCCATCACATTGGGCCTTGTAACCTGGATCCTACAAAAATACCCCACATACCCCCAATCCTGCACATTCCTACAATGCATCAACTACCACATGCCCTCAATCCTACACATTCCTACACTAGGACAATAGGATTCTTTAGGATTTACGTGTACCTGTACCTGAACGTTGATGAAGCTACATGTACTACCGGTGTATACAGTGTGTATTTACTGCACATTCTCTTTTAAATTCTCAAACCTCTCTCGGGAGTCCAGTCCTGAGTTAAAAAAAGTCAGTGATGTTTTGTATTTTGTTTGGATTTTCTTTCAGCTTCTCATTGTACTGTAATCTGCCATTTGGCAGTATAATTTTGAAAAATTGGAAAGAAAGCTTTGACTGCACTTTGACTGCACATACATATATATGTACATAATACCGGGGTAAACAATTCAATTACCAAGTGCATATATATATACATGTATGTACAGTACACATGTATATAAGCATTAATAAAAATTATGTTTCATTTATATAACATTACAAAAAGATAATTGTAGTCGTGAAAGAAGGAATGAAAACCAATCAGCTTACCATCTTAGCTATCCAGCTCTTAGATGGCAGCCTTCCCATATAGTCAACTAGTCTTTGAAGGGGTGGTGGTACCAGTATTACCAGTGGTACCAGTATATGGTACCCCCCCCCCTTTAGAACTGGCCAAGACTATTTGACTGTTTTGGAAGGCCGCCATCTATGGGCTGCATTTCTGTGATGTTGACAAACAAGCCAAAATTATTATTGGTGCTGACTTTCAGAACATTCAGGAAATAGCTCGGTGTCACATTGTATCCGAGTTTAATGCAATTGTGATATACAAAAGTTTTGCAAACTGCTTACTGACTAAAATTACCAAAATGCAAATCTTAAAATTTAGTGGGCCCGACGTTTCGATCCTTGCAGGACCTTTCTCAAAGGCAATGAAATTGTGTTTGATATGTTACTCATCCTCTCAACCCTTTCATTATTCAAAACTTATCTGGCACTGGTAGAATGCGTCAACTCACTTGCACCACAAACAGAATGAGATCCTCCTTTCTACAATGGGCCATTCGTATTTTTAATTAATCTTTTACTAGATGAGCTGCTTGGTTTTTATACCTTCTTTTATGACTATAAATCTATTAGTAATGTTACATAATAGGGCTGTTTCCACTACGAAAACAAATTGCGATTTAAAAACCGGGGGTTTTTTGGTCGTGTCCACACAAGCCAAAAAATTGCGTTGCGTGCCGATTGTGGTTGGCAGGTGTGGTAAAAATGGTGGGCGTGTCCTTAAGGGTGCCCCATGCAGAGAGACATTATAAACAAGCACTGCACTCCTTGTCAATTAGAGCGTGAGTGGTGCATTGTAGGATTAAAAACCCGGTGCGATTCAGTGGATCGTTCCCACACACACCGCATTGCAAATAAATGCGATTATTTGAAAAAGTCTCACTAATATTAGATTCCAAACTGCAATTCAAATCCCACTAATAAACGCGTTTATTGTGTCCACAATCGCGATTCAAATCGCGATCCAAATAATCTTGTTTATTTAATGTAGTGGAAACGGCCCTAATGTATAAATGTAATGTAACATAATGTATAAATCTAACACAATTTTAATTAATGCTTATATTTTTTATTAATGCTTATATGGTAATTGAATTGTTTTTTATGTGTGTGATTTTTTGTCTTTTATTTCCTGCATCACTGGGAGAGCAATTTTTTTTTTTTACACGACAATAACGTATCTTGAATCTTGAATCTTGAATGGTAGCCTGACCTAGCCCATTCTTCACAATTGTTTTCCCAACTGGTTTCTATCTCATTCCATCACTTTGATCTCTTTCTTTCTGTAAGGTGCAAGGAGATTCACTACCTGGAGAAGCTGCCCAACGCCAGTGTTGTGATTCCCTTTCACAACGAGGCCTTGTCCACACTCAAGCGCACGGTCCACAGTGTCTTCAACCAATCGCCGCCCGAACTCATCCACGAGATAATTCTGGTGGACGACTACAGTGATCGCAGTAAGTCCAAAGACACGCACACACACTCACCCTTACACGCGTATACTTGTGGGGTATTTCCTTTGTTCTCGTGTACTAAAAAAACCCACTAATTCAAATCACTCCCTTTCGAACAAGAATCACTTTCCTAGGCTGAAGTTTCTTGTTAACATCCCTTATATAAAACAGTTCTATTTGCTACAGATAAACATACCTCGGAAATTCCTCCTTTTTGAGTTAATTCCAAATAACCAGTTTCGGGAAAACCATGGGGTACCAAAAAAGTACCCCACAAGGAGTGGTCCCATTGTTTTGAGTACTCACTTATTGTTCCGGTACCCCACAACTCACCTCATGTGCGCCCACACACTCGCACACAAAACTTTACTTGATGCACAAACATGTTTGAAAAACTGTCTAAAACGGCCGCCATTGAACATTTTGAGTGGCCCCTAAAATACCGTACAGGCCAACTGAATACTGTAATTGCCGAGCCTTAATTCTGAGGGCCCAGCTGGCCAGCTTAACAAAACACACTTCAGGTTGACGCCAGCTTCTGTCGGCATATTCTCCTGTCCCTGTCTGGGGGTAAGGACTGGTGTACTGTACTTCCTCCTATTTATTATGCATAGCGTTTCCTGCTGAATATTTGACTCTGTTCTTCACCTCAGTCGAGCCAGCGACCTATTCCACAACCCCTGTATCCCTCCCAACCTCCCCCGTTGCTCACGTACTCGTCCAAGGCCCAGTCTGAGGCGGAGTCGGGGGGAAAGTGCGGTTGAACTTGCTCTAGCAGGCTGCGCGAGCCCTGAGCTGGATTAAATTTTGTATGTCATAGGCTCCCCGCCTGAACATCATCTCCGGGCAGATCCGTGATTACCAACCATTTATTAGTCAGTTTCCTGTAGAGAGGGACATTGTACATGTGCACCGAGTGAGCTCGGTATGAACAGCACCCAATGGGGTGCCACACAGATTATGAAATATCATAGAATACTGTAGATCTGACCTGAAGGTCTGCAGTAAACTCTTTTGAAGAGGAGTATCTCTCTGAAAAGAGCTGGTAACTGGACATTTTTAGTTTTCTAAATTGTGAATATTTTCGTAGTAGGAATGGCCCACCTCCCCCCCCCCTGTTCACTCGAAGAAGTGGGACGAACCCCCATCCCGCTGCAAAAGATGAATGCCGCCAAGGCCCCCCTCCCCACACCCCCCCCCCCCCCCGAGGACACGAACGCCTAGATTTTGGGATTTGTAGACGCCTCCTGAATACAGATGGCAGTACTATCATGCCTTCGGGAGCCCCCCATACACCCAGATGCTCTCGTCTGTTTGGGGTCTTTGGTTCAGCCTACCCCCATCCCCCCCCCATTCCCGACCCTACCGAATTCCGCTCAGATGAATAATTCAGCGCGATCGTTCTGCCTCCGGCCCGGAGGTGTGGAGAAGGACCTTCTGGGCCAGGCCAGGAAGGGCTATTGATATCCGAGCTTGTGGACTGATTATAAGGTGTCGATGTCACAGCCTGGCCATCGAGGAAAGGAAATTACACGCAGGGGAAAGAAGGGCATCTCTTTAGAAGCCACTTTGTTTTCATTGTCTTTTACATTTTTATTGCTGTATGAATACTGTGCTTTTGTGCGAACAATATATATTTTGTTTTTAGCCAACTAGAGCAACATTGCACCTCACTGGGCCAATTGTTTAAATTGCTCAAAGCAAAAAAAAAAAAAAAAAAATGAAAAGAAGGAAGACCTACAAAATGAAACAAAATGGTCCAATGCAAGGGCTGCTGACCCCTGCAGGCCTGCATCTCCATCACCTTTGAGTAATGCAGTAGAAGTACTACCCGCATGTACTGTACATTCATGACCACGCCTGAAAGCATCATACTGTACACTGTAAAGTTTCCGCGTTTCCACTGGACTGAAATTTAACCGAGACGATGGTTAGATTTCCAATGGTCAAATTTGACCGTCGTTCCCACTTGGACTTTTGAGTCGGTCAATTTAATCAAGACGATGGTTAAAGTAAACGAGCTGGAAATACAGTATGTAGGCGCTGTGCGTGACCTTTGAGGTGACGAAAAGACTTTGGTAGCACCGTAGAGATTACCGTAGGTCAGTGAACATGTACATGTGTACATGTACATTTAGCGCGCAACACAAAGCAGACATTGTGCACAGTACATGTACATGTTACATCATAGGCCGGATGTGTTTTTTTACCGAGTCGCGTTTTACTGAGTGATTCGTTTCCAGTGGACTAATCGCCTCGGCTAAACTTACTTGCTCACTTTTACTGTTTACTGGGCAGAGGTTGGCCGGTAAAAGTAACCATTCAGCTCGGTTATAGTATTTTCGAGAGGAAATTTGACTGGGCCGTTTCTACTGGACTTAAAATGGGAAAAGTAACCATCGGCTCGGAATACGGTACGGTAATTTGACCATGGAGGTCCTTCTCTACCTCCATGCTCTGACCAAATAAGTCCAGTGAAGACGCGGCTTAAGACTCATAGCAGACTGTATTCAGAGAACCACATGGTCAAGGCTGGGGTCCTTTTTTTTATTTCCATGCATTTCTACCACCCCAAGGACCCCGAGGAGAGAGGCCATGTCTCCATAGCTTGGGCGCCAGTCAAGCAAAACTGAATGTAATAGCTGATGGCAGGCTTCTCATTAAAAATTCTGCCGGTGACGACATTGATGGCTGAATTATAAAGCAATGTGTGCCAACCACCTCCCTTCCCCCTCCCCCGGGTTCAATCTCAACTCTCTTTTTTTGTTTTTTGACTGGTTAGCCAGGCTATAAGTTATGACACTTACAAATTCAAGACAGACAGCAGATAATGTCACATCATGCTCACCTTAAAGCCCCTACACAACATTGGTAAGATTGGAAAAGACTTGAAGGTTTGCATGGTGTTTGCATGGTGTTTGCTCCTTGAAGGTTTGCTCCTGATGACGAGCCTGAGTACACACTGCTCGAAACGTTGAGTCACCGGCTCTTTTCAGAGCCACACTCAGTCTCAAAAGAGATGATAAACATGGTGTCACTGCAAACCCATTTATAATAATTGGTAAGATTGAAAAACAGAAATATTTACAGATTTACATGAGACTTAAGTATACAGTTTGAAGTTGGTTATACAGTAGTAGAAACCTTGCAGATTTGCCCCAAAGGGAAAAAAACCCATGTTGATTTGCATCGATGCATCTGAAAAGGCCAGTCTGAATGTCAGATGAATTGATTGATTGAGGAATAAGCCATGTAATAATGGCTGGCATGTCAACACTCTCATTCTATACGAATGAATTTTCTTCTCTATAAATCCGATGCGCCTAGTTGATTTCAATCTGTATACCATATTTGTAAAACCATGTACGGTATTTGTGTGGAACCATGCGTCACATTTATGTGTAGATTTTTAATGGATTGAGATTTGAAACCTGTTCCCAATTTTGATCTACCGATAGGGGTGAGATGTAAACAATTTCTTTGACTCTTTTCTCCAAAAATACAGCATTTTAGGCAGAAATAGTTCAGTTTCTACCAAAACCATATAAGTTTCACGTAAATCTGTGAACATTTCTGTTTTTCGATCTTACCAATGTTGTGTAGGGGCTTTAAGCTCCAAAATTTGCTGAAGCACAAAAAACAAATCGTCATTTGTAGGATCACCTTGCCAACTCTAACTTCGCTTTTGTTTCATGCTACATGTGTAAGTAAAGAAGAGTGGAATACAAGTCAAGAGCGAGTGACATCACATCGAAGTGGGGGTTTGTAATCCCGTTTGCATAAGGAAGACTGTCCCTGCTTAGCAGATTTTTTTTACAGTTAAGCGGCTGTACAATATTGGGCCCTGGCCAGTTCCTTCAGTTGCATTTGAACAGACAGCCCATGCTGTGTTAGCGAAGATAATTACTAGATAATAAAAGATTTTGGCCTTCCAAAAAAGTCTATATCCGTTGCGCTGGCTTCAACCACAGGAACCACAGAATACATTTGTGTATCTTGGATGTCAAGACAGGAAGCTGCCCTTAAACTGACGCCGGTTCCTTTATGAAGTGGCTTCAGTATTAAAAGGAGTATTTGTGAAGGAAAGCCAGTGTGCACTTCAAGGGACATTTAACCCGATGGCACTTTAGATCAAGTCACAACAAGCTTGGAAACAATTTTGGAAAATCGTATTATTTGTGGTCTGTGCTCTGTGGTGTACATGGGCTTTATTGGATACAAGGCTCTGTAAGTTGTATGTACATGTACATGTACATGTACATGTACATGAGAACTGGTGTGGGAGCTGCAGCCAGTACATGTAATGCTATTAGACCATCCACTTCCTCTTCCGCTAGCTACCCTGAAACAGAAGACAAACAGGAAATGTTTGCTTGTAGCTGATCAGTGTTAAACTATAGACATACCACTCTGAAAATGGGGAACTAAAAGGGGTGGAATGGTGGATTATGATTTGATTAGAAATGAAATTAAATGAAATGTCAGGGCAGGGCAGGAGAGGGCAGGGGAGGTCAGGGGAGGGCAGGGGAGGGCAGGGGAGGGCAGGGGAGGGCAGGGGAGGGCAGGGCAAGGCAGGGCATGACAGGGGAGGGCAGGGAAGGGAAGGGCATGGGAAGGCAGGGGAGGTCAGGGCAGGGCTGGGCAGGGCAGGGGAGGGCAGGGGAGGGCATGGCAGGGCATGGCAGGGCATGGCAGGGCAGGGCTGGGCAGGGCAGTGCAGGGCAGGCCAGGGGAGGTCAGGGGAGGGCAGGGCAGGGCAGGGCATGGCAGGGCAGGGCATGGCATGGCGGGGCAGGTCATAGCATGGCAGGGCAGGGCTGGGCAGGGCAGGGCAGGGCAGGGCAGGGCAGGGCAGGGCAGGGCAGGGCAGGGCAGGGCAGGGCAGGGCAGGGCAGGGCAGGGCAGGGCAGGGCAGGGCAGGACAGGGCAGGACAGGGCAGGACAGGGCAGAGCTGGGCAGGGCAGGACAGGAGAGGAGAGGAGAGGAGATGAAAGAAAAAACAGCAGAGAAGAGATATGAGGAGAGGAGAGGAGGGGAGAGGACATGAGAGGAGAGAAGAGGAAAGAATGAATGTCATTACAGTGGAACATTGCTATAATGAACACCGATATACTATAACATTCGGCTATAACAAACATACCCTTTGGCTCCCAATGTAGGTACCGGTACGTCCTTGGATATGCGGCGGCAACTGCTATAACAAACAACCACTATACCGAAAAAAATTCATGGATCCCGGGATGTTCGTTATAGCGACGTTCCACTGCATCCACAAACTTTGTATTTTGCTCATCTCTGCCCTAAATGTATTTCACTCATGCCCCTTTTTTGTATTAAAACCCTGCCTCTTTGATGCCATCTTTCCACCTCCCACCTCCCCCTCCCTCCCTTCTTCTCCTCCTCTCCGCGACAGAATACCTGAAGGAGACCCTTGAGGAGTACATGGAGAGGTTCCCCAAGGTGAAGATCCTCCGCATGAAGAAGCGGGAGGGGCTGATACGGACGCGACTCTACGGCGGCCACCGGGCCACGGGGGGCGTCCTCATCTATCTGGATTCTCACTGCGAGGCCAACGTGAACTGGCTGCCTCCGCTGCTGGGTGAGTCTGCTCCCTAAGGACAAAAATTAGCAGGGATGTCAAGGCTTCCGGAAATTTCCAGATTTTCGGAAATGGTGTGATTTTTGTTCAGATTTCCGGAAATGTTTTTTTTTTTTAATTATTATTATTATTTTTTTATTTTATGTCAAACTGGTATCTCAAACTGCTCAATTTTATTTGTTACATTGTGTTTGTAAAACCCGAAAAACTGAAGGGCATCTGCATCCCTGCCGTGAATCTCGCAATCGCATCTCTCGGTCGCATCAGCGCTCACTCGCAGTCGCACAATTATTTATTGGCCTTCGGTAATTTTCAGGAAATGACTTTGTTGCTCACTTAAATCGCCGAAAGAGGAAACCACTTCTGGGACTGTGACCAGTCGTCTCCTTCCAATCCGGGGGTGGATTTCACAAAGCCTTACTAAGTGGAAACTTCGCGGTGACACCATGTTGCACTTCTATTTCAAGGAGGAGTGTGGCTCTGCAAAGAGCCCGGTTACTCAACGTTTTGGGTAGTACCTGTATGAACTTCGCCATTTCAGAGTTACACATTACTTCATTTTCATTGATGACATAACCATATAGGGTTTTTCCAGAGTTTTTTCGCTGATTAAGTTTAATTTCCGGGTTATTAGCGTACGTTCATACAGTATTTGTAATACGCTTAATACCACTGACCATGAACACTGGCTCTCACGTGTTGGAAGCTGGGTTGGCTTATCCCAAAATAGTGTATATTTGGTAATTTTGAACGTGTTGAGAAGGAAGAATGCGCAACAAGCATCCCCCTGCCAAATGCAGTCCAGTGGAATCATTGTCTGGCCACGTACATGTAGGCCGAACCCCGTTTCCGTCCCATGCTTTTGTCCTATTCTCTGCCTGTGTTCGCTTAAAGCCCCTACGCAACATTGGTCAAAGAATAGCATCCATACGTTGTCTGATCCAACATATGCATGAAATAGTACTCCTGTAAAAAATTCCAGCTCAATCTGCCAACCGAATCTCAAGAAAATTGTGAAAACCGCTTAATTTGTTTTGTGAAAATGCAGCGTACTGTTACATAAAATAGTTTAGATCTCGGTGAGACGTAAACGATTTCTTTTACTCTTTTCTCCCAAAAAACAACATTTTAGGCAGAAATATTTCAGTTTGAGGTTTCTACTATAACCATCTTCAAACTGTATAAGTTTCCTGTAAATCTGTGAAAATGTCTGTTTTTCGATCTAACCAATGTTGTGTAGGGGCTTTAACATGCCTGGAAGATTTAGGTCAAAGGCTTCAAGGGAGTGAAAGAGGGGGGGATGATATGATCCCCCCCTAGTGCTAATTCTAATTCCCCGCAGACCCAGGGCTAAGGAACTTGTGCCCATGAGTCTTCCAGACCGCGACCGTGTCGCCTCGTACCTGCTTGGCGTGCCCTGGCACAGAAACCAGTCTCGACGGACACCCGGGTCCCGCAGATATTGTCACATGTCGGCACCGCAGTCCATAAATAGAGCAGCCCTTGTCGGACAACAAATTTGTCGGGTTGGTCATATCCTGGCAGACCCCTCTGTAGTCAACCAGCTGATTAAGCCTGAGTAGCCATTTTTGTCAGGGGCTGTCACATGCCACCCCCCCCCCCCCCCGATTGACTTAAATTATGAAAAAATTAAGACGTCTAAAAAAAAACCGTCTGACTAATGGTCATTGTTGGATTATTCTCCTTCCCATCCTCCCATATTCCCTCCCTCCCCCTCTGTTTGTCCATATCATGCCCTCTATCTTTCTATCCCCTTCTGCCCCCCTCTCCCTTTGTCTTCATCCCTATTCCTCCCCCTCTCTGTCCCCCTGTCCTTCTGCCTCTCTCTCCATCCCCCCTCTCTTGCGCTGGCTCTTTCTCTCTCTGCCTCTTCTTCTGCCTATCTTCCCTCTGCCTCTTTCTCTGTCTGTCTCTCATCCCTCTCCCCTCTCCCTCTTTCCTCCTCTGTCTGTCTCTCTGTCTGTGTCTCTGTCTCTGTCTGTTTCTGTCTCTGTCTCTCTCTCTCGGTCTCTCTCCCCCACTCACTCTCTCTCCCTCTCTCTCCCCACTCTCTCTCACTCTCTCTCTTCCTCTCTCTTCCTCTCTCTCTCTCTCTCTCTCTCTCTCTGTCTCTCTCTCTCTCTCTCTCTCTCTCCCCCTCTCTCCCCCTCTCTCTCTCCCCATCTCTCTCTCCCTCCCTCCCCCCTTTCTCTCCCCTCTCTCTCCCCTTTTTTCTCTCCCTCCCTCCCCTCTCTCTCTCTCCCTCCCTCCCCTCTCTCTCTCTCTCCCTCTCTCCCCCCCTCTCTCTCTCTCGATCTCACCCTTCCTCCCTCTAGAGCGCATTGCCCTGAACCGCAAGTGCATTGCGTGCCCCATGATCGACGTCATCAGCAATGAGGACTTCCACTACGAGTCACAGGCGGGTGACGTCATGCGCGGCGCCTTTGACTGGGAGCTCTACTACAAGCGCATTCCCATCAACGATGCCGAGATGAAGCGACGACAGTTTGCCACAGATCCTGTCAAGTGAGTGACCTGTTCCCCTCCCCCCTCCCATAGGCCCCCTCCCTCTGCCCCAGCTCTACATCTTCAAGTTAATCTTCAAGCCAAGATAAACCCCCCTTTACTTACTTCAAATTACAGACCTCTTGTAACTCTTGTCGGGGTCATTACAAATCAAAGAAATTAATCTCCAAAGTTTCAAGGGCCTCTGGATGTTTTGGTCCAGCTCCTTTTCCTCCCTCCCATTTTTTATATTCTCGACTATCTCCACCTGACCTTCCTCCTCCTCAACCTCCACCTCCTTATCTTCTTCCTCCTCCTCCCCTCCTCTTCCTCCTCCCTCTCCCCTCATCCTCCCCTTCCTTCCCCTCCTTTTCTCCCACCTCTTCCCCTCTTCATCCTCCTCACCCTCCTTTCCCTCACCTTCCTCCTTCTCCCTCTCCCTTCATCCTGACATTCCTCTGCTTCTTTTCTCCCGCTCCACCCCCTCTTCGTTGTCATCGTGCTCCTCCTCCTCCTCCTCCTCCTCCTCCTCCTCCACCTCCCCACCTCCTCCTCTTCGTCCTCTTCCTCCTGCTCCTCCCCCACCTCCCCACCTCCTCCTCTTCCTCCTTTTCTTCCTGCTCCTCCTCCTCCCCCACCTCCCCACTTCCTCCTCCTCCTCCTCCCCCACCTCCCCCTCCTCCTCCCTCACCTCCCCACTTCCTCCTCCTCCCCCACCTCCCCACTCCCTCCTCCTCCTCCTCCCCCACCTCCCCCTCCTCCTCCCTCACCTCCCCACTTCCTCCTCCTCCCCCAACTCCCCACCTCCTCCTCCTCATCTCCCCACCCCCTTCCTCTAATAACAGCACTGATCTTGATATTTGTCTCTCCTCCTTCCGTGCCCCCACCACCCAGGAGCCCCGTCATGGCCGGAGGTCTCTTCGCCATCGACCGCAAGTACTTCTTTGACGAGCTGGGCGGCTATGACGAGGGTCTGGAGGTGTGGGGAGGGGAGCAGTACGACCTGTCCTTCAAGGTCTGGCTGTGCGGCGGCGAGATGGAGGAGGTTCCCTGCTCCAGGGTGGGCCACGTCTACCGCAAGTTCATGTCCTACTCGGTCCCGGGAGGTGGTGGGGTCATACACAAGGTGAGCAGGCCATTCCCCAAACCGAATAGTTTGGCACAAACAAAACCCAGTATTGCTTGTTATTACTGTATTAAAGGGATAACACAACATTGGTCGAGGTCACAGAATAGCATCCATACGTTGTCTGATCCAACATATGCACACCTGAGAAAATTTCAGCTCAATCCGCCAACCGAATCTCGAGAAAATAGTGAAAACCGCTTTTGTTTCGCAAAACTGCAGCATTTGATGTATTCTTCCGAAAAATCATTTAGATCTAGGGGGTTAGACGTAAACGATTTCTTTTACTCTTTTCGCCAAAAGTACAGCATTTTAGGCAGAAATGTTTCAGTGCGAGGTTTTCTACCATAATCATCTTCAAACTGTATAAGTCTCATGTAAATCTGTGAACATTTCTGGTTTTCGATCTTACCGATGTTGTGTAGGGGCCTTAAAGGGTCTGTGCAATACAAATTTTATTACTTAAATCTGTGCTACAATGTTCCTAACAATCAAACTGCTTTTAACACTCATTCTGGGGGTGCATTTGCAAGTTTTGGGGTGTTATGCTAATTATGCAAATTTCAATATTCATGAGCAAATTTGTGATGTCATCACAGGATCATGCAACAGAAACTCAACTGGTTGTGTACAAAAGTTTCTGAAAATGTCTGGGTTTTTCCTGCAGACCTATCCCTAAACCTGTTGATCTACTGCCAAAATGTATGCTTCATAATCATTTAGTGAAGGAGTTTTTTATCAAACCTAAGAGGGATTAATTTGCAGTTAGAAAGTTAATGTTTTTCTTACGTTTTTTAAAATGTTGGTTCCTGACATGACCTTACAATAGCGCCCTCATTTTTATAAGGATATTTTTAAAGCTTAAAATTTAGTGGGCCTGACGTTTCGATCCTAGCAGGACCTTTCTCAAAGGCAGAGACCTTTGAGAAAGGTCCTGCTAGGATCGAAACGTCAGGCCCACTAAATTTTAAGATTTGCATTTTGGTAATTTTAGTCAGTAAGCAGTTTGCAACATTTTTGTATATCACTTTTTTTATTTTTAAAGGTACAAAAGAAGAACAATTTCTGACTCCACTAAGAAAAAGAAGCTTGCCAATATGTTGGCACACTTCAGATCCCTAGACAACAGCAGAAAATTAGCTTGACTGTGATATTCATTGCATAGCCCTTTAATTGCTGTTGAGTTTGTGTTGGTAAAAGACAAATAAAAAGTGTCTCTTGGAGAAAGAAAAAAAAAAAGAGAAAGAAAGAAAAAGAGGCTAGGCTAATAATAGACCGATTTGGTGCAGAACAGGAGTGAAAATGAGCAAAGAAGACTGTCATTTTGTCTACATTCTTCTTTGTGCCTTTCCATCGCTGCTTTGTGCAAAATGACCAAAATACCCACTATAATTCACATGATGGCATGTAAACATTGGTCGCGCAATCGGTCCTATTTAGTCAGGCCCTCTACTTTAGAATCGGCGTTGAATTTGACTGGACTGGTCTTGTCTGCCGGGTCTGCAGAATCTGATGCGAGTGGTGGAGGTCTGGTTCGACGACTGGAAGAAGTACTTCTACCAGCACAAGTCCCACCTGAAGGGGGTGGACTACGGCGACATCAGCAAGCAGCTGGCCCTGAAGGAGCGGCTGCAGTGCAAGAACTTCTCCTACTTCATGAACGTGGTGGCGCCGGACATCCTGCAGTACTACCCGCCGGTGGAGCCCGACCCTGCCGCCCTTGGCTTTGTGAGTGTGACACCCCAGATTTCTCCTGGAGTATATCGGCTAGCTGCCAGTTAAATCCCCCCCCCCCTAAAATTCCAAATTAAATGTTTGACTCGGCGAGACGAGGGCCACTTGCCAGTGTTGTTCCCGCAGGCAGACTTTGACCCTTTTTTTCCAAAACCCGGCTTGGGCTTGGGCTCCTGCTTCGTCTCCGCTATCCAAAAGCTGAAAACACAGGCTGGGGTTCTTTGTTGAAGTTGAAGCTTTGGATTCTTTTTCGAAAAATGCAGTGTAACATTCATGCCTCGTGCCTCGTATGGACGAAAGAAAGAAATAAAGACAATGAAATAGTTGTCAAGCTTGCCGTTTTATTGAAGTTACTCTATCAACCCATGTACCCCTATACACTAATACTAGTCTTTGGAAGTGGCTAGGGGCTGTATGAACATCGGATGCATCACGCGAATGTCAAGTTGTTTGTCCTGTTCCCTGAATGCTTATAGCAAAAACACTGTGTCGTTCCACTGCTGTGAATTCTGGGTATATCTGGGGGTGGATACTTGAACGTACATTGTACCACTAGGCAGCTCAGTCAGAATGTTCTCAGGGATGTAAGACTTCCGGAAATTTCTGGGTTTCTGGAAATGGGGTGATTTTTATTTATTTTTTAATTATTCTTTTAAATTATTTTTAATTTTCTAAATTAATTATTTTTTTTAAAATTAATTAATTATTATTTTTTATAATTTTTATTTTTTTAAAATAAATATCTTATTTGTTTAAATTATTTTTTATTGTCAAACAGGTATCTCAAACTGCTCATTTTTATCTGTTAAAACCCCAAAAAACTGAAGAGCACCTGCACCCTTGCCGTGAATCTCTGTCGCGTAAGCGCTCACTCACTGTCGGTCGCGCAGTCGCGCAATGTCCGCAATTTATTGGCCTTCAGTGACTTTCAGGAAACGACTTTTGTCGGTCACTTTATACATCCCTGTGTTCTAAGCCTCCCTTTCCTTGTCTGTTGTCTTGCTCCTTCAGATAAAGCACGAGGACAGCGAGATGTGCCTGACATTTGCTCAGGGCCGCAAGCTGGAGATTATCCTAGAACCGTGCAAGGCCAGCAGACAGAAGCCGAAACAAAGCCAGGTATTTGGAGAACAAAAATCAATCTACCCATATGTGATCTAAGATGGCATAATGAGGCATCTACTCCAAAACGTCCTTTTTGAGTAAAGGGCGTTGAAAGTCAAGGTACCATATTGCCATAATGCATGTCAAAATCAATTCCATTTTTTTCCATTTTTGGAAAGCTTATGTATAAGAGAATCATCTGTCCAAAGGAATTTTTCAACAAACGTCTGTAAATATTGAAAAATCGATGAATTCTTAGGTATGTTTGGGTGTAAACTGCAATCACCTGTTGGCACGCTATGTGCATGACCTCAAACTTTATAGCTGTTTTTCTCGAAAGGTGGTTTCCGTGACTGTGTGTTGCTTCGTCGCATTTCTCGTCATTACTTTGGATTCAGCAAAAAAATTGTTGTGATATCATTGGAAAGATAATGACGTACTCTTTGCAGTGGTGGGAAAATCTTGAAAACTCAAATTTGGACGAGAATCCTCATTATGCCGTACAAGGTCACATACTATAAGCTCAGGGCAATATACAAAAGTGTTGCAGAATACAATACTGACTAAAATTACCAAAATGTAAATCTCACAAATGTAAGGGGACCAAACATTTTGAGTCTAGTAGGACCTTTCTTAAAGGCTGAACGCAAATTTCACAGACCATGATGAGGGCAGACCATGATGAGGGCAGACCATGATGAGGGCAAAAGGAAGGGCAAGGAATAGGGAAGGGATTAAAGGGGGAAAGCTGGTAGACAGACCAAGGTGAGATCAAAGGGAAGGGCAGGGAATAGGGAAGGGATTAAAGAAAGAAAGTTAACAAAGAAAATGATCAAAGAGAGAAGGGGAGAGAGTGAACACAAAAGAAGGATGCACAAATGTTGGGGGAAAATGTTACACAAATGTTGGAAACTGTGTACTGACTTTCCATGCAAACCTGAGAAACTCTTCCTTTTTTTTCTTGCAGTATTTTTCTCTGACGTGGCATGATGACCTCCGACCCAATCAGAACGAGAAGCAGTGTGTGGACTATCCCAATAGGGACGAGGGTGGGGAGCCCATTCTCTACCCCTGTCACGGAGGGAGGGGCAACCAGCTGTGGCTCTATAACCCGGTGAGAATGCATCCAAGTTTGCCCCTGTCTCTCTGTGCTCCTCTCTGTCTCTCTCTGTACCAGGTGCCTCTCTGTCTCTGTCTCTCTGTCTCACTGTGCTCCTCTCTGTCTCTCTGTCTCTGTGCTCCTCTCTGTCTCTCTCTCTGTACCAGGTACCTCTCTGTCTCTGTCTCTCTGTCTCTCTGTGCTCCTCTCTGTCTCTCTGTCTCTGTGCTCCTCTTTGTCTCTCTGTTTCTGGTCCTCTCAGTCTCCGTGCTACTCTCTTTCTCTGTGCGCCTCTTTGTCTCTCTGTCTATGTGCTCTTCTCTGTCTCTCTGTCTCTGTGCTCCTCTCTGTCTCTGTCTCTATGCTTTTATGTCTCTATGTGCTCCTCTCTGTCTGTTTCTCTGCTCCTCTCTTTCTCTCTGTCTCTGTCTCTCTGCTCCTCTCTGTCTCTCTGTCTCTGTGCTCCTCTCTGTCTCTCTGTCTCTGTGCTCTTCTCTGTCTCTCTGTCTCTGTGCTCCTCTCTGTCTCTCTGTCTCTGTGCTCCTCTCTGTCTCTCTGTCTCTGTGCTCTTCTCTGTCTCTCTGTCTCTATGCTCATCTCTGTCTCTGTGCTTATCTATATATCTCTCTGTGCTCCTCTCTGTCTCTGTCTCTCTGCCTCTGTGCTGCTTTCTGTCTCTGTGCTCTATGACTCTCCTCCCTGTCTCTGTACTCCCATCTGTCTCTCTATGTCTCCTCACTGACTCCTCACTGACTTTCTGTCTGCGTCCCCCCTGCTACCACAGACCTACAAGCTCATATACCATCCCAGTTCCAAGCTGTGCCTCAGCATCCTGCCGTCTGTGGACAAGGGCTCCGGGGGTAAGGGCGTGGCCATGTCCAAGTGCAGCAAGACGAACAGCGCCCTCCGGTGGAAGTTTGAGAAGATCTTCCCCAAAGTGCTGGACAAGCTCAACCGGCAGTACAAGATAACATTCAATTGAGAGAGGGGAAGTCTCATTTATCTGCAACTATTTATTACTTGGAGTCAAATTTATGTTGATTCTCTGACAATGATCATCAAGTGCCAATATTTTTTTTTTAATGTCGGGCTAACTATACCAGTAGAGTAAGCTATTTTTAACTAATGCCACAATCTTATTTGTGTGTTTTTGGTGAAAAAGATATCCTTTTACCTCGCCATTTCGAGCTAGTTTTAAACTAAAGGTAGAAATGAAACTAGCCGGTACTTTTAAGAAGTTTACAGAAGAGCAAAAAAAAGTTGACAACAATTGGTTGTTTTGCATCTAATTGATAGCTGTGGTGTGATCCCTGGAGATATACTGCAGTTCATACTGCAGTTTAGTTCCTGGCAGGACCTTTATTCAATAGCCAGGAGCCACTGGAACAAACTTCAAATTGCTCGTTGTTATTTTTTGCAATTTCGGCCCAAACAGGGCCATAAAGCCACTCAAGGTTAAGGGCTAAGGAAGGAAGGAAGGAGACAAAGGGGGGAACTTAGGGAAGCTGAAGATAGGAATTAACATCCCTCTTAGAAAGGGCCATATCATAAGGTGGGACATATGAACTAGGAAGGAAATTCCAAAGAGAGGCAGAACGTGGGACTAACGTTCTGATACCTCCTTGTTCTACATCTTGGAAGAGGCAGTGTGTTTGGGTGAGATGAGGCAAACAGCCTGGTTGCTCACTTTAACCCTGCGCGCAGCCGTGGTGCTCACGCGGGGGACACTTTTTTCTTTTCTTATTTTTTTTATGAAGCTATCGCTCCAATTTCCTTGAAACTACATGTATTCCAAGAGTGAACCCTGTATTTTGAGATGGTAGTGTCAATTTTCCTGTATGAGGTCCAATGGGGGGCCAGCCCCCCTGAGAAAGTGGGGCCTTCCACCATGCCCATTCACTTGTGCACAGAAAAAAACCCAAAATTCACTTGTGCACAAGTGAATGGTCTTTGAGGAATGCCCAGTCCACATGTCATCAATCAATCGTGAACCCCTCCGGAGCTCAGCGTGAGTTTGCCCGCTCCACTGTGGAGTTATATATGCAGACCGACGTATAAAGCTCAATCCCCGAATAGAATCCCACACGTTTCAATGGGCAATTTTTGTTGCCCACAGAGCTAACTGCCTATTAACTGGTTCCCTGCAAAATGTAGCCTCACGCACAAGTCGTTGTTTTCTGGTCGCCCATTGAAACGTGTGGGATTCTATTCGGGGATTGAGCTTCATACGTCGGTCTGCATATATATCTCCCACTGTGAGTGAAACCAAAACTGCCTCTTGCGTGAGCACCTACGGAGTTCGAGATGAATTCGCACACTGCTGCTCGCAGGGTTAAAAGTCTTAACTAGGGGAAACCAAGTCAGCTTTGATGGGTCTTTTTGTGTCATCCATTCTCAAGGGATTCCCGCCTTTGAGGAAGGTCCCGCTAGGACCCAAACACCAGGCACTCTATAACTTGTAGCGATTTTTCACTCTTTAAATTTGTTGGGTTTGGTCGTGGATTAGGAACTATATACCATTGTGCCTTTTGTTGTTGTTGCCTTTTAGAATTTAAGACGAAGTTGCCATGGCAACTGAGAAGTACCTTGGGAGCATCCCAATTCCTATGCAGCAGTTTCTCTCCTGCAAACTTTAATGAGGAGGAACTTCCATTATTCAGTAGATGTTTTGTATGCAAACCTCTTTAACTCAAAAAGGGGGAGGTTTTTTTATAGAAAAGCTAGATTTTAATGTAGATTATCATACTCACGTTCCCATGTTTGCTTTTGACTTGCTGAAAGAAAACCAAAATCTGAAGAAAAAAACTGTACAGTTTTCGGGTCTGTAGTTTTCTACAGGTTTGCTTCCAATATTGGTTATTCTGCCACTGGTTCCCTCCATCGAACAGGTGATATTTAGTGTGGGAACCAGTGCGCATCTCACTCACTGATCCAGATCTCAATTGGTAACCCATTCACTGGTTCCCTCCATCCACTGGTTCCCTCCGTCCAACGGGTGATATTTAGTGTGGGAACCAGTGCACATCTCACTCACTGATCCAGATCTCAATTGGTAACCCATTCACTGGTTCCCTCCATCCACTGGTTCCCTCCGTCCAACGGGTGATATTTAGTGTGGGAACCAGTGCACATCTCACTCACTGATCCAGATCTCAATTGGTAACCCATCCACTGGTTCCCTCCATCCAATAGGCACTGTGTGGTGTGGAAACCAGCTCCCTGGACTGTGTAAAACAAGTTAAAAAAGTTTTAGAGACAAGCATGTATGACCTCCATCCAACCTTTGACCTCAACCATGACCCTCAGCCATGACATGGATGTATTTACTAGCTGAGCTCAAAGATATCTATATATTTAGTCTTTCCAGGAAAGGTGTAATTTTTAGCATTTTTTATGCCCAGTGTGCAATTATCAAATTTCGTACCGAAAGTCTTGTTTTTGTTTTAGAATTTTGTTCAATTATTGCACATCAACTTTTCTATACACTGCAGAGGTGAAAATCAAAACATTTGCACCGGCAAAAGCATCTTTGCTTTTAGATTTTTACTTCACATTCAAGGCATCTGAAACAGCAGTGTGTGGATAATTTCGGGGATAGCATTCAGTGATTGAAGCATTTGTCTTTCCCCTGACCCAGTGCAGGTCTTGGCAAAAATTTCAGCAATTCGTAAACATACTAAATTCGGAGGAAATATTGAAAACTTACTTATAATTTTAGCATGGATTCTTACTCTTAGCTGCAACAGTTATTAGAAAATCAAACTATTTTTTTCCCCTGGAGTTGTAATTTTACAATCAGTACTGATTTATTTAGAATCTGTTAATATTTCTCTCAATGGCAATGATTGAATGTTGAGTGACCGTGTTGTATTATTTCGTCTGTAAATGGATGAAGAGTCTAATATTAGTACTGTGATTTTGTGTTGTGTTTTGAAGATTTCCTTTCCTTTCGAACGAACGGCATTGAAGCACTTTGACTCACTCTCGCATGTTAGCCATTGAATATAGAATGCATTATTTACAAACCACAAGCTTAACCATTGGTAGAGCTAACCTAGGTTACAGAAAGTAATATTGATGATTTTATACCAGTAGTTATCCTTGATTTGTAGTTTTGTTTTTGACAAAAGCATTCTAAACAACTCATATTGGCCGTTTTTAATGATTTACGATTATGTATTTATTTTTAATTCATAATGTGGTTTATTTCATCACTACTAATGCCAGTGTGTATTATTGTTTTAAGAAAAAAAATGGATGGTTCCTCTGTATGTCAGACCCTGCTACAGTAGACTGGTTCCCTGCTATTGCAGACTGGTGCCCTGCTCATTGCGAGTAGTTACCTGCTGTAGCATACTGGCACCCTCCTTTGGTTGGCTGGTTCCCCGCACCCAGCAGAGTGGTTCCCTGACTCCCAGGAGACCTGCTCCCTTCTCCAGCAGACCACTGTCCAAAAGGCAATCTCTGACCATTGCTGTGGCTGACAGTAGTAAGGGGTACCAGTGAACACTTTCATAACTAAATTTGATCAACTCATTTTACAAATCAACTTCAACTGTCTAGAAATCGTATTCTAAAGGCAGTTTCACACAAGGCTATTTTATAAGACAGTCAACCATGTTACATTTTAGATAACAACTTTGGTCGCTGCCAGAAATTTGAAGGGCTTCAATCTGGACCTCTCTTAAAGGCACAGTTTTACTGCATCCACAAGAAACACAATCTCTGCACTTTAAAGAACTCCATGTCTTTTATATGTCTTGTGAGATCGGGCCTACGTATTCATCAAACTGACCTTTCTTAAGACGATGGTTTCCTGTGGGGTTTTTTTTCTGTTAATGATTGCTCAAGCCTTTCATCTGCAAATCACTTGACTGGAATAGGTGTCGCTCTCTAATTGGTGACAAGCTGTGGCCACATTTTATTACCGATTCAAGGGAAGATTCTGCCGCAAAACATTGCTGATACAAGGGCCTTTAAAAACAGAAGAAAAAAAAAAACGGCCGATGCTCCAGCTCCAATTTAATCTCTGTTATCCAAAAGCTGATGACAAAGCATTGGCTGGGGTTTCTGTCTTGAAATTGAAACTTTGGAGCGGCGTCTCTCTCGAGTCTCGACTCTTGAGTATCTTCTCATTACCCAAGGCCAAAGGCTTGCCCGTGTTCATGCATTGTACTTCTAAAATGGATGACAGAAATGGAGACATAGCCAGAGGCCGAGCCGGAGCCTAACCCTGGTTTGGGAAAAGGCCTAAACTTTTGAGCCAGATTAGTTGATAAGCAAATAAAGATCGACTGGTAAACATTCTGGCCCACACGCATGAAAATTCACACAAATTATTTAAACAAAATAAAATGTAACTTACGAGAAGGCAATGCATAAAAGTGCTTTCGTATTTTTAGCATTACTACAAATGTTCTCGGATTTTTGTTTAAGTTATTCTGAGACACTATTACAGTACCAACTGTTTATGGGCAAGCTTTTTAACAAGGCGAATGCACAAGATTATCAACTATTCTACTGTGTGTGAAGTCTTTAAAAGTGATTATACTAATTTGTAGAAAATGTTTAAAAATAACGGTGGTTTGAATAACGGTGGTTTGATCTGTAGCTGCATTTTGAGACATTCGGATGGGAACGTCGGCCAAATTTAATGGAAATAGGTTTTTACTTGATTAGTGTATTATAGTCTGTGCCGGTTGTGGACTGTGGGGTTGGTTTTCTGATTCTCTGTGTTAAGAATTTTTTCAGCTGTGTTTAAGTGATGCTGTAGCATACGGCAGGGATGTCGTGGTATGGTGCCGTGACTCCTGTAGGAGAAGCCAGCCGCGCTCTTGCATTTGGGGCACCTGTACTTTTTGGTGTCGGGGATACTGACAAAGTTGTCCAGCTGGCTATTGAATTATGAGCAGGGTGGATTGGTTGATGGTTGACTGAGCCCCTTTGCAAGCAGATGATGCTGGCACTGAAATGGTAGACCCTGGGAACAAGGTTTGCAAGCCCATTGCATTGTGGTACATTTTCCAATCAACGGGCTCAAGTTCTGGCTCAGGGTCTTGATTTTGTGTCTCCGTTTCTCTCTTAAAAAACAACAACTACCAGGCAGGAAAAGAAGAGACCCTTTTCTTTTGGCTTCAAAGGAGATGCTGGTACTCCATTTGGGAGAAAGAGGGCTCTAAACTTCAACTTTACCCCCAAAATTTCATCCTACCAGGCCAACAGAACAACAGCCTGAGTCTGAGGCCATGTCCGAAACAGGCGTCTAGAGCTAGGTCTAGGTCTTCCCCCTATTGGAAATACAGGGCGATGCGAAGACGATAGCTCTAGCCGTAGCTCTTGAAGATCGTTTCGGACAACGGCTTTCATTATAGTTTGTGTTTAAAGTCAGTGGCCAATAGACCAAAATGCAATCGACAGCAGTCTAGCAAAAAAGCAAACAGCAGCCATTCAAATCACTGTCCACAGTACAAATAATGATTGAAGTGCCTTTGGAATCTGTTCAGCTGCCAGTTGGGTGCCACTTTAAAAAAGAAAATCATTTGTACGATTGATTCTGCAACGGATCTTTTTCCTCATGCATGTTCGTCCTACCAGAAATCTATTTGTAAATGAGATTAATAAATTATGAACTATTTTCGAGGTAATTGCTAATGTGTTTCGCTGTCTACTTCAAAGCATAGCGGAGGTAGTGTTGTTGAAGGTGTTTTTGTTCTGGGTTCAAATCCAACTTTGGACAGCTATCCCCAACTTCTTCTGTCAGAGAGGATCCAGGCCTACCCAGGAAAGCTATGACGTGAATTCAAATATTCTAACACACGTGCAGTTATGTACAAATACGTTGCAATCAAACTGCTCACTAACTTACCTGACCAAAAGGCAAATCTTAAAGAATTTAGAGGGTCTGACAAATCCATCCAAGCAGGACCTTTCTCAAATGCAGAATTTGTTCGTGTTTCTTCCTAATCTTTCATAGATAAAGAAATGACAAATTCAAAAACCCCATTCACTTCCTTTCGGACTGTTTTTCCCCCAAAGCACCTTACTACACCTGCTGTACAATGTACTTTAATCAATGAAATCATTTTTTTTTTAGGATGCTAGACTTGTAGCCCCTGTGAACAAGGCTAGTAAACCCATTGCATTTTAGAGTGCTAAAATGGTTGACAGTAAGCTTCAGCACCATCCGGTCTGTGCACAAATCAATCACCAACCGAGGTGCAGGCCATTTTGGGGGCAGCTTGGCCAAGCGAGGGAGCTCTTCCCATCCCAAACCCCACCATTTTGTTTGCCATTTCAAACACACACACACACACACTGCACTCATTTTTTGGCAGTCACAGTGAGCAAAGGTAAGCACTCAGGCGAAGTTTTCTCTTTCATATACATATATGTACTGTCATTCTGTCTTCTTTATTACTTTATCTAATGTATTGACAAAATACAGCAGTAATCCAACAATTTTGTGGACAAAATGATATAAAAAATAATCTCAAAGATTTCACATTTTCAAGAGATGTCTTAAAATAGAAATATATACAACTGCATTTATATAGTGTTCATAGATCAATTGATAGCAATTAATTTTAATAAGCACCTTTTGGGGATCAAAATTTAAGAAAACAAATTGGAAAAGTTCCAAAAATAGGTCACTTGACACCCTTTTGATGGAACAGGCACTGATGTGGCACCTCAGTACCTTGAGAATGAGTACTTGTATCCTGTTTCCCTTTGATATGTCTATGTTTCTAATTATCTTGTGCTGCTAGCGCCATGATCTAGAGGGAATGGCGCATTATTATTATTATTATTATTATTATTATTATTAAGTGTTCCATACACAGACACAGAGTGAGTGTCCAATTTGGAGCCTAAAAAACCCCCTTTCCAGACAAATAATCCAGTTGCTGCTTGATTTGTAGCAAGCATGAAAAGGTGGGGCTTATCACGGACTCAGATCTCTACATGTATTTGATGAAATCCAGATTCTGAATATGTTTAAATGCAATGCTGTGGTTTATCATAATGCTGATAATTGCCAGGTTTCACACACAATACTAGGCCTAATCGCTGAGTTTCATGCAAAATACTAATCGCCAAGTTTCACACAAAATGTGACCCGCTCTGAGAAAAAGGGTATCATTGGGCGCTATGCTTTAACATGTAAAGGGCTGTTGTATGTGGAGAGGGTGAAAACAATTTCACATTGTAATTTTGGTGCAATGGAAGTCGACTTCCTAAATGTGATGGTGCTTTTTTGGTGATGTCTGGAACTCAATCTCCCAAATGAGCGTGTTTAACCATTTCTGGTCCACATTTTGACTGGCTGTAAAATATACCAGGTTTAAGTATTCATTGGTCAACAATCATCACCAGCCATTACTGCCTCAATTGTGACCCGGCACAGCATAATGAGGAATAACCCCCACTCTTGAGATTTTGAGATTTTCTAATGATGTGAAAGAGTATACCATTAGCTTTCAACTGATATCAAAATTATTTCCATGTGAACTTTGTTGTAAATAGTACAAGGGGACTTCGCTCGTTCATTTGGCACCAGACACAATATACCAGCACCAGTCTAACTCCTCGAAAGCGGCCATTCAAAAAGGCAGGAACTTTACATTTTCATGAAAACAATTTACTCACAAACACTCCCCCGAAATCCTTGTTTTTTCAATATTTAGAGACGAAAAAAAAAAATTCCTTTGCACATAATATCCTCCAATACATTAACTTTCCGAAAATACAAAAAAAAAGTTTATTTTTTTTAATTTTTTTTATCGAATTGAAAAGATACTTTGACTTCAGGCGTTGTTTACTCGAAAAGTGTTTTGGTGGGATATTCCTCATGTTGCTGTGGCGGGTCACAATTATGGACAGACTTCACACTGTACCTACATTCAGTATGTGTTTGAACATTGGGTGCTCATCATGAAATATAAATGGTACCTTGGCAGACAACCTGAGTTTATGAAACAAGGTGTTTCAAGCTTCAGAGAATTTAGTTCTGCCCAAAACGAATAACTGAAAGGCCCTATACAACATTGGTAAAGGTCAAAAGATTGCCACAGTTTGTGCGTTAAACAAATAAACATTCCAAAAAAGCAATATTGCTATGGTTTTAGCTCAAATGGTAATCTGAGAAAGTAGAAAAATTAAAAAAAAGTCACGGTTTACGCACTGTTCTGTAGTGTAAGAAATAGTAAAACCATTTGTCGATGTTTGAGTGAAGATTTCTCGAAAAGAACAGCATCCCAGACCGTAAGATTTCAACATGAGGATTCTATCCTGACCATCTACAAACTGTGTAAATTAGAAGGAAATCTGTGGACATCGATGCCTTCCAATCTTCCCAATGTTGTATTGGGCCTTTAAGGATTGCTTTTTTAATTCAGATGCATCAACTCATACTTGGAAAAAGATTTCTGATATTGCCCAAATTTCTGATCAATTTAATTTACACTCTGTATTAAACTTGGGGCTGACGTGACAGATAACGTTATTCTTGAAATCATCCTCAAGAATCAACAAAAATCAACTTAATAAGTGAGAGGGTCTGACATTTTGATCCTAGCAGGGCCTTTCTCAAAGGCAGAAGAGAACTTTCACATCACGTTCATAATTTGGAAAAATTTCAGCTGCAAAAACATGGCAATCGATCAACATTGGCACAATGAATGGTCCCATTTTTCCTCACTATCATACATCACAAGAAATCATCATCAACATTGCTTACAAAAAGGCACAATACGAACGATCAAGTTTGTTTGTCTTTATATTATCTGCACTATTCATGGTATCATTATGTACATTTTCAGATCTGTCAAATAAAAATGGTTGTCAGGCCACACAAATGAAATGGTTTTTGGAGCAATGTTGTAAGTTTATCTGGGAAAGGTCCGGGTCAGTTGACTTTACTGAGACTGGGAATCTTGACAACTTGTTGAAATTCCACCATTCTTTGAGCTGAGTTGCCATTAGTGTGGTGGAGATCCAAGCAATGGCAATCTGTAAGATGCTGGTCACATGCTATTCACATGCTGGTCGCATGCTATTCGCATGCTATTCACATGCTGGTCACATGCTATTCACATGCTGGTCACATGTTATTCGCATGCTGGTCACATGCTATTCACATGCTGGTCACATGCAATTCACATGCTGGTTACATGACAACCTTGATGAGCCCTGCATTGACCATGCTGTACCTGCAGAGAAAGAAAAAAAAGGAGCAAATTATGTCAAGCACTGCTTATAACTTTGTATAATCCATGAGATTTGTTGTGGTAACAGTGTACAAAACAATATGTACATGTGCATGTACTATGTATCTCTCTTGATACTGTGAGTGAGTGTGGCACTGAGAAGAGCTGGTTCATACTCCAAATAGGATTTTAAGCTTTGCATGGCAGGTTCCCAATGCCAAAGGTTTGTGGGGACACCATGTGAATAATGTGGGTGAATGTTGCTGAGAAAAAAAAGATTAATCAATGTTTCAAACAGTCTGCTTGAAAAAAGGCCTCACACAGATAGGCTGAGCCGGCTGTATTTCTATCCCAAGCAAAGAATTGGGCAAAGCACTCTGGGGCCTGGACATACAATTATGACTATGTTTTAGGGTAGGGCAAGCCCTAACTGAATTATAATCTCACCAACACAATATCACCAGCAACCTACGCCCAGCACTCAGCATACAGAGCTAACAACACTTCTAGGTAGGGCAAATCCCCATTGAATTACCTTCACACTGACACAAGTCACAAGGCAAATGGGCAAAGCACTGAGCATACAGAGCTGACAACACTAGTAGGGCAACCCCCATTGAATTACATTCACACCGACATAAGTCACAAGGCAATTGGGCAAAGCACTGCGCGTAGTGTTAGCGACATATCCAGTAGGAAAAAGCCTCACTGAATTACATTCTCACTGACACAAGTCACCAGGCAATTGTGCAAAGCACTGAGCATACAGCGCTTACCACATACAGTATCTTGGTAGGGCAAACCTTCACTGATATACATTCTCACCACACAAGTCACCGGGCAATTGGACAAAGCACTCGGCACGCATTGCTAGCGACATATCCAGTAGGAAAAAGCCTCAATGAATTTCATTCTCACTGACACAAGTCACCAGGCAATTGGGCAAGGTATTCAGCATACAGCGCTAACCACATATCTTGGTAGGGAAAACCCTCACTGAGTTACATTCACACCGACACAAGCCACCTGGGGCAAAGCACTGGGCATGCAGCGTTACATGTACTGTAGCTACACTCCTGGTAGGGCAAAGCCTCATTGAATTACACGTAAATTCTCACAACACAAAAATTGTAAATATATCGAAACACACCACGAAAACAAAATGCAAAACAAAAACATCCCCCCCCCCAAAAAAAGCAAGAAACTTACTTGTAGCCCTCCTTCTTGAGGACGTCCGCGACAGCGGGTCGGAGGCGAGCAACCCCGCCCTTGCTGTGGTTGCCTTTGCCCGTGATGACAAAGATGTGCCTGGGTGGGGATTTGCCCGTGGGGCGGCGGGGCTGCTGGCCGGAGTGGACAGGCAGCTGGGCTTTGCGGTCTGCCAGGACCTGCTCAAGGATGGTCAGGGCCTCGTCCACATGCAGGCCGTGCAGGTCCAGTGTGTTCTCCTGGTACACAGAGTTCCTGGAGAGGCAGATTTGTTGTTTTTTAAAATTAAAGCAGACTTATATTTCAGTCAAAATTTCAAGTCCGAGTCTGAGTCGCCATCTTTTGAGTCTTAGTCACGAGTCATCCAGGTCGAGTCTGAGTCACGAGTCATCCAGGTCGAGTCTGAGTCATGAGTTATCCAGGTCAAGTAAGAGTCACGAGTCATCCAGGTCGAATTTGAGTCACGAGTCATCCAGGTCGAGTCTGAGTCACGAGTCATCCAGGTCAAGTCTGAGTCACGAGTCATCAAGGTCAAGCCTGAGTCATGAGTTATCCAGGTCAAGTAAGAGTCACGAGTCATCCAGGTCGAATTTGAGTCACGAGTCATCCAGGTCGAGTCTGAGTCATGAGTTATCCAGGTCAAGTCTGAGTCACGAGTCATCCAGGTTGAGTCTGAGTCACGAGTCATCCAGGTCCAGTCTGAGTCACGAGTCATCCAGGTCCAGTCTGAGTCACGAGTCATCCAGGTCGAGTCTGAGTCACGAGTCATCCAGGTCAAGTCTGAGTCACGAGTCATCCAGGTCCAGTCTGAGTCATGAGTCATCCAGGTCCAGTCTGAGTCACAAGTCATCCAGGTCCAGTCTGAGTCACGAGTCATCCAGGTCCAGTCTGAGTCACGAGTCATCCAGGTCCAGTCTGAGTCACGAGTCATCCAGGTCGAGTCTGAGTCACGAGTCATTCAGGTCAAGTCTTGGACATGAGTCATCCAGGTCAAGTCTGAGACACGAGTCATTCAGGTCCAGTCTGAGTCACGAGTCATTCAGGACAAGCCTAAGTCACGAGTCATTCAGGTCAAGCCTAAGTCACGAGTCATTCAGATCAAGCCTGAGTCACGAGTCATCCAGGTCGAGTCTGAGTCACGAGTCATTCAGGTCGAGTCTGATTCATGGGACACCTTACCCAAGGGCAAAGCACTGAGCATAGTGTCTATTAGGGCAAACTCTTCTTGCAGTACATTGTCCTTGTCCTTGACACAAAATCATATCATATCTATGTTTGCAACAATTTAGCAAACAACAATTATAACCAGTTTCATGTATGGGGTAACACAAGGGAATGCAGTTTAACCCCCCCCCAAAAAAAAAAAAAAAACCCAACCAAAACAAAACAAAAACAAACCCCCCCCCAAAAAAAAAAAAAAACCAAAAAAAACCAAACACCTGATTCTTTTTTATCTTTTTGAATTTTAAAAATAGTTGACTATTTGGGAAGGGCTGGATAGCTCAGTTGGTAAGAGCGCTGGTACACAAAACCAGAGATCTCCAGTTCAAATCCCAGCCAAGTCAAAGTTTTCTTTGCGATTTTTCCAAACCAAATGTTTGGAATGATCTGAGAACCACACTCTTACTTTGAATACAAGATGGCCTCCGATGCCCTTCTGTTTGCAGCTTTCAATTTCTCCGTATGCAGGTGACCCTTCAGACAAACATGGATAAGAAACAATTATTTCTAATATCATTAGTGAGTAGTGAGACCCCACAAGAAATAATTATTTCAGAAATAATAACAGTGATTTTAAAAATTCCAATGCTTCCAATGCTTCAAATACTTCAACTACTTTCAATAATTGGTATACAGTGGAACGTCACTATAACAAACATCCCGGGATCCATGAAAATTCGGTATAGCGGTCATTAGTTATAATGGCCACATATTCTGTACACACAAATTTGGAGCCAAAGGGCATGTTCGTTATAGCCGGTATATCGGCGTTCGTTATAGCGACATTCCACTGTTCTGTCAATACTTACTACATTGTATACTTCCAAAAAATTCAACACTTTCAATACTTCCAATAATTACTATGCTTTCAATACTTTCAAGACTTTCAATACTTTCAAGACTTTCAAGACTTTCAAGACTTTCAAGACTTTCAAGACTTTCAAGACTTTCAAGACTTTCAAGACTTTCAATAATTTCAATACTTTTTATACTTTTTATAATTTCAATGCTTTCAATAGATTTAATTCTTACTATACTTTCAATACCGGGTCCTTTCAAAATTGCCAATACAATATATTCAATAGTTTTAATAACTATACTTCCAATATTTTCAAAAATGTCAATGCCTTCCAAACTTTTAAATACTTTCACAATTTTCAGCGGGTGAGTAGTGAGTAATCCTGCTTACATACTCTCTGCGCTCTGCAGATGTCTCACGCATGACAGGCTCCAGAAAATTGGGCTCTGGAATGTCGAAGCTGTCACGGAACAGACGTGACTGTCGACGAGACGTTCGTTCTTACCTGCTGCGAGTAGAAGGAAGCCAGCTCTTTCTGACCGCGATTGTACGCGGCCGCCGCCTTCTGGAAGGCCTCGTGGCGCAGTCGGTAGTGCTGCGTGGCCTCCGCCCTGTAATCCTCATAATCTGGCTCAACGACGGATTGGTAGTGGCTTTCACTGGGATTAGAGTCATCAGTCTGAAAAAAAAAAAAAAAAAAAATCAATTGTAAAGCCACGTTTCCACTGGACTAAAAATTTAACCGAGACGATGGTTAAATTTCCAATGGTCAAATTTGACTGTTGTTCTCACTTGGACTTTTGAGTCGGTCAATTTAACCGTGACGATGGTTAAAGTAACCGAGCTGGCAAAAATCATGTGTGCACAGAGCATCTACGCCGAGTCACGTTTTACCGAGTGGTGCGTCTCTGCTGGGCTTATCAGCTCGGTTAAACTTACCTGATCACTTTTACTGGGCAGAAGTTGGCCGGTAAAACTGGGCCGTTTCCACTGGACTTAAAATGGGAAGTCCAGTGGTTAGGATACCAGAGGTCCCGGGTTCAAGTCCCGGTCCAGTAAACTGGTTTGTTTGGCAATTTTTCAATTGATTTTGCAAAAGTAAAAGTAACCATTCAGCTCGGTTAAAGTATAAATCAACTGTTTTTTTTTTTAACTGGGCTGTTTCCACTGGACTTAAAAATGGGAAAAGTAACCATTGTCTGGGTTACTTTGACCGAAACATTTTGACCTTCAGTCAGTCATTTTGATCTTTGCAGACATTGTTCAAATGATCCCAGTAATTTTTCCCTTTTTCTTGTTTAAATTTCTTGACCAAGACATTTTCAACAGTGTAATAACCCATCGTTAAAGCCCCTGATCTGATCCAAAATATGCATGAAATAGCACACCTGTGAAAATTTCAGTTCAATCTGCCAACCGAGTCTCAAGAAAATTGTGAAAACCGCTTCATTTGTTTTGCGAAAATGCAGCATTCAAGGCCATACTGTTCCGAAAAATAGTTTAGAACATTTCTGTTTTTCGATCTTACCAATGTTGTGTAGGGGCTTTAAAACCTTTGAAATGTCCTCCAAAACTCACCCCCTCACTCGACGCTAAGCTTTCCTTCTCCGCCTTCTCAATCAGTTCCTTCTCCATTCTGTCCAGGGCTTCTTCGCTGTAGACATCCCTGGGTTGGCCAGAGGCGGAGAGGAAGAACGCTCTGACCTGCTTGATGGTCGGCCCTAGCTGATAGCTGTTGGTAAACAAGGATGTAAGTGACCGACAAAGTCATTTCCTGAAAATCACTGAAGGCCAATATATTGTGCAACTGCGTGTGAGCGCTTATGCAACCGGGGTTTTAACAGATAAAAATGAGCAGTTTGAGATACCTTCGCAGTATTAGTTTTTTTTTTTTATTGTTTAACGGTTTAACACACAAACTGTGGCAATCTTTTGACCTATACCATGGGGCCTTTAAAAGAGCATGCTTATTTCATTTGGCCGTGTTTGCTAAAAATGAGAAAGGTCCTTGTCAGGATTGAAACGTCAGGTCTAAACATTCTTAAAATCTTTGCATTGAAAGACTTAACAAGACGGGGAAGAAGACATTAAGCTTTTGTAGCAACAACTACTTCATCAGATACAGATCTCATCAGATGATCTCCTTTTCACTGCTTTACTTTGATTTCGATAGTATTATTCATTCGATAGTACTACTGCTTACTCATTGGATCTGTAGATGTCTTCCAGTGTGTCTCTGTTCAGTGACGGGAACTCATCGAACAACTTGTTCCTCTTCAGCTTGGTGGCAATGGATGCTGATTCTCCGGAGCTCAACTTCTCTTCCGCCTGGGAATAAAAAAAAGATTTAAATAAGACTTAATAAGGCTTTGCATGGTGGGTGAATCAATATGGGAAGGTTTGTGGTGACACCATGTATAAGGTCTCTTAAAGAAGAGGTGTGGTTCTGAAAAGAACCTGAGTGGTAACTCGACATCCCGGCCAGTATGCTCTGGTCGTCATCAGGAGAAACTCCTGATTTCTCCTGATGACGGCCAGAGCATACTGGTCGAAGCGTCGAGTTACCACTCAGGTTCTTTTCAGAACCACACAACTTCTTTAAGAGACCTTATACATGGTGTCACCGCAAACCTTCCCATAATGTTAGATTTAAACAAACCAAGGAAAAATTTACTGGGAACTTTTGAACAATTGGCAAAGAAAACTTTGCCAACTTTTACTGGACCGGGACTTAAACCCTAGACTACTGGATTTGTTTGACTTGAATTGAAAAAAGCTAAATCCACTTTGTGTGATCCTTGAGCTGTTGTAGCCAGGTTTACAACAATTAGTTGTTTGCATCTGAATGAAAGCGGGGGTGTGATGCCTGGAGATATATGGCAGTTAGTGGTTGAATTGCTTCTGACTGGTGCCCTCACCCCGGCAAAGACTAGTTGACTATTAGGGAAGGCCACCAGCTGAGAGCCGGATAGCTGAGATGGAAGAGCACTGGTACGTTAATCCAGAGGTCTCATGTTCAAGTCCCGGTCCAGTGAAAGTTTTCTTTGCCAATTTTTCATAGGTTAGATTGAAACAGGAAGTTCAGGAGAAAGGAAATGCTTCCCCTCTGAGCCGGGAGAAGCTGTGGATGAAGCATCTTGGGACTTTTGAACCGCATGGCCTTAGAGGCCCTATACAACATTGGTAAACATGGTAAAGGTCAAAAGATTGTCACAGTTTGTGTGTTAAACCATTGAACATTCCAAAAAAGCAATCCTGTGAAGGTTTTAGCTAAAATTAATGGTGATCCCAGAAAGTAGAAAAATGTAAAAAATTGTCACGGTTTACACACCGTTCTGTAGTGTATGAAATAGTTTATTACTTGCAAGTAATAAACTATTTGTCGATTTTTGAGTGAGAATTTCTTGAAAAGTACATCATACCAGACCGTAAGATTTCAACATGAGGATTCTATCATGACCATCTACAAACTGTGTAAATCAGAAGGCAATCTGTGGACTAGTTGGACTCTTTGGACTAGTCAAACGCATGGCCTCAACATCCAGAAGGGGAATGACTGTGTGTATGGCATCTGTTTGTCTCGAGAGACGATGGTGTAGCGCTACTCGGTTCAGTTACAGCTTCTAGAATGGCTGTAGAGTCCCACTCTGGAGAGGCAGTCTCTAGAGCACTTCTTACAGATGTAGGAAGGTTGGTACTAAGTCAGATGCTGAGGCAGATGCTGGCCTTGCCTTCCCCCTAGCTCTCATCAGTTTCTGAAGTTTCTGCCATCGTGGGCAAAATAAGACTGGGCACCCACCTCCGCATCTCTGCTCAGTTGCACGGCCAGCTCTTCGTCCATAATCTCCTGGAGGCTCTTCCCCGACTCTGCCGCTGGCATCGGCGGCGCTGGCGTCGGCGTCGGCTGTCCGGCCGACACGAAGGTCGCAGACACCGCGTCCTTCCCGTCGCCGTAGCCCTGCTGCGGTCCCACCGGATGCCAGCGTCTCTTCGGGGAGCCCCTTGGAGCCAGGTACTTTGCCGAGCGCTCCGACTGCACTTTGCTCAGATGCTGGAAGTCTTCCTCCTGCTGCAGCCTCCGGGCCAGTTCCTCGTCTGTCAAGAGTTTTAAAAGGAGGGTACACAGTTTTTGCAAAGTGCCCGTTTTCTGGACATTCACCCCCCAAAAATATGAGGAATTACTCACTCAATACTCATCGGGAAGTTTGCAATGGTATCCCACGTTCCGTGAGATGTTAGCGATTGAAAATCTGCCTTTTTTCGAAAAAAGAGGAAATTTGTTGAATTTCCAAATTCCAACGATAGCTCCTTGGAGCTATCGTTGGAACCGTTCTGGTTTAGCCGCTTAAAACACTGTTTGGACACAATCCCCTTTCAACATCCACTTTTAGGCAGCGGTTATAATCAGTTGGTACCTGCTTTAATGATGCTTTCCAATTCTTCGGCATCGTTGAATCTGGCCTGCAGCGTCTGGGCCCACAGGGAGTGCAGGCTCTTGGCAAGGTCGTACTCCACACAGACCTGAAGGTCCTCTGGGGGTAGGCCATCTGTGCAAGGACGAAAAATGTGTTCGTAAAAATGCCAAAGATATGCCAAAGATATGCCAACTATATCAGTGAGATCCACTTACCCACCGGGCCCAATTTCGTGGCTCTGCTTACCATGAGCGTAGAATCGGAGCTCATGGATACAAAAAATCTGCACTTGTAAAATCATTTCTTTCTTCCGAAAGTGAAATAATAATTCACTGCGCGCATGCGTGAATTGCTTCCCTGCCTGGAATGCAACATAAATCTTTGCGTTGTCGTCTGTTAATTGCTGTGGTTTTTTTATTTTTTTATTAATTTCGACAAAGGAGGTAAAGCAACACAGTAAGGGGTTGAAAACTATGCCTCACTCTAACCTGAGTCGGTGAAAATGTTTAGGGGGTTTGGTTTGATTTTTGCGGTCGCTGTTGAAAATCAGGTCATCAAATTCAACAAATGACTGCCATTTTCCTCTGTTGTTGCGTATGCATTGCAAAATCCTCCGTTAAGCGCAGAAATTCCGCACTAGCTCTTTTTTTTGAGCTCTTTTTCGCAGGGCGCATCAACGCGACGCGAAGCTCTGGCGTGACAATGAGAGTAGACTCCGTCGGGATAAGCACCTGCTCGCAGATGGAAGCCGATGGGGCCGAACATCTCCTGGAGCTGGAGGGCAAAGGCCGCTGGAAGCTGTAGCATCAGGCCCTCCGACAGGCTCCTCAGCACTCTCTGCTTCCTCGGCGACAGGTGACCTGAGAGGAGGAGCCAAATCGTATCAGTCAGGAAGACGAAAAGTCACTTCAAAGTACAGGAGTGGTGGGGATGAGAAGGGGGATATTTTCTATGTTTCCTTTTGAAACAGGACTGTTAGAAATGCGCCGACTTAGGCGAGATGACGACTTAAATTTGTCAACTTGGACTTCAGAATTCACATAGAAAGTGCATTATAGAAATTGGGACTTTGACTTGAGCGAGGTGACGGGTAAGATGACGTCGGCTTAGCCAAGGTTTACTGTAGGTGAGTTCATAGATAATAACATGATGTTTGCGTCGAGGAGAATGTAATTCGATGAGGGTTTGCCCTTGCTCGATATGATTAACACTGAGTGCTCAGTGCTTTGCCCGATGCCTGATGAAAACATTTCAGGCTGCTCGGGCAGGATTCAAACCCGCTTTCTAGTGCAGATGTCTTAACTAATTGACCAATGAGCTGGTTGGGGTCATGTGGTGGATTCGAATATTGTATAGCAGCGGGTACCGTGCTGCATCATAGATAATAACATGATGTTTGCATCAAAGAGAATGTATTTCATTGAGGTTTTGCCCTGCTCAACGTGAGCAGATTTTATCACGTTTTTGGTGATAGCCATGTCAGACTGATGAGCATTAATGAGGATTACAGTTTAAAGCAATCCAATTATCAGCTTTCACAGCGCTGATGTAACAATCACTGCTCTCCTCCCAACTGGTTGGTCTTTTCAAAGGCTATCCCAGCGTCTTTATTCCTCACCTTCTTCTTCCTCTCCTGTCATCGATGTCTCCTCATCCTCCTCCTTTGCCGACTCCTCGCTCGCCGACATCACTTGCTCGGGGAGAGGGGTCTGAAATTGCTCCTCGTCGCTCGGCCCGCTCCAAGGGAACTCGAGTTCTCTTGGAGGGCTCGGGCCATCCTTCCTCAGATTCTTGGTCTTGGGGAGAGAAGCAGATGGCTGTCTGACTTTGTTGCTTCCGGGCTCGGTCTTGGGTCTGACAGACGGGTCCATTCCGGCACTCTCCGCCGGAAGACTCGGCCTGAAATCATCTCCCAGAGCGTCTTGTTGCCTCTCTACACTCCTCTCCGAGCGCGGGTCGTCTTCAGGAACGCTTGTCGGAGCATTTTCTACTGGCTGGGATTGAGCGGCCGTTTCTCTTAGATTCTGGATGCCACTCTTGGAGATTTCTGCATCGCCCTGGCCGCGCTCTTTGGGTTCTGCCTCTGGCAAGAGACAATCGTCCGTTCTCACTTCTGAGGTTCCTGGAAGGAGCGTCCCACGGAGTGTAAGGCGGATTGGAATGGTCTCTCTCAGGTGATGAGTTGAGTCATGCACAGGAACCTGCTTTGAGTTTGAAGCATCCGACTCCTCGGCCTGCGTCGGGTCTTGCTGACTGTGCGAATATCCGATATCGATGTGATTAGAATTAGCTTCGATATGGAAAGGTTTCCTTCCTACCGAGAGCGAATGGGCGTTTGCAGGTTCAACTTGTCCGATATTTGCGTGACTTTCAAGCGGCTGTTCCTTAACGTCAGGGAATGATTCAGTCAGGTCTTCGGGAGCTTTTTCTGGGCGATTTATTCTAACGTCGGAGGCAGCGACGTAGGTACCAGAGGACGAGGCATCGGCAACGATGTCGTCAGACTCCAACAAGTCTTCAAATGCAGTCATTTGCGCCGGGGACTCAAAGTCTGGCTCCAGTTCTCCAAGATGTGTGGCTGTTTCAAAAGGTCTCCGACTCGGCTGGCCACTTGCATATCCTAGCGGAAGGGCAGGAGGAGCTTCCTCGTTGTCACGATAGCTCCAGGCGTCTGTTCCCATCCTGGGTGAGTCATCCAGCAGGAGGTTGGTGGCCCACTCCACATCGCCCCAGCACCGCTCCAGGATGTCCTCCAGATCGTCCCTCGGGACAGAGGGGAAGAGCAGGGTGAGGTCCCGCAGCTTCCTCTCAACGGTGAACTCGGGCTCCCCCGAGTCAGCGTCTGTCATCGTGCTCTTGTGGAGGCTGAGGGTGGCCGGGATCGGGGACCTCTTGCCCGAGGACCTCTTGCCCGTGTCTGCCTCACTAGGCGGCTTTCCGGCTGCCGCATCGATGCCTGCCGGTGCCACTGTCTGCCCGGCCCGGCCACAGACCACCCTCAAGCCTTGCCCCTGGAGGTCTCCGGCTGAGAGCCTCCCCGAGTTGAACCTTTGGAAAGCGGCAAAGTCGGCAGCCGAAGTCGCAGTTCCCGCATCGCACTTCAAAAAGCCAGCGGACTCTAGGCTCGGCGTCCGAGGCTTGCCAGTGAGGCCCGGCGAGTGCCCGGGCTCCTGCTCAGCCAGCTCCGACCAATCCGCGGAGCCCGGAGAGAGGGAGGGAAAGACGGCCGCCATCTTGTTGGCGGACCTCGGCCGCTTCCGACTCCGACTCCTGGGGCGACATTTTGTCTGGCCTTCGCCGGCGCCCAGAGGTGTTGCAGGCATGTCCACGGGGCTAGGAGTCCTCAAAGCCACGGACTCACTCAAAGGGCCTGCCAGAGTGGACGGAGAGCCCAGAACCACGGACCGACTGCCACTGGCTCCCTGCTTCTGATGTACAAGGCTTCCATTATGGTTCACGTCACCAGTGTAAACTGCTGACTGGCCGATTTCTGATTCTAAGAGACTATCCTGATTTACTGCTTCTGCTGGAAATGGTTGATTCCCATCTGTCAGAGACCGTTGAATCTCTTCACTGGAGTTCCTCAGACTTGCGCTGGTTTTGTCAGCCTCCTGGCCACAGTCCCCTTCTTTGACAATCTCGCTGTTGGCTTCTCCCTTGTCGACGTTGATCTTTGGGGGCAGACATGAAGTGAGGGATTCGGGGCAGTCACTGGCATCTTCTGTAGCCCCTGAGAGCCTCTGATCGGATTCTCTACTTCCACAAGACATCTGAAGGTCATCGGTGGTCTGAGAGAGTTCTGCATCTGATCGATGCTCCCCGCTTGAAGTTTCTGTGAGACCTTCATTCTCTTTCACTCCAGCGCCATCCTTTCTGCCATCTTGGGATCTGGTATCAGCTCCAAAGCTTGAATCCTGATTGTCCGTTTCGACTTGGACCTGTTCCGTCTTGAGCCCAATGCCTTCCTCTCTGCTAGCTTTCACAAGGCAGTACACCTCTTCCGCTGGTCCTACCTCTGTGATAACTTCATCTTCATCACCAGCAGCAGCACATTGCATTTGGCTCAGTCCTTTTTCGATGACCAAGGCGGACTGACAAAGTCCCTTGTAGTCTCCTTCAAGGACCTTTTCGGGAGCCGGCTTCCCACCACCCTTTTCCGATTCCTGTTCCTTCTGTCCAGATGCCTTGGTCGATACACCTTTGCCGAGGGCTCCCTGGCAGGACTTCAAGAAAGAACCCTCGGGGTCCAAGACCTGAGACTTGTCTCTGGAGCTCTCTCCGTCCTGAGCACCTGTCTCCAATTTGCCCGGAGGTTCGGGCACTGGTCTCATGAGGGGAAGCCCGCGCACCGGCTGAGGCTCAGAGAATGAGCTCAGCATGCTCTGAAACTCTTCCTCTGAGATGCTGCTGACCTGTTGCTCTATCTTACTGGTTTCTCTCCAACTCTCAAGATTCCCTAGAGCAAAGGTCTCGGGCGGCGATGTTTGCGTGATGGCATTCAGCAGCGCCATGATGTGGCCCCCCTGGGCTTCCAACGTTCCGAGACTGTCCAGGACGGCCTCCGGAGCGACTCCCCCTGACGGACTCGTGGCCTCTGACAGCGACCTGGCAGCGGTCTCCGAAGTCGCTTCAGCAGAGTTGTTGACAGAGTCTCCTACTGAGGGAGACATTGCATCCTCGGTGGCCTTGTTCACCAGAGTCACCTCATCTGGGTCCTTCTCGGAGGCGGACCTCAGAGCAGCCTCTGCTTCTTCCGAGGCACGGACCTCTGAGGCAATTGCGGCCACCTCCGGAGTTCTGCCTTCCCAGACTGCACCTCCAACAGGCCTCTCCTCCTCCTGGTTTTCACCTCCCCCAGTTGGGACAGAGACAGCGGCGATTGCGGAGGCCGGTTCCTCGGCCTCTGAGCCACCTGAGACAATGCTGTCAACTGTAGGTCTCGTATCGCTCGACGGCGGGTCACTTCCAAGCTGCGGCCTCCGCCAAGATGTCTCTCCTTCAACCACGGCGACTCCCGAGGTGGATTTGTCCGCCTCTGGGCTGATTGAGGCAACACTACCTCTAGGCTTCACATCTCCTGATGGGGGACCACTTCCAAGCCGAGGCTTCTTCCCGGCCGAAGCCTCTCCGTCAACTCCCGAAAGTCTGTCCTGCTTCGGTTTTCTCCAACTCTGTGGGGATGGCGGTCGCCGCGCTCCTCCTGCCCGTGGACCGCCACCCTTCTTCCCGTCGACCCGAGAGTCTGACGCTCCGGGAGAAGAGGTGGCTCCTCGCTGGTCCCACGCCGGTCCCGTGCGGGCCTTGGACGGCTCGTCTACGCGTCGAGGGATCCCCTGGTCTGGGCCCTGGTCCCTGGAGGTCTTGGCCTCCCCTCGGCCCGGCCTCCGCCAGCTCTGCGGGGAGGGCAGACGGTTGGCAGCCTCGGCCTTCTTCCTCGGCTTGGAGGAGCCCAGGATGTTCTCGACGGTCACGTCTCTCTCAAAGCGCTCCAGCATCGACTTGATCGTTTCTTGAGGTACCCCGTGGCTGTTGTACCTGATGGAGTAGGATAGAGGTGCATTTGCTGTCATCAACCAACCAATATACAAATTTCCCGTGAAAATTCAATTGACCATAAACTCGGTTGAATATAATCTTTAGAGGAATTTGACCACTAGGTTAAAGGGTGTCTAATATCAACACTATTGTTTTCATCTTCTGTGGCCTATGAGCCTACTCACATTCGCATATGTTGACGCAATGATACAGCGTGTACGTGTTTGTACATTCAGTGCACCCGCTCAGTCACAGCTGTGGATGCAATGACCCTATTCAGCTTGTACATAATGGGCCATTCAGTGTACCCATTCACAGACACAGCTGTGGATGCAATGACCCTATTCAGCTTGTACACAATGGGCCATTCAGTGCACCCATTCACAGTCACAGCTGTGGATGCATTGACCCCATTCAGCTTGCACACAGTGGGCCATTCACTGGACTAAAACCGGAAACTTAAAACTCACGTGGTCAGTCTGCCGAGTTTATACCTCCATGGTGTTGTAGGCTCGCGGAACTCAACAGCATAACCATACTTGAGAGCCTGTCACAAAGAAGGATTGGCAAAAGAATGAATGATAAGAATACAGATGCAATGGATTCTCTCGACCTTCATCTTTGCAAATTCTCTCTCATGAATTCAAGTTTAACCCTGGGGGAAACAGGTTGCAGGTAGAGAATTCCATAGTGCAGCAGTGCGCGGGAAGAAGCTAGAGGAGTACCGCTTAGTATTGGCATACCGCTTAGTATTGTCCTGATGTTATTTAAAAAAAACACAAAAAATCTATTATGAAAGTCGCCCAACACAAGGCCTCAAAAGGCCACTCAAGGTGAGGGCTAAAAGAAAGGAATAAGGAGAAGAACCAGGAGCAAACTAGATCAGGAGGAAGAAAGATAAACGTTTATGTTACGTTTGAATTGGGACAAGTTATAAGAAAGGGGGAAACAGGTTGCAGGTAGAGAATTCCATAGTGCAGCAGTGCGCGGGAAGAAGCTAGAGGAGTACCGCTTAGTATTGGCTTTAGGTGCCATAACTGCATATGAGCGCATATTCGTGATAAGAAGCGTGTGGTACGAGCATCTCACCATTGCAACATATGGTTTCATGGTCCATCGCTCAATGTTTGTGTTGTCAATGATCAGTGGTGTGACACCAGACTCCATGGCTCTCTGAGCTGAATAGAAACAACGAACAAAATCAAATCACAATGTTATGTACTGGCTAATCTTCACTCAAAATGTGTGCAGATTCGGTCTATTGCCAATGCCGCATTAAAGACAGCCATTGTTGGTTATGATGCAAGCATTGAACTGTTTGTGTTGTGTTCTCTATAGGAAAAGTGCTGATAAGGGAGAAGAGGGAGAGGAACAGGATGAGGAGGAAGGAGGAAGGAGGAGAGGAGGAAAAATCAGAGGAAGAGGAGGGTGAGGAGGAAGATCAGATGGAGAGGAGGGCAAGGAGGATGATAACGAAGGTGAGGAGGAAGATGAGGAACAGCAGGGGAAAGAGCATGAGGAAAAGAAGGAAGAGGAGAAGCACAAGATGAAAGGAATAAAAAGTGTGATGAAGAGAAGGTTATGAGGTAAAGAAATTCCAACTTGTCACTCAAAGACACCTTGAACCCTACCCCCTAGTACTGTTTACTTAGAACCCTCCTCAATCCTTCACAATCCTCCACTCCAGTGTAAATTTAACGACCTTCCTCAATCCTCCACAATCTTCCACAATCTCATTGTAGCATGCTTCCTCAATCCTCCACAATCTTCCTACAGGTGTAAATTTAACAACCTTCCTCAATCCTCCACAATCCTCCAACATAACCCGGAGGATTATGGTGGATTGAGTAAGGTCAGGATTAAACTTAAATACAGTACTTACTCCCAACACAACATTTTGCATCTTGAACTTTTTTCACCAGACAACATTTTCTTCCTTTGTCTTGCATACCTTGTGCATGGTTCCAGTCATGAGCAGCGGATAATCTGGTGATATCAAAGCTGTACTTGCCAGCCTTGGAGATGAAGAAGTCATCGGTACTTAGTATCTTTCCACTTCCGACAAGCTTTCTGCAAGTGAGGATAATTCAACATATTTTTGATGACAGGCAGAGTACATGCTCCCCGAAACGTTGAGTTACCAGCTGTTTTCAGAGCCACACTCCTTGAAAGAGAAGTGCTACATGGTGTCACCGCAAAGGCGCATACATGTACCTGAACATTTTACCACCTCTCACTAAAAATAATATGTTTCAAATAAAAATGGTACTACAGAACTTTTCTAAGCTCTATTGTAGTGGATGGAATTGCAACTTATTCATGAAAGCACCGAAGAAATTATTACTTTGACCGTTTCATGCCTTGGACCCACCTTGCCAGAGTAGACTTCCCACTGCCAGGACATCCCCTCATCAGACACAGCACTTTGCCCTCTGGCAATGGAACGGCCTTGTCCTCCGACGACCCCTTTGACCGGGGACTCTCCGACCGGGTCCGAGACGCGTACGGGGGGTGGCCGGCGACCGGCCAGCGCGGGGGGTCTGCGGGCTGTCTGGCGCCCTCGTGAGGCGATGCAGCACGCAGGCCGTCGGGGAGTGCCTTGCTCGTGTGCAAACCGGGATGAGACGCGGCGGGTGGCAGTGGCGGAGGAGGACGGGGGTGATGCGGGGTCCAGAAAGGCAACTGCAGCGTCCGCCCCAACGGAGGGCGGGCGTCGGAAGGCGGAGGGCTCCCCGCGAAGGCGGGGCGCGGAAAGGGCACGACGGCACCGAATAAAGAGGGCCGACCGTCGTGACCGACCCCTCTGGGCCTCGGCTCCCAGGACGCCGGAATCGGGCGGAAGAAGGGTTCAACGACGGCGTGCCGGGGCGGGTCGAGGAGGGCCTTAAGGGAGGACGCCCTCCCTGCCGGAGGCTGTCGGCCCGGGGGCGTCTGAGGCCAGCCCTGAGGTCGCTGAGCCGACCTCGCCGGGCCGACTGGCCGGGCGTGGTGCTGCTGCTGATATCCCGGCAGCGGAGACCTGACAAAGGCCCTCGGGATGAAGACCGGGGCGGCCGCATCAATCCGCTGCGGCCCGGGCTGACCTTGTCGTCCAGCTCGGCCTGCCCCGGGATTAATCTGCCCCTCAGCCTTGCCCGCCTGATGGCCGATTTCCACCGACCTCGAAGGCTTCTCCGCCGCCTCAGTTCCTTCTTTTTCAGACTTCAGGCGATCCGATCTCGCCGGTGTCACGGTCTCCGAGGCACCACTTGGTGTGGGGGTGCTCTCGGGGCACTTCTCTATCTCGTCGAGGAGAGCCTCCAGCTCCTCCGTGGGAATCGCATCCGGTGAGGGTCTCTGGCGATCCGCCTCCTCCGAGACACCAGGCAGGTCGGTAGACCTCTCCGTCGCATCTTTCCTTGGAGTCTTGGTAGCTGCGGCATCTTCGCCGAGAGCTGCGTCACCCTTTTCCTGCAGCCTAGTGGCTGAATTTTCTCCCGACGCGGGATGATGGAAGCAGTCCCCTTTCCCACCTGGCAGAGCCACTACATGCGGATCTGACCTCTTGGGAAGTTTCTTGAGAGATGAGAAGGGCTGTGGTGCTTCTCTAAGGCTTGTTTGTCCCAAATCTGAGGAGCCTCCTGCAACACCAGAGGTTTCATTCTGGACCGAATTGCTGACAGGTCCGGAGGATTTTGTCTCAGCAACGGCCTCCGGAAAACTGCACTCCGAAGGGGTTAGAAAGTCTGGGCTGGAGCTGGAGGGAGTGTCCACCGTCTGCTGCGCGACATTGTCCATGGAAATGGAATCTGTCTGTGACTCACTACATGCAGCACCTCCATCCTGTAATCGGCTTTCAGGCGGCATAGGATTGTCCGAATTTTGTCCGAGTCTCCGCAACCGGAGACTCCGCGCAGACTCCGCATCAGGCCGAGAACCGTTGGGTCTCTGCGGGAGAGGGGCGCCATATAAATCCTCAGAGTCAGAGTCTTCCGGGAGACTTCCGTCGCCTCCTGGATCTTCCACTGTGGGGACGTAGACATTTTTGAAGCTGGACAGCCTGTATAGCTGCGACTCCGACACTGACGTCTGCTCCGAGAGTTGGAAAAGCATCTCCAAGGCAACATCAACTAGTAAAAGAGAAAAATTTGAGAAATTGATTTAAAACCACAAATGTCTATTGATCCAAAAGATCTTGAAGAAAAAAAAATGCAGAGCCCTATTGATCGGCCTATGTATGAACCTAGTCCCACTTACTGGGCCGCTAGTAAAGTAGTAGCTCCCCTTAAACGAGTTTGGAGATTATCTGTCGCACTAGCGCGACAGATAATGTCCAAACTCGTTTAAGGGGAGCTAGTAGTACTAGCGCAGTATGAACCCTTGCTAGCAACAGTTGGTGGACTAATTTGGGTTTAGGTTTAGGGTTTTTTCCCGCAGACTTTTACCATGATATAGCTCCATTCCATGCTGTTTAGTGTTAGTGTTACTGTTAGTTTTACTACAATACTATACTAGTGTTACATTGACTCAATTTGACTTTTGAGGGAATTGATTCATTAAACAAAATCTTGCCATCTTATTTCTTACCTTTAAACTCGCAATCTTCCATGATCATGTGAACCACAACGGGGTCTAGCTTCTCGGAGAACATCTCCTGCAGATAACGGAGCTCCTGGGTCCGTATCTCCTCCGAGGATGCGTCCCCTGAGCCTGGCGTGAGGTCTCGGCCTCCCCTACCGTCTGCTGAACGCTTGGGCCCCGACGAAGCCGCAGTGCGTTTCCCGCTGCTGCCCGTACCACCGCCGGCACCGCGACCCGCTGCTTCTCCTTTCTTCTTCTTCGGCATCTCGATAATCAATTGATTTTCAACTTTTCAAGACTGGGGCGCAGCATGAGAACAGACTGGGCAGGGATTTTACGCCACTCGATCTCCTCATAACATCACTCATTTCTGGAAATCCCCTATTTTTCTCTCCCTTCCCTGAAAAAGGAAAAAGAAATTACATAAACTGCGTATAACACGATAACAATAGTGTTGACCGTTGACTTAGCTTGGCTATTATCTCGGAAAGAGCGCCCTCCATTGTCAGATATAAGGGGAAGGATCTGTCCGAAATTGAATTGGCTGCGGCTTCAACTTACACACGAATCTAGGGAAGCCGCAAGGTAGCGGCTGCAGCCAAATCACATAGACTTGTGTGCTCTATCCAGCCATATCCAATAAATTCGTACTCGGTCTCGCACAGCACGTGTGCACGGTCAGACAACTGTAAACAGGATCGCCTTAATACACTGTCAGTGTGTAATTTATATCATGATTGAATGTCTTACTCTTATATCTTGACACTTAAAAAGACAACTGCATGTTTCAAAAAGGATGTCAGCGAAGAAGAAGTCTGCGCGATCGGACTGGATCAAATGCCAGGCTTGTGGTGTCCTGATCACCAACAGAGATTTGTCGAAGCACAAGGCTACGTGTTCGCGAGGATTGCCGCGGAGTCCTGGATCGCCCACCGTGTTTTCGCCGGCCAGCCGTGGGGGCGGAGACGGCGGAGATGCCCACGACGGGTCCGCTGAGGTGCGCCTCGAGTACGGGTGCATTCGGTCTGGCGTACTTTACGGCGAGGTGTGCTTGCAAGCCGAAAAGGGTAAGATGGAGTACATTTTAAATTTTCCTGCAACCGTAACTGTAATCTGTTTCCACTGTTCCAAGACACACTCAAATTAGAAACACATTGATCTCTAGTTATCATTGAACTAATTTAGTAATTATTAATATTATATTTATTTTATAAAATTAATTGGACAACAGAGATTTAGCATTGACCCCTTGAGGACCTGGTATTTTGACCAATTTCTAGGCTATGTAATTAATAGTAAGTACATAATGTCCTGCTAGGATCAAAAATATCAAAACTCTAAAATATTTGGGATTTGCAATTTTGGTCTTTGAAGTCAATGAGTATTTTGGTGTATTTTTGTATTAACTTCAAACTGTTGACTGACTAAAATGACAGGTCTGCAATTACATAAATTCTCAAAAGTTAGAGGGCCTGACTTTTCGATCGTAGCACTGTAGCAGGACCTTTCTCAAAGAAAGGTCCTGCTACTTGCTAGGATTGAAACCTTTGAGAAAGGTCCTGCTAGGATCAAAACGTCCTGCTAGGATCAAAACGTCCTGCTAGGATCAAAACCTCCTGCTAGGATCAAAACCTCCTGCTAGGATCAAAACGTCCTGCTAGGATCAAAACGTCCTGCTAGGATCAAAACCTCCTGCTAGGATCAAAACCTCCTGCTAGGATCAAAACCTCCTGCTAGGATCAAAACCTCCTGCTAGGATCAAAACCTGCTAGGATCAAAACCTCCTGCTAGGATCAAAACCTCCTGCTAGGATCAAAACCTCCTGCTAGGATCAAAACCTCCTGCTAGGATCAAAACCTCCTGCTAGGATCAAAACCTCCTGCTAGGATCAAAACGTCAGGCCCTCTAACTTTTTTTATTGAAATGATTTTGTCAGCATCAATGTTTGTCAATTCCTTATTTTTTGTTGTTACTTTTTATTCAATTGAATGTTGGGGTTGCCCAGGCAACGAGAAGCTCCCCTCCCCTGTCTGGCCAGGCCTGATTCACCTCAGCCCGGACACGATGCAACTCTGCCAGCTCTGCATCGGCCGGCCCGTGCTCCTGACCAGCCTGCAGTCCGGAACCAGACTGGTGGGCACGGCCTGGCCCATGTCGGGTTTCCCGGCCGCCAGCGTGGGGATCGATGCCGGCCTGAAGCGGGCCAACAGTCTGGCGGGCGCCGGGTTGGTGCGGGTGGAGGCCGTGACCGGTCCAGTGCTGTCTGCCGCTGAGGTCAAGATGTTTGCTCCGTGAGTTCAAAGGGCTTTGGGTAGTTTTGTTTTGTTCCACAGGGGTCTTAGTGGTCAATTTCATCAAACTCATATACAACCAATCGGAAGTCTATGAGCGATGAACAGAAACCATTATGGTGTCTCACAACTTACGATGGGCTATAAACTTATAATGATTCAAGATTCCATTGTAAGTTGAGATGTGATACATCGTAAGGCTTTGTGAAATCCACACTTGGTCTGTGTCAGTGATCCTGTCCACTGGTACCCTCCATCCATCAGGTGTTATATGGAGTGGGAACCGACTTTTGGATCACAAATCCAGATCTCAATCAGTGGCCGTTTTCAAAATGAAGGCTTAGGCTCGGGCTCAGGCTTCGTCTCCGTCTGACAAAACCTGACCATCCAGGTTGTGGTTTGTTTCCAAATTTGAAGGGTTGTGGGCTTGATAGATACAGAGTTTTCACCAAGAAACTGGGGCCAAACGCTTTTTAGATTGCCTGTGACATAATTAACAAGTAAGAGAAATATGACCAAAGCCTAAACCCGAGCCTAAGCCTTCATTTTGTAAATGGCCAGAGACTTACACAAGTTTCTGTATCCACTGGTGCCCTCAATCCAAGGGAACCAACTTTCTGATCACCTATCCAGTTCTTGATCCCTGATACATTCACTGGTACCCTCCCTCTGCTTGTTGGGTATGGGAACCAACTCATGCCTCCAGTGAGCGATGAACAGAAACAAACCATTATGGTGTCTCACAACTTACGATGGGTTATTCAAGATTCCACCGTAAGTTGAGATATGATGCATGCATGCAAGGCTTTGTGAAATCCACTATCCCACTATCCAAAAGATGATATTTTCTGTGAGAACGATGTGTTTCTGTCCACAATGTGGTAAAAAATTACCAATTTTCCAGACCACAAACCTCAAGCTGTTAGATTTGCTTTTTACATTTTTCATTCAGGAGCAAAGGGAAATTTCTCCAAACGCCTGAATTCAGACAGTATTTTCTCCGATCGGTCCAAGGACGATGCCTCCTACCAGGACTATTGCTAAGCATCAACTACTATGGCAAGCCTGTGGTGTCACAAGTCCTCCAGATCACTCGGCAGGACCAAAGCATCGTGAGCATTGACCAGCCGCCGTACGCAACCCAACCACGGCTGAGGAGAGTGTCCGAGTCGAGCGAGTCTGACCCGGCGAGTTATGACCAGGGAGAGAGTATCTTGGATCTCAGCAGAACCGAGAATTCACAGACAAGTGCTAGCTTTTCTGGGATGTCGAAAAGGAAAGAGTCTGACGATCTACCGAGCGATTTGTCTCGCTCGTTACTCGCGACTCCGGATCGTAGCAGCGAGATTCGGCCGAGCAGTGCGTCATTCTCCGGAAATGTGTCGACCTCGACGCCAAAGAGGATCTCCAGGGGGGACCCCGTGGAAGGCCTATCGGAATCCCTGACGGGGCTCAGCATCGGACCGTCTCCCCAAACTCCTTCCGCGCCCCGTCTCGGGGACGACGGATTCGCCCGCAGCTCCGAGCTCGTCTTCAGCAGCGTCGCCGCGGATACCGAGCTGGCCTTCGCGGCGAGTCTGGAGGAGTCCTGCGGATCAGAGGAGGAGGAGGAGGCGAAGAGGCACCTGGTGACCTACGACAAGATCGGCGGACTCTCGCGACAGCTGAAGACCATTCGAGACACCCTGGAGCTTCCCCTCAAGAATCCAGAGTTCTTTAAGTCATTGGGTGAGCTGCACAATTAAACCTTAATTTGTGTGTGAATCTATTGGACTAAATCGAATGATTCACGGGTGTACTTTGAGTTGGAAGATGTATTCAACCGAGAGGATCATGCATCCAGAAGAAGAGAAAGAAATACTAGCCCTTTACAGTGTGTGGTGATACATCAGGGTATTTTATACTTTTTGGAAAAGGCAAAGAAAACTTTGACTGGACCGGGACTTGAACCTGAGACCTGTGGTTTTGTGTACCAGCGCTTTTAACAATCTAAGCTATTCAGCCCTTAGATGGTGGTCTTCCCAAATAGTCAGCTAGTCTTTGCCGAGATGGGGGCGCCAGTCAGAAGCAATTCAACCATTAACTGCCGTATATCTCCAAGGGATCAAACCCCCGCTCTCATTCAGACACAAACAACCAATTGGTGTAAACCTGGCAGGGATTGCACAAAGCGGATGCAGCTTTCTCAATTTATTTCAAACAAATACAAGTGGAAAAACATGTATCTGTGGCCAGAAAATTCCTAAAAATCTGTCCTCTCGTCGTCTTTTGATCCTTTCAGGGATTTGCCCTCCACGAGGCATCCTGATGTTCGGTCCTCCTGGAGTGGGCAAGACCATGATAGCCCGGGCCGTTGCCAACGAAGTGGGCGCCCATGTGACCATCATCAACGGGCCAGAGGTCATGAGCAAGTGGGTGACCTGGGTTTGGATTGAACTGTGTCCAAGAGAAGCCAAACAATTTTCAATGTTTCTTTGCCCTTCCAGGCCTTGGCATTTTTATTCCCTCCTCCAAAAAAAATGGTTGTGCTTCTGGTTTCCTGGCTGATCCTATATTGACGGTGTGACCCTAAAATTTGCCTTTTTGGGGGGTGGGGGAACTAGTTAAATCAACGTGATTTCAATCAATCAACCCTGTATAGTGTAAATCATGTTTATGTGTTGGCTCAAGTATAACACTTAGGGTTTTAATGAATAGAACCATGTTGTATTCATATAATTAATTAATAGAACCATAATTCAATGAGTGTTTGCCCTGCTCGCGGTTATAAGCACTCAGTGCCCAGTGCTTTGCCCATTGCTTAAAGAAACAATTTCAGGCAGCACGGTTGGGATTCGAACTCGTGACTCGTGAATTTCTAGTGCAGACGTCTTAACCACCACAAGCTGGTTGAGGTTGTGTGGCAGCTTCCAATAATGTATAGTGACAGCCTGCAGGTAGCATGTTTCATTCATCTAGATATAACATGATGTTTTATCGAGACCTCTGGATTAACGTACAAGTACTCTTCCATCTGAGCTATCCAGCCCTTAGATGATGGCCTTCCCTAATAGTCAACTAGTCTTAGCTGGGATATGGGCACTAGTCAGAATGAATACATGTATAATGAATGAATATAATGAATGAATAGACCCATGCTGTTTTAATATATATTGGAATAGCATATCCCAACAGTGAGTCTATGTGCGCCTCATTCCATCCACTGTGTGCAGGTTCTATGGGGAGTCCGAGGCCAGACTGCGCAGCATCTTCCAGCAGGCGGCAAAGAGCGCCCCCAGTCTCATCTTCATCGACGAGCTGGACGCGCTCTGTCCGCACAGGGAGCGCGTGCAGAGTGACCTGGAGAAGAGAATCGTGGCGACCTTGCTGACCCTCATGGACGGGGTGGATGCGGTGAGAGAGCGAATCTGAAGAGGCCTCTGTGGGAAATGCCATGCCTGGGGGCCATTGACTTGTGATGCACCAACTCATTGTGCACTGATAGTATTCATGTGGGTAGACAAAGGGTTGGTGTGTGATGACCCTGTCTACCAATTGTATTCAGCCACCTGATGTGAGTAGACAAAGGGTTGGTGTGTGATGACCCTGTCTGCCAATTGCATTCAGTTACCTGATGTGGGCGGACAAAGGGTTGGTGTGTGATGACCCTGTCTACCAATTGTATTCAGCCACCTGATGTGAGTAGACAAAGGGTTGGTGTGTGATGACCCTGTCTGCCAATTGCATTCAGTCACCTGATGTGGGCGGACAAAGGGTCGGTGTGCGATGACCCTGTCTACCAATTGTATTCAGTCACCTGATGTGGGTAGACAAAGGGTTGGTGTGCGATGACCCTGTCTACCAATTGTATTCAGCCACCTGATGTGGGTAGACAGTGGGTAGGTGTGTGATGAACCTGTCTGCCAATTGTATTCAGTCACCTGATGTGGATAGACAAAGGGTACATGTAGGTGCGTGATGACCCTGTCTACCAATTATATTCAGTCACCTGATGTGGATAGACAAAGGGTAGGTGCGCGATGACCCTGTCTACCAATTGCATTCAGTCACCTGGTGTGGGTAGACAAAGGGTAGGTGCGCGATGACCCTGTCTACCAATTGTATTCAGTCACCTGGTGTGGGTAGACAAAGGGTTGGTGTGTGATGACCCTGTCTACCAATTGTATTCAGCCACCTGATGTGGGTAGACAAAGGGTAGGTGCGCGATGACCCTGTCTACCAATTGTATTCAGTCACCTGGTGTGGGTAGACAAAGGGTTGGTGTGTGATGACCCTGTCTACCAATTGCATTCAGTCACCTGGTGTGGGTAGACAAAGGGTAGGTGCGCGATGACCCTGTCTACCAATTGTATTCAGCCACCTGATGTGGGAAGACAGAGGGTAGGTGTGTGATGACCCTGTCTGCCAATTGTATTCAGTCACCTGATGTGGGTAGACAAAGGGTACATGTAGGTGTGCGATGACCCTGTCTACCAATTGTATTCAGCCACCTGATGTGGATAGACAAAGGGTTGGTGTGTGATGACCCTGTCTACCAATTGTATTCAGTCACCTGGTGTGGGTAGACAAAGGGTTGGTGCGTGATGACCATGTCTACCAATTGCATTCAGTCACCTGGTTTGGGTAGACAAAGGGTTGGTGTGTGATGACCCTGTCTACCAATTGCATTCAGTCACCTGGTGTGGGTAGACAAAGGGTTGGTGTGTGATGACCCATGGTTTTTAGGCATTGGTGGCTTTGTTTAAAATCATTTAAATCATCGAATATCTACTGATGATGGATAGCGCAAGAACGTTTAGGATTGACCTCCCAGATTATTTTCAAAATTCACCAATCAGGAACATTCAATGTTCCTCCCTTGCTATCCATATAATTTTCCAAAAATGATCCTGCAACAAATAATTCAGAACGTTAACCTTATAATAGTAAAGCAATATGGTTGTGATTATTAATTTTTTTTATCGTACCTAAGATGGCAACAAGAGGCCACCTTATGGTGCTGGGGGCGACCAACCGACCTGATGCCATCGATCCAGCCTTGCGACGTCCGGGACGATTTGACCGGGAGATCGAGATCGGAGTGCCAAATGCAGCTGACAGAGCAGATGTAAGACCCAAAGAAAATGCGTCTTCTGCTGTGGCTGTGGTTTTGCCTTTGGCTGTGGCCATGGCTAAGAGCATGACTGTAGCTATGGCAGCGGGTACAGGTGTTATGATGGCTGTGGCTATGGCTGTGGCTATGGCTAAGAGCATGACTGTGGCTATGGCAGCGGGTGAGGTGTTATGATTGTTGTGGCTATGGCTGTGGCCATGGCTTTGACTGTTGCTTTGGCTCTGGTCATGGCTGTGGTTCTGGCTCTGGTTGTGGCCCTGGCTCTGGCTCTGGTTTTGGTTCTTGCTCTTGCTCTGGCTCTGGCTGTGGCTCCAGCTGTGATTGTGGCTGTGGCCATGGCCATGATTGTGACTATGGCTATTACTTTGGCTTTGACTGTTGCTGTGGCTCTGGTTCTGGCTCTGGCTCCAGCTGTGGCTGAGGCTGTGGCAATGGCCTTGGCTAAGGCTCTATTTTTACTTGCAAGCTCAACCTCATCTGCCCACAGCAAGCAGCCATAGCCACAGTCGTAGTCGCCATTTTTGGCAGTCAGCTTCACCTGAGGATGCGCTCGCTCGTCATTAAACGGAGTAGCCTAATTTTTGGATCGTTGTCGGCAGTTACGCCCTATTGAACCCGATCTACAAACTGGCCCTGACGTTTGTTTCCTCACGGTAAGCCAGTCCGTGCCATTACTGGGGGATTTTTCCCCCTGGGAGGCCGTCTTTGTGCTCCCTGAATATTAAAAGGCACCTCAAAGGAAACCTCAAGATGGGTGTCGCTCGTCGCATCATTTGATGTCTAGTCTAACCTCTACCCTCGCTTTACAATGTTAATCATTCTAAAAGGGGACCCATGCAGCTTCAGAGACAGTCCCCGCCCCCATATAAGCTCCCTGATATTGCCTGTGCTTTTTCGTTTGTGCAGATTCTTGCCAAATGTCTCCACCGAGTTCCCCATGAACTGGCCGAGGCCGACTTGGCCAAAGTGGCAGACAACGCGCACGGATATGTCGGCGCCGACTTGGCGGCAGTCTGCCAAGAAGGTGCCTAAAGATGGTTTCTTTATATTTCAAGAATTAGAGGGCCACGAGTTGCAATCTTTCAATCGCAATTCCGGCTGGATGAGACTTGCAAGGTTTGCAATGGTGGGAAAAACTTAGTGGAGGGTTTGCGGTGACACCATGCATATCTCTTCTCTTTCAAGAAATATGGCTCTGAAAAGAGCCGGTAACTCAACGTGTGTACTCTGCCCGTCATCAGGAGACGGGCAGAGTACACACTACCTGGATCGTTGAGTTACCGGCTCTTTTCAGAGCCATACTTCTTGAAAGAGAAGAGATAAACATGATGTCACCGCAAACCTTCCACTAAACTTCTGGCTGTGAGTGAGTAATCCTCACTCCTCACTTCATTAATCCCTCTTTTCTTTCATCTTCCTTGTGACTTTCCACTGTGATCTCCCACCTCCCTCCAGTCTCTTTGATCCTCCCCACCCTTTTGTTTGTTTTCCCTTTGATCTCCCCTCCCTCGGTGTGTACATCTGCATCCCACTCCCTTCCCTTTTGTCCTTCCTCTATCATCTGTCTCAGGGCTTTCCTTCCCCTTACCTCTTACTAAGGATAAAGGAGTCACTGTTTCTGTCTGTTCTGTGATATACAAAAATGTTGCAAACTGCTTACTGACTAAAATTACCAAAATGCAAATCTTAAAATTTAGGCACTCTGCCTTTGAGAAAGGTCCTGCTAGGATCGAAATGTCAGGCCCACTAAATTTTAAGATTAATGTTTCCGTCTGTGTGTGCTTTCAGCTGCCGTCCGTGCCTTTGAGAGGAAGAAGGGACAGCTCTCTGATGCCCAGTTGAAGGACGATGTCTGCGTGTCGGTGGGCGACATGGTCCTGGCTCTCAAGAGTGTCAGACCCAGTGCCATGAGAGAGGTGGAGATCAAGGTGCCAAGGGTGAGTTGAGCAACTCCTACACTGACTTCAAGATTGCAATCTCTCTGCATCTCCCTCTGTTTCTCTATCTCTCGATCTGTTTCTCTCTGTCTCTCTGTCACACTCAGGCACTCTCTGTCTCTCTCTCTTACTGTCTCTTCCTCTTGTCTTTCTCTCCCTTTTGTTCTCTCTGTCTCTCTGTCCCACTTTTTCTCTCTGTCTCTCTTTCTCTGTCTCTCTCTGTTTTTCTCTGTCTCTCTGTCTCTCTGTCTCTCTCTGTCTCTCTCTGTCTCTGTCTCTCTAGCTCGCTCTGTCTCTCTCTGTCTCTCTCTGTCTCTCCAGCTATCTATGTCTCTATATGTTTATCTCTGTCTCCCTGTGTCACACTCAGTCACTCCCTGTCTCGCTATGTCACTCCCTGTCTCTCTTGCTATATCTCTCTGTCTGTCTCTTTCTCTTATCTCTTTCTGTCTATCTCTGTCTCTCTGTCTCTCTCTCTCTGTTTCTCTTTGTATTTGTCTTCCCATGTCTGTCTCTGGCTCTCCACCTCTTTCTCTATCTCTCTGTCTCTGGCTCGGTCTGTCTCCCTCTGTCTCTCTTTCTCTCTGGCCCTGTCTGTCTCCCTCTGTCTCTGTCTGTCTCTGTCTGTCTACATTGCTCTCTCACTTGCTTTTTTTATGTGCCCTTTGCTCTCTCTCACTCCCTCTGTCTCTCTTGTTCTCTCTCTCCAAAGATGTTACAGATCATAATCTACATGTACTACTGTACATCTTTCTGATCTGGTTCGGGCATATCAGGTACAACTAAGGTCAAACTTTAGCACACTGCAAATAAGCAAAACTCTTTCCACGCTCCCGAAAGTGTCCCTTCGCAAGGTTAGAGATTTTGAATGTGTCGCTGATCCCTCAAGCAGCGGTGTGTGAGAGTTGTCAATGCCCCTACCCCACCCAACAAGTTAGTATCTTTGCCTTTCTAAAAAAAAAAAAAAAAAAAAAATCTGGCTGTGAGTAATCCTCACTCCTCACTTAATTTCCAATCCCTCTTTACTTTCATCTTCTCTGTGGCTTTCCCCCTTTTATCTACCACCTCCCTCCTGTCCCTTTGATCTCCCCCAGCCTTTTGTTTGTTTTCCCTTTGATCTCCCCTCCCTTGGTGTACATCTGCATCCCACTCCCTTCCCGTTTGTCCTTCCTCATGTCATGTGTGTCAGGGCTTTCCTTCCCCCGACTGTCTGTGTATAAGTCCTTGTCACTTTGGCTTTGAGAAAGGTCCTGCTAGGATCGAAACGTCAGGCCCTCTAACTTTTTCGAGATTGGTGTTGATGATGTCTCTGCTGCTGGTCAGGTGCGGTGGACGGACATCGGCGGTCAGTCGGCGGTCAAGCAGAAGCTGCGGCAGGCAGTGGAGTGGCCACTGACTCGGCCGGAGGCTTTCCAGCGGATGGGCATCACCCCGCCACGGGGCATCCTGATGTATGGACCTCCCGGCTGCTCCAAGACTCTCATCGCCAAGGCCCTGGCCACCGAGAGCGGACTCAACTTCATCGCTGTCAAGGTGAGTGTCCATCAATCTGACTCAGACTCTAACTCAGACTCTTTTTTTCCGCATTTTTTTTCATTTGGACTTAAGCCTGATAACAACTGATTCAGACTCAAACTCAAGCCATGATAACAACTGACTCAAGCTCAGACTCAGACTCTCACTCGGATTTAGACCTACGGACTCAGACAAGGACTCAGACTCGACTTAGATGAATTGTAATTCAATGAGGTTTGCCCTGCTTGACGTGATAAACATATATGCTCAGTGCTTTGCCCGATGCCTGATAAAACAATTTCAGGTTGCTCGGGTGGGATTCGAACCCGCGACTCCCGCTTTCTAGTGCAGACGTCTTAACCACTTGACCACCGAGCTGGCTGAATTTTTTTCATCAGGCATTGGCAAAGCACTGAGCATTCAGTGTTTATCACATCAAGCAGGGCAAAACCTCATTGAATTACCTTCTCCTCGACGCAAACATCACAAGTGTTATATCTTAGGTGAATTGTGACTTGATGAAAAAAAAATGGTTTTTAATGATTAACTGTCATACTCGTGCATCTCTAGTGATCACACCTTCATCATTTCCAGCACTCACTTGTAAATCTTGGCTACAGCCGTTCAAGAGATCCCACAAAGTAGATGAAGCTTTCGTTGCTACGTTCGTCAATTTGTTTTTTGGGGTCATCCTTCTTAGGGTCCGGAACTCTTCAACAAGTGGGTGGGGGAGTCGGAGAGAGCCGTCCGTGAGGTCTTTCGCAAGGCAAGGATGGCTGCCCCCTCCATCATCTTCTTTGACGAGATTGATGCCTTGGCCGTCGAAAGGGGCAGGTAAGCGGCTCCACGTCAGTCGTAACGAAACGGATTGTGTCCATGGTGTCGTGCCAAATGTCGACTGTCAACCGGCAGAGCGCACACTTGCATGAAGCGTTGAGCTAACAGGTCCCTCACAGCGCTGCGCTCATCTCTCTTCAAAAAATGGACTATTTGACACGGTGTCTCCTCTAGGGATCTGTTTTGTCCTTCATCATTCCTGCCGTTAACGAAAAGAAGTCCTAAAATTTAGTGGGCCTGACGTTTCGATCCTAGCTGGACCTTTCTCAAAGGCAGAGTGACAAGGACAAAACAGATACATGTACACGAAGGAAGGGGGGAGAGAGTGAATGGGACACGGATGAGAAACAAAGGACAAAGAGTGAAGCTGGTAGGGGGAGATCAAAGGGAAGGGCAAGGAGTGGGGTAGGGATTAGTGAGAAGAGGCGGAAAGATCAAAGAGAAGGGCAAGGAGTAGGGTAGGGATTAGTGACAAGAGGGGGAAAGATCAAAGAGAGAAGTGTGAAGGACTGAACACAAAAGAAGGATTATCAGAAAGCTGCATGGTGTTAGTCATTACCCTCCTGGATGTTGAGACAATGTGGATGAATAGTCCGAAGACGCTTCATCCACATTTTCTCACGGCTAAGACGGACAGCATTACTACGGTGACCAAGTGATTCTATGCCCAGTACACTCATATCTGATATCGAAAAGAAGTCCTGCTACATTCGAAATGCCAGGCCCTCTAAATTCTTGAGATCCTCATTCAATTCCTTTTCCCTTGATCTCACCTCGGTCTGTCTACCAGATTTCCTCCTCTTTTGTCCACTTTCTTCCCTTCGTATCTCATTCCCGTCTCCCTTCCTGTCTGTTTTCGTCTTTGCCCATTCTGCCTTTGAGAAAAAGTTCCGTCTGGGATCGGAATGTCGGGCCCCCCGATTGATTGACATTGGCGTTTGGTCCTTTGAATCATCCCGTCCACTCAAGATAGCATTCCTCAGTCTTATAACGAGCAGGGTATTCAGCTGGATTTGACCTCTCTCTTTGAGAGGCGTGGAAACGTTGTGTCATAACTTTGGGAACTCACTGATCAACATCCATGCAACATCATAGGAATAACGTGCTGAGAAATAAGTACTGAGAATTTGTACACTCCAAAGTGTCGCACTATTATAAAAACCATAATTGTAAATTTCCTTCATAAGAATTGAACTTTCCAGTTTGTTTTTTACGCTAGGTCAGTCAGTAGTTTGCACCTCTTTTGAACCGCTTTGTATCGCAGATGTTCTAAGCTGTCATTTCGTCTTGGTGTCCATTTCTGCCACAGCTCATCTGGAGGGAACAGTGTGGCGGACAGGGTGTTGGGTCAACTCCTGACCGAGATGGACGGGGTGGAAAAACTCCAGGACGTGACCATAGTCGCTGCCACCAACCGGCCAGACATGATTGACAAGGTAGCCGAAATCAGTTGATAGATTCAGGTGTATGCGCTGATCATAGTCACCACCACCAACCGGCCAGACATGATTGACAAGGTAGTCGAAATCAGTTGCTGGATTCAGGTGCATGCGCTGATTATAGTCACCACCACCAACCGGCCAGACATGATTGACAAGGTAGCCAAAATCAGTTGATAGATTCAGATGTATGCGCTGATCATAGTGACCACCACCAACCGGCCAGACATGATTGACAAGGTAGCCAAAATCAGTTGATAGATTCAGATGTATGCGCTGATCATAGTCACCACCACCAACCGGCCAGACATGATTGACAAGGTAGCCAAAATCAGTTGATAGATTCAGGTGTATGCGCTGATCATAGTCACCACCACCTACTAATCAGACATGATAGCCGAAATCAGTTGATAGATTCAGATGTATGCGCTCGTTACCTTGGCTTGTGGAAATGAATGGCCATTGACAAGAAGGTGTTGGGATACGATCATAATCTTAATGTGTGGATCCGCAATTTAAACTGGTGGATCCACAGTCTGATTCAGCATCTGAATGCGTGGATTGGCGTTCTCACTTTAATTGTGGATCCACAGTGTGAATTTTGGGGTTCACAGTGTCGAGTTCGCACAATGGACTCTTGTGGATTTCGGTATGAAGTCTCGTGGAGAAAAAGATTGTGGATCCACCAATATGAAGTGGATGATCCACACAGTGTACTGTTGCTGATGTGAAGCCACTGTTCCACAGCGTGAGGTTGTTGGTCCACAGTATGAAGTCCTTGGATCAACATTTCTGCAGTGCAAAGTTGTGGATTCAGAATAAGAAGCTATTGATCAGATCAGCCATATTGTTGATCCACAATGGGGAGACAGAGGTGCTGATCCACTATATCTACACTTGTACTTTACGAATCTGAAACGTGAAGTTGCACTCATGCTGTTTTCAAGCTCACCTCATCGGAATATCATGAGTGAAATTGAATGGTTACTAATTGGAAGCAAATATCTCAGGCACAGTAGTTCCAACAGTTTTGGTTATGCAAGTTATGCGGGGGACAGGAGAAATCTGAAAGACTGGTCTGTCAAGACTCAAATCTGTTTACTGACTTAAACCCCCTACACAACATTGGTAAGATCGAAAAACAGACATTTTCACAGATTTACATGAAACTTATACAGTTTGAAGATGGTTAAAGTAGAAACCTCGCACTGAAATATATCTGCCTAAAATGATGTATTTTGGGAGTAAAGAGTAAAAGAAATTGTTTACGTCCTACCGAGACTATTTTTCGGAACAGTTTTTTTTTTCGGAAGGGGGGGGGGTGGCTGCCTAAGCAAACAGACTGACTGTTGGCCTGTAGCCATCATGAAAGCTGCAGGGGTTTGGGTGGAATGGGTTGGGAGAGGGGGGTGGTGGGTTTTGGTTGTACCGTAGGTTGTACCCAGAGGCAAGGCAGCACTTGAACCATGCTGAGAGTGTTTGGGTGGTCCGCTAAGAGGGCACTTCCTGTGCCCCTGTCAATCACCAAGTGGCCTAACCCCCCTGGAACACTTCCCTCTCTCACCTCCAACACCACCCCCCTTCTTCGTTCCCATTCTTAAAGGTAGGGTGAACCATTTTGTCAAACTCGACGTTTACAATATATAAAAAACCGTCTGCGTAAGTTTCGGCTCAATCCGTCAACCATGTCGTGAGAAAAATTGTGGAAACAAGCATTAAATGCTAACCTTTTTTCAAACATAGAGGGTGGTATTTGTGAAAGGAACTCTTCGTTCCAAAGATTGTACTGGAAATTCAACGAATGTCCGCTTTTCTTGAAAATGGCAGATATTTTAGTGCTAAAAATTCAGGGAATGTCTGACACCGTTACAAACGTCCTGATGAGTAAAAGTAATTTCTCAAAATTGGAAAGTCCGGAAATTGGGCAGATGGGACGGTGTACCCTCCCTTTTAAAGATGTGCTCAGTGCCACAGAGAAGAACTTCACCCTGCTTACCCACCTCACATCAGAGGGACCACATTCTGTAGAGCTGCTTAAAGGGATAGCACAACATTGGTCGAGGTCAAAGAATAACATCCATACGTTGTCTGATCCAACATATGCATGACATAGCACTCCTGTGAAAATTTCAGCTCAATCCGCCAACCGAGTCTCGAGAAAATCGTGAAAACCGCTTCATTTGTTTCACGAAAAGGCAGCATTCAACAAATTGTTCCGAACAATTTCTTTACTCTTTTCTCTTGCTAAGCACCCGATATTAGAATACAAGTACAAGCGTCAAGTGGAATACGGTACGCTTTGCAGTCTTCTTATTATGACCAAGGAGGAGTTTTCATGCTTAGCAGGTTTTCGTGCTTCAGCATATCTGTGATATTGGCCCAGAAAGATGCCCTTTGGGTGAAATTTAGGGGTAAAATGCCACCAAAGCTTTTTTTTTAAGCAGGTAATTGGGCAAAGCACTGAGCATACGGTGCTAACTACACATAGGTGTAGGGCAAACCCTTATTGAATTACATTCTCACTGACGTAAATCACCAGACAGTCAGGCAAAGCACAGAGCATACAGAGCTCACTACACATAGGTGTAGGGCAAACTCTCATTGAATTACATTCTCACTCATGTCAATCACCAGTCATTCAGGCAAAGCATTGAGCATGCACTGCTAATAACATATTGGGGGCCTATTTCATCAAACTCATCGCAATTTACGATCAATCGCAAGATGATGAGCGATGCACAGAAACCATACATCTTGGGTAAACATAGGATGGGTTATCCATCGTACTTTAAGATATGATGCATCGTAAGGCCGTGTCCGAAACGGGCTTTCAGAGCTGCGGCTAGCGCTATTGTCTTCGCATCTCCATATATTTCCAATTAGGGGAAGACCTAGACCTAGCTCTAGGCGCCTGTTTCGGACACGGCCTACGACTCTGCAAAATCCACCCCAAATATACTTCTAGCTCACCGCTGAGTAGTCAGGGTACCAGACCACTGGTAAAAGGGTCGGCGATGCCATTCAAACGCAGCCTTACTTCCTTTTTTTCCCCGGTACCCTCTTTTGTTGTGGACAGGCCTTGCTCCGGCCAGGACGTCTTGACCGCATCCTCTACATCCCACTGCCCGACCCCGAGACCCGGGAAGACATCTTCAGGATCCAGTTCCGCTCCATGCCCGTCATGCCTGACGTCGACGTGGAGACCCTGGTGGGCAAGACGGAGAGGTTCTCTGGTGCAGAGGTAAGAGAAAGAGAATGGTGCCGGACTGCTTGTGGTCAGATCTCTTTGGAGCTTTTTTTTCTATTAATTTTTTTTTTTTTTTTTTTTTTGGGGGGGGTGTTATTTGGAAGTAATGTTTCCAAAGGATCCAATAAATTTCAGAATCTTCAGATTCCCCATGCACAAGTGCTATAAGTCAAGCACTTTTCCTTGAATGCATGGCCATGAGTAGAAGTACAGTGGAATGTCGCTTTAACTAAAAGAGCGCTGATATACCGAACATTCGGCTTTTATAACGAACATGCCCTTTGGCTCCCAACGTATACATCCGTGGATATGCGGCGGCAGCTACTATAAAGAATGGCCCCTGTACCGAACAATTTTCATGGATCCCGGGATGTTTGTTACAGCGACGTTCAACTGTTACTTGGTCTTGAGTTGGAGGTTTGCGGTGACACCGTGTAACACATCTCTGTTGAATCTCAATAGTTAGAGGGCCTGACGTTTCGATCCTAGCAGGACCTCTCTCAAAGCCATCTGAGAAAGGTCCTGTTAGGATCGAAATGCCAGGCCTTTGAGAAAGGTCCTGTTCGGATCGAAACGCCAGGCCTTTGAGAAAGATCCTGCTAGGATCGAAACGTCAGCCCCTCTAACTTGTAAGATTTATGTATTGCAGGTCATATTAGTCAGCAACAGTTTTTGAGTGTGGCTCTGAAAAGAGCCAGTAACTCAACAATACTGGCAGTGTGTACTCTGCCCATCGTCAGGAGTCTCACTTGGTACTTCTCACTATGCAAACCTTCAAATCTTATCTTACCTGGCCATGAGTATGAGTACTTTGCCCTCAGCTTGAGTATGAGTAGAGTACCAGTATGGAACAAAAGCCATCAGTACAATGCCCATGAGTTTGACTACATGGTTATGAGTATGAGCTTTTGGCCATGAGTATGAGTACTTTGCCCTTAGCATGACTATGAGTACAGTATTTGGTCCTGAGTACTAGTATGGACACAATAGCCATCAGTATATAATGCCCATGAGTTTGACCACATGGCCATGAGTACAAGTTCTTGGCCATGGGTACGAGTTCTTGGCCATGAGTACCGGTACGTGTTCTTGGCAATGAGTGAGTACGAGTTCTTTGCCATGAGTACAAGTTCTTGGCAATGGGTGAGTACGAGTTCTTGGCCATGAGTATAAGTTCTTGGCCATGAGTACGAGTTAATTCTTGGCCATGAGTACAACTCGTACTTGGCCTGGGAATGAGTACGAGTTCTTGGCCATGAGTACGAGTTCTTAGCCATGAGTACGAGTTCTTGGCAATGAGTACAAGTTCTTGGCCATGAGTACGAGTTCTTGGCCATGGGTACGAGTTCTTGGCAATGAGTACGAGTTCTTGGCAATGAGTACAAGTTCTTGGCCATGAGTACGAGTTCTTGGCCATGGGTACGAGTTCTTGGCAATGAGTACAAGTTCTTGGCCATGAGTACGAGTTCTTGGCCATGAGTACGAGTTCTTGGCAATGAGTACAAGTTCTTGGCCATGAGTATGAGTTCTTGGCCTGGGAATGAGTACTTCCCCCTTCCCCCTCCCTGATTCCAGGTTGTGGCAGTGTGTCGGGAAGCCGGTTTGGCCGCCATGCAAGAGGATATGGACATAGCTGGTATCCATGCCAGACATTTCTGGCAAGCCTTGGAGACTGTCAAGCCACGCACATCTGACCAGCTGATTGAGTTCTACCAGGAGTACAGGCAGAACAGTGGACTGCACAGCATCTGAGAAGAAGAAGACGAGAATCTCACTCGGATCATTGGAGCAGATACCTCTGACGTAGCTGCCAGACCTTAATTCGTTACCCACTGAGGTCTTCATCCAGATCATCAGGCACTGAGGTCATTACCCACTGAGGTCATTACCCACTGAGGTCATTACTCAATGAGGTCATTACCCACTGAGGTCATTACTCAATGAGGTCATTACCCACTGAGGTCATTACTCAATGAGGTCATTACCCACTGAGGTAATTACTCAATTAGGTCATTACCCACTGAGGTCATTACCCACTGAGGTCATTACTCAATGAGGTCACACTTTGCTAGGTAATATCTCACTAGGTCACCTACTAGGTCATCCATTATCCAACGAGGTCATTACCTACTTAGGTCATCTCACACGTGGTCATCGCCCATTACCCACAAAGGTCATCACTTTCTGTGAACATTATACCTTGAGGTCATTATCTGCTGAGGACTTTCTATTCAGTGGGGTCATCCCCAACTGTTGAGGTGTTTTTTAATGGGGTGGGGACAATTAGCCCCTTACTAGCTCACTTTTGCTTTTGTTCTCTTATTGTGAGTGGAAAAAGACCTTTAGACAACCCAATATTTCAGAACTAATCGTCTAATACAAAAGAATATCAAAACTGACCATAGATCCCATCAAAACAACCTATGTAGATGTTTGGGTCTATCAGAACTCGGGCCAAAAAAACCCCAAACAAACACACCCTTTCAACAATTCTAATAATGATTGGCAATGTTGTTGGAGTATAGCGCCCTCTGTTGGCACTCAGGCTTCAACTCGGAACTCCCAAGTTGGCGGCAGCCAATTCGTTTGCATATTGCATAATTCGTTTCACTCGGTGCCGATCTGAAGAGGGACAGGAATTCCCTAGCTGAAAAGGAGTCTGAATGCTATTGTCTCGCTCAGTCCCCTGGGACCCTCCAAGCTGGGCACACTTGTCTCTGCAAGGTTACCGAGCTGAAGTCGAGTAATCCATCGTCCATGTCATGCATGTGGGGCTTGACGGAGTTTATCAAAATCTGAGCGAGAAACCTCCGCGAGAAACGCGTGTTCAGGCGTTGGAAACGAAAAAGTGGGTTTTTTTTGGGGGGGGGGTGTTGGGGTGAATCAAGCCTTGCATCAAGGTGTGATTTCATAACCTATTTCCCACAATACACATTTATTTTTGCCAATTTCTTATAAATCTAATAACAAAACGTAGAGTGCCTGACATGTCGATCCTAGCATGACCTTTCTCAAAAGGGCCAGCTAGGATCGAAACGTCGGGGTCCCCTGCAATGTTGGGATGTGATAATGGTGCTGACAATATTTCTTAGAAACCGACCAACAAACAGCCGCGGTGCATTTGGTTTGGCACGCTTTTTGATAGCACTGCTCAAATGCAAAAGCATAAGAATGCATCGGTATTGAGATATAATAGTTGTTTCGTAAATGAACGTAGATCCTGAGCAAATGGTTATCTACATTATCAATAAAAAGATTTAATCTGGAGTTTTATGGTATGTTTAACATTCTTTTTATTTGTTTTCGGTTTGTTTCTTGTTTTTGTTTCGTTGTTGTTGTTTTTGTCCGTGTTTATGCTTCTGACTGGCGCCCCTCCCCAGTGAAGATAGTTGACTAGTATTAGTTTTGGCAACCATCTAAGAGCTGGATGGCTCAGGCAGTTAAAGAGCTGCCCCTTTAGCCCGGGGTCTCGGACTCCTGTCCTGCTCCGAGCACTGACGGAGAGCAAAGGGTCCAAGCAATACCGGGCCACTGAAGAAAAACACGGATATACACGTGTGCAGGAATGATAATCTGATATGAATAGGCAAAAACCAGCCCCCCCCCCCCACCCTCTCCCCTGCCCGCCTCCCTCGAACCGTCCCGACTCGAAATCGTACCGACCTCGGGAACACAATGAAACTTTTTCTCCTGAAGAATGTCGGCAGGGACAACAATCCATTCTTCTGCTGAATTCGAAAACCGGAAAGGAGGTTCCGGGTTTCAATAAGAGAGGGAAAAAAAGGGGGGGGGGGGCGGGACACGCACAAAAAAACCTTCCAGCACTCCCATAACCCAAGGCTTCTCAAACAGACCGTGGGGATAACCCAAAATAAATATATGATCCCTGCGCCCTTCCGTCCTTCGACCAGCACCCGCGTCCCACTCTGAAATAAAAAAAGCAAAGCAAAGCACTCATCCAGGAATTGAGAGACTTGAAAGAAAGAGGAAATCCAGTGCGCAGCAAGGCCTCTCGGGAAGAGTCAACACCCCGTGTTGAGCAGCCTCTCGCCGCGGTGCGCAATGAACAAACCGGATGTTTAGTCTATCCCGTGAAGAGGAAAAATATTGATTCAGAAAGAGCGAGAGAGAAAGAGAGGAGAGAGAGAGAGAAAAAAAGCCCCTTTCTGGGGTTGCATGAGCTTTTTCTCTTTCTTTCCGTTTCATTTCCCGCCAGTTTTTGCCCTCCCGCTCCGTTCGCAAGCAGAGTCGTGGTTGGGGTTAGGGTTGCCGCACACGTGTGTGTGTGTGTGTTTGTGGTTATACAAAACAAGGTGAAGTCGGCACTTTTTTCTTCTTGGCGAGTGCGTTACGAATGAAACCGGCATTTGTACTCTGAGTCCGGGCGCTAATACGAAGAGAGAGAGAAAAAAACCACCCTAGAAGACTGAATTCGTTGGAGCAGCGGTAACGCCATTGTGTTTGCGTGCGACACCGTTAGTGAAGGGCTTGGTGGGGTGGTGTTGGGGAGGGGGGCTTGCGGAATGGAAACACAAAAAATCCCCAGCCTGGGTCAACCCCTACCCCATCCCAACACTCTGCCATACTCACCTCCCCCATAACTTCACCAGGTGAGAATTCAAGGGTACCGTTCATTTGCTGTTTTTTCCCCCGCTCTCTATGCTGCTCAAATCGGTTCGTGTGAGACTCGGGAGTTCCCGCTTGCATACATTTTTGTTCCGTTTCGGGATAGGGGGTAGTAAGGGTTAACAACCCGAGCGATGATGACACGAGAGATTGGTCAGGGTGGATGTACTTTTTTCTGGGGGGGGGAGGGGGGGGTGCGGAGGGGTGGTGGGGTTCTACTTGGCTCCACGTCAAAATCACAGCCTTGGAAGTGCCGGTAAACCGTCCGTGTTCACGCAAAGCCCTTCTCTGTAGCTCTTCTCTTTCAAAAAAATGTGGCTCTGAAAAGAGCCGGTAACACAACGTTTCGGGTAGTGTGTAGTGTGTACTCACTGCCCGTCGTCACGACTGGCTCTTTTCATAGCCATACTCCTTCTCTTAAGATGTGATTGTACATTGTGTCATCGCAAACCCCTTATTAAGGAGCAGTCTCCCGACGACGCAGTCTCCTTACTCAGTTCGCAGTCTCCTGACGACGGGCAGAGTACACACTGCCCGAAACGTTGAGTTACCGGCTCCCGTTTCAGAACCACACTTCTTGAAAGAGAAGTGCTACATTGTCCATTCACTGTGTCACCGCAAACCTTCCACTTAGTATTTCCAACATGCAAACCTTCAATTCGTCACACACACAATGATTCACATGTCCGTGTTTGAAAAAAGGGTCTTTCTTTCGCGTGTCTTTAAAGCCCCTACACAACATTGGTCGAGGTCAAATAATAGCATCCATAAGTTGTCTGATCCAACATATGCGTGAAATAGCACACCTGTGAAAATTTCAGCTCAATCCAACGAGTCTCGAGAAAATCTTGAAAACCGATTCATTTGTTTCGCGAAAATGCAGCATTCAACGCCGTACTGTTCCGAAAAATAGTTTAGACCTCGTTGAGACGTGAACTATTTCTTTTACACATTTCTCCCAAAAGTGCTACATTTTAGGCATAACATAATTTCAGTGAGAGGTTTCTACTATAACCATCTTCAAACTGTATAAGTTTCATGGCAGGACCGTTTCTCAAAGACAGGACCTTTCTCAAAGGCAGGACCTTTCTCAAAGGAAGGACCTTTATCAAAGGCAGGACCTTTATCAAAGGCAGGACCTTTCTCAAAGGAAGGACCTTTCTCAAAGGCAGAACCTTTCTCAAAGGCAGGACCTCTCTCAAAGGCGGGACCTTTCTCAAAGGCGGGACCTTTTTTCAAAGGCAGGACCTTTCTCAAAGGCAGGACCTCTCTCAAAGGCGGGACCTTCCTGAAAGGCAGGACCTCTCTCAAAGGCGGGACCTTTCTCAAAGGCAAGACCTCTCTCAAAGGCAGGACCTCTCTCAAAGGCAGGACCTTTCTCAAAGGCAGGACCTTTCTCAAAGGCGGGACCTTTCTCAAAGGCGGGACCTTTCTCAAAGGCAGGACCTCTCTCAAAGGCGGGACCTTTCTCAAAGGCGGGACCTTTCTCAAAGGCGGGACCTTTCTCAAAGGCGGGACCTTTCTCAAAGGCGGGACCTTTCTCAAAGGCAGGACCTCTCTCAAAGGCGGGACCTTTCTCAAAGGCGGGACCTTTCTCAAAGGCGGGACCTTTCTCAAAGGCGTGACCTTTTTCAAGGCAGGACCTTTCCCAAAAGGTCTCTAGGTGACTTTTCTCAAACTTAGGTGCAGAAAGGGCCTGCTCGGATCGATACGTCAGGCCCTCAATTTTCTTTGAGATTTCAAGCTCCCCAAAAGGCCGCGGAAGCCTCGAACGTTCTGGGACTTAGTCCAGATGCAAGTCTCAGCTCTGGGGGTAAGCCGAGCACGCCAGCCTGGCGATTGCTTCTTTTCCCACGACCGGCCGACCGACGGAAAGGTCCGACGATTGATAAAAGGCGCGAGAGGATGACCGCTTGACCGCTGGTGGCTTGTCAGGCGGGCTGGGCTGACACGAAGTATGGCTCTCCACACTCTCCGTGCATATATATACGCGGTGCAGGCCGTGGGGATATTATTTGCTGTGGACGGCCGTGCGGATTTTCTCGGGATAAACCGACGACAGCCCACTTCAGGATTGTTTGTAAACCGAAAACGTTGGACGGGTCATTTATCTTCAGATGACCCTCTCAAGTACCACCCTCCTCCCTCCCAAAAATATAGAAGACCGAAAACTGGGCTGTTTTAACTTTTATGCTACTCCTGGAGGCATATGTGCGTCACGACGAATGACACTTAACCACCATGGCTAAGCTATAAGCGCATGCGCGAAGCCAGGTTTTGCTGAGGCCCCCCATTCATTCATTCATTCATTCATTTCTCAGGTAGTTACAGGCACAAGCACGAAACAACCCTAACCCTAATCCTAATCCTTACCCTAACAACCCTAAACCTAACCCAATCATAATCCTAATCCTAATCCTAACTCTATCAGTAACGCTAACCCAACCCGAACTCTAACTCTAACCGTAACCGTAACCTTAACCGTAACGCCCTAAGCCTAACTTACGCTGGTTTACAAAACACGTCCTTGTATAGTCCCCACACAATTTACGGGGTACCAGCATAGCTCAACGACGGTGGTTGAGCGTCATATGTCGGTCCCCTTATATATCTCATCCTGCACTGTTCAATTATGGCTCCGTCGAGCTGATTATAATTGTGTGGATCCACATGCAGATTTGTGTTAATAGTGTGGGTCTATATGGAGGCGAATCAACTTAATCATGATAAGTAGAAAGGGTGATCAAAGTCACGCGATGTGTCGTTGCTGGTAGCGACGTTTCGGTTACTAACTGCTAACCTTCATCAGGCAACTGAAGAATGCGCGCTGCGGCGTCCGTTTATGTCTGCTTCGTCGGTTCCTGTGTACCGGTTTGCGGACTTCGTAGTAGTGATCGTGCGGTTTGGCGCGCGATTCTGGCGTCCACTAGCGACCCCGTCCGTGGTGGGTCGGCGGTCGTGGCGTCTGATGGTGGGGAGCCAGAAATCGGGGATGTCAATGCCGCTGTCCCGGTTGATGTTGTTTCGTCGAAGTCGGATGTGGATGGCCTCCTTGACCCCCCTTTTGATTATGATAATTAAGATGTTAAAGACAGCCTGCGGGGTTAATGATTGAGTCGTTGCGTAATTCGGCTTTGAAAGTGGCACTACCTTTGAAGAAGTGGAAGGATTCTTTCCCAAATCCGTGCAGAAATTTGGCTTTTTACTATAGACGGTTGCACATTTTGTGGGGTGGGATATAGCTTCTGGGGTAATTTGTAGAATGCCCAATCAGATTAGAACACGAAGTTGAAAAGAATCTGAGAGATGAAGGTCCGAACTCCAATTTCCAGTATAGCTCAATTTGGTGATCTGCGCCCTACAATCCGTTTTGCACGGGCCACAAACCACTAACAATTAGGCCTAGTATAACGTTTACAGGCAAAAAATGAATGACCCTCACTTATTCGTGATAGAAGATCTCCAGCTATCTCGGCGATGCTGAACGTTGTAGCTTAATTCATATCCCCTCTTTTAGAAATATTACTGACTGTGAATAATATCTGTATTCCTATTACATGTACCCCAAGAAAAGACCTCAAAATCTTGATTTATCAAAACTTGAATTGCTTTTTGAAAGGGACAACTAAGCCTTGAGTGCAAAAAACAATAGGCCAAAAAATAGGCTGAAATCACGTTCAGCAGCACAGGCGCCGGGCACCAGTCTGAAGCCATAAACGCCACATGGGATTTTAGTTGGTAATCCTGTTCAGTTCGTGTCTCCCTGAATTGGCATTTCGTTCCATTTCACTTTGCTCTATGATATTTCGGGAGATTTATACTTATTCAACATCATTCTGCAGGAAAGCCGGGTCGTGCTAGGATCTAAGCGTCAGGCCATCGACCATTTTGAGATTTCATTTTTTTGTCATAATTATTAAGTCAGTAAGCAGTGTTCGTAGCCTATATCACCATTTTGTAGGCTTCATGAAGCTGCTTCCCCCAACAAATATCACATCGGACGTTTCCCCTTCCCTTTACCACCAACACAATACCATTTCATTCCCCACCGTCATAATTCAGACATGAATGGAAAAATTTATGCCAGCCATAAAAAAAAAATCTGATCATTTCTCCACAATAGCCCTCCTTAATGTCTCCCCAGCTGGAATCGGGTCAACGGCCCGACTTTGTTTGGTTTTCTCTCTCTCTCCCTCTCCCTCGCTTTCTCTTTCCTTCGGTAAAAAAAAGTAGATCAAGCATTTTGGTGCCCGAGTCCCCCCAAAAATTATGAAGGGTTTGTGGGGGGTAACCCTTTGTCCGCCAATGTTTTCCTCTTGTTCTTTTTTTTTTCGGACTGAGCGGAGCTCGGCCAAGAGCCCGAGGGGAGGATTTCTGTTTCCGATCCTGAATGGGTCGGACGACAAAGGAATATGTTGTAAAAATATCGACAGCCCAGAGGGAACGGAAAGGCCTGCGGGCCATCTGGCCCGATCGCAGACTGGCAAGGGCTGGGGGAGAAAAAGGGGTCGGTAGTACCACGACTTTCTTTCTTTCTTTCTTTCTGTCATTCTCTACTGCCAGAACTAGTATTCGAGTTATAAGTCACTTATTTTACTCGAGTCCACGTCACATTTCTCAAGTCCAAGTCATGAGTGACAAGTCCGAGTCACGAGTGATGAGTCTGAGTCAAGAGTGACGAGTCCGAGTCACGAGTCACAAGCCACGAAGTCAGTAGGTCCGAGTCAGTAGGTCCTAGTCACTAGGTCCTAGTCACTAGGTCCTAGTCAGTAGGTCCTAGTCAGTAGGTCCGAGACAGTAGGTCCGAGTCAGTAGGTCCGAATCAGTAGGTCCTAGTCAGTAGGTCCGAGACAGTAGGTCCAAGTCAGTAGGTCCGAGACAGTAGGTCCGAGTCAGTAGGTCCGAATCAGTAGGTCCTAGTCAGTAGGTCTGAGACAGTAGGTCCGAGTCAGTAGGTCCTAGTCAGTAGGTCCTAGTCAGTAGGTCCTAGTCAGTAGGTCCTAGTCAGTAGGTCCGAGACAGTAGGTCCGAGTCAGTAGGTCCTAGTCAGTAGGTCCTAGTCAGTAGGTCCTAGTCAGTAGGTCCGAGTCAGTAGGTCCGAGACAGTTGGTCCAAGTCAGTAGGTCTGAATCAGTAGGTCCTAGTCAGTATGTCCGAGACAGTAGGTCCGAGACAGTAGGTCCGAGTCAGTAGGTCCGAGTCAGTAGGTCCGAGTCAGTATGTCCGAGACAGTAGGTCCGAGACAGTAGGTCCGAATCAGTAGGTCCGAGTCAGTATGTCCGAATCAGTAGGTCCGAGACAGTAGGTCCGAGTCAGTAGGTCCGAGACAGTAGGTCCGAGTCCCAGTCGTTTGGTATCGTGACTCAAGTCTCAGTTCGAGTATAAGTCTCGGTGCGTCCGAATTCATTGGCTACGGCTTGAAAGGACACACGAGTCTATGGAAGTCGTCAACAAGCGGCTGCAGCCAGTTCCCGTACAGATGCGTGTTACTTCAAGCTGCAGCCTATAAGTCGGACTCGAGGCCCTGTTGAAGTCACGGAAAAATGATTTTCTTTTATTATTGTGCCTTCCCTTTTCCTCACCACATAACTTCCTTTACTGTCACAGAACATTGTTTTTCTTCTCGCCTCTTTCTCCCCCTTTTTTCGGATGATTTATGGGTTGGCGTTCTTGAGCATTGTGTTATTTCAAAATGTGCTTGCATGGTGTGCCGACGGCTTTCTTAATATACAGGACAGATTCACTGACTTTTATTGATCGATTCAAACCCTAACCTTAATTCGTTTTCTCCCTCGAGCCCATAAAATATGCGCACCACTCGGAATACAAAGAAGACAAAACACGATTCAGAAGTTAATGTTCGTTGAAATTTTTCATTCTCGATCCATCATTCAAAGTTTGAAGTGTATACTGTACGTCTGTGTGTGGATGTGCTGGTGTATTGTGAATCGTGACACGAGTTCGACCCGATCTGTACCACGACTCGGACTCGGACTCGATAACCGATGACTCGCACTCGGAGTCTCGGACTCGATAAACAATGACTCGGACTCGGACTCTATAACCAATGACTCGGACTCGGACTCGGACTCGGACTCGATAACCAATGACTCGATTGGATTCAGACTCGATAACCAATGACTCGGACTCGGACTCTATAACCAATGACTCGCACTCGGACTCTATAACCAATGACTCGCACTCGGACTCTATAACCAATGACTCGCACTCGGACTCGATAACCAATGACTCGCACTCGGACTCGATAACCAATGACTCGCACTCGGACTCTATAACCAATGACTCGCACTCGGACTCGATAACCAATGACTCGCACTCGGACTCTATAACAAATGACTCGCACTCGGACTCTATAACCAATGACTCGCACTCGGACTCTATAACCAATGACTCGCACTCGGACTCGATAACCAATGACTCGCACTCGGACTCTATAACCAATGACTCGCACTCGGACTCTATAACCAATGACTCGCACTCGGACTCTATAACCAATGACTCGCACTCGGACTCGATAACCAATGACTCGCACTCGGACTCTATAACCAATGACTCGCACTCGGACTCGATAACCAATGACTCGCACTCGGACTCTATAACCAATGACTCGCACTCGGACTCGATAACCAATGACTCGCACTCGGACTCTATAACCAATGACTCGCACTCGGACTCTATAACCAATGACTCGCACTCGGACTCTATAACCAATGACTCGCACTCGGACTCTATAACAAATGACTCGCACTCGGACTCTATAACCAATGACTCGCACTCGGACTCGATAACCAATGACTCGCACTCGGACTCGATAACCAATGACTCGCACTCGGACTCGATAACCAATGACTCGCACTCGGACTCTATAACCAATGACTCGCACTCGGACTCGATAACCAATGACTCGCACTCGGACTCTATAACCAATGACTCGCACTCGGACTCTATAACCAATGACTCGCACTCGGACTCGATAACCAATGACTCGCACTCGGACTCTATAACCAATGACTCGGACTCGGACTCGCACTCGGACTCGATAACCAATGACTCGCACTCGGACTCTATAACCAATGACTCGGACTCGGACTCGGACTCGGACTCTATAACCAATGACTCGCACTCGGACTCGATAACCAATGACTCGCACTCGGACTCGATAACCAATGACTCGCACTCGGACTCTATAACCAATGACTCGCACTCGGACTCGATAACCAATGACTCGCACTCGGACTCTATAACCAATGACTCGCACTCGGACTCTATAACCAATGACTCGCACTCGGACTCTATAACCAATGACTCGCACTCGGACTCGATAACCAATGACTCGCACTCGGACTCTATAACCAATGACTCGCACTCGGACTCTATAACCAATGACTCGCACTCGGACTCTATAACCAATGACTCGCACTCGGACTCGATAACCAATGACTCGCACTCGGACTCTATAACCAATGACTCGCACTCGGACTCGATAACCAATGACTCGCACTCGGACTCTATAACCAATGACTCGCACTCGGACTCGATCACCAATGACTCGCACTCGGACTCTATAACCAATGACTCGCACTCGGACTCTATAACCAATGACTCGCACTCGGACTCTATAACCAATGACTCGCACTCGGACTCTATAACAAATGACTCGCACTCGGACTCTATAACCAATGACTCGCACTCGGACTCGATAACCAATGACTCGCACTCGGACTCGATAACCAATGACTCGCACTCGGACTCTATAACCAATGACTCGCACTCGGACTCTATAACCAATGACTCGCACTCGGACTCTATAACCAATGACTCGCACTCGGACTCTATAACAAATGACTCGCACTCGGACTCGATAACCAATGACTCGCACTCGGACTCGATAACCAATGACTCGCACTCGGACTCGATAACCAATGACTCGGACTCGGACTCTATAACCAATGACTCGCACTCGGACTCTATAACAAATGACTCGCACTCGGACTCTATAACCAATGACTCGCACTCGGACTCTATAACAAATGACTCGCACTCGGACTCGATAACCAATGACTCGCACTCGGACTCGATAACCAATGACTCGCACTCGGACTCTATAACCAATGACTCGGACTCGGACTCTATAACAAATGACTCGCACTCGGACTCTATAACAAATGACTCGCACTCGGACTCGATAACCAATGACTCGCACTCGGACTCGATAACCAATGACTCGCACTCGGACTCGATAACCAATGACTCGCACTCGGACTCGATAACCAATGACTCGCACTCGGACTCTATAACCAATAACTCGCACTCGGACTCGATAACCAATGACTCGCACTCGGACTCTATAACCAATGACTCGCACTCGGACTCTATAACCAATGACTCGCACTCGGACTCGATAACCAATGACTCGCACTCGGACTCTATAACCAATGACTCGCACTCGGACTCTATAACCAATAACTCGCACTCGGACTCTATAACAAATGACTCGCACTCGGACTCTATAACAAATGACTCGCACTCGGACTCTATAACCAATGACTCGCACTCGGACTCTATAACAAATGACTCGCACTCGGACTCGATAACCAATGACTCGCACTCGGACTCTATAACCAATGACTCGCACTCGGACTCTATAACCAATGACTCGCACTCGGACTCTATAACAAATGACTCGCACTCGGACTCTATAACCAATGACTCGCACTCGGACTCTATAACCAATGACTCGCACTCGGACTCTATAACCAATGACTCGCACTCGGACTCTATAACAAATGACTCGCACTCGGACTCTATAACCAATGACTCGCACTCGGACTCGATAACCAATGACTCGCACTCGGACTCTATAACCAATGACTCGCACTCGGACTCTATAACAAATGACTCGCACTCGGACTCTATAACCAATGACTCGCACTCGGACTCGATAACCAATGACTCGCTCAATGACTCGGTCAGTTGTAGTCAGTGAGCAGTTTGCAGCAGTTTTTTGTATTGACTTGTGACTTTTTGGACTCTTTTTTTTACTCTTTTGACTTTTTTGTATTGACTTGTGACTTTTTGGACTCTTTTTTTTACTCTTTTGACTTTTTTGTATTGACTTGTGACTTGTAACTAATACAGTAAGGCCTACATAATTTGTCTTCATTGGTGAAGAAGGTGGATTTTCAAAGCATCCATCCAAACAGAAATAGCCTAACCAATTCGTGGTTATAACCCCACCCCCAACTACAAGAAAGAGCTATCCTGGATTTGGCTCGAACAATCAAACCGATGACGCCTTCACAGCGCCCTCTCTTGGTCGATCGAGTACGTCAAAATAATTATTGCAAGCGTGCACGGCTTGTTCACAATATTGCGCTGTCTGTACGATGTGCTCAACGCTCTGGGAACAAGCCCGTCACGATCGCAAACTTGTCACGCCTGCTGTTTTTGTGGGGGCCGACCCTACCGGATGTTATGGTTGGCACCCGGCCAGCCCAGTCACGCGTGGAATGTGGGTCATAACGTGTTGCAACCGTTATTCTCCCCATCTTTGCTTTCTCTCCACCTCTCCTTTTCCCATAGGCGTAATACACATACACCTGGTCCATTGGAACAGCGCAGTAACTCCCAGCTGAAGATACTGTTTGGTTATAACGCGTGGTAGTGTAATTACGACGGTGGGGCTTGCAGAATTCTTTCATACCTTCAAGGATTCTGAGTGCGAGTTGACGACGTCCACAAACGTGTTCTCTGAGATCTCTTCAGCCGGAGATTTTGTTTTCATCCAAATTTCCCCATCGCCCGTTTCTCGGAAAACAACCCCCCCTCGTCTGTAGCTGTACAAAGTCCATTTTTGTGGGCGTGTGTCGTTCCTTTCTGCAGAGCGATCTCGTGGTCAAACAAGGGCAGTGCCCAACAACAGCGCAGTGCAAGAGATCGGTTCTTCATTGCCTGGTACGACAAAGACTTTACAGACAGAAAGACAAAGACGACCTTCCGAGGCGACCCTCCAGAAGGAAACCAGTTCTGTTTGTTCGTGGAAAAAGAAATAAACATCTTTCTCAAGAGGAGGATTTCTGATGCTTCTTGTGTCAACAAGCTTTGGGGTGTTTTTCAATTCTGAATAGATTGGCCGCGGTTCAACCGACCTCGGTAAGTCCTTCAACCTTATTAATTCGCTTTTAATAGTCAGGCTTACTCTCAGCATCCTCTCAGAGTCGGAGAGGTTGTCGGTGGTCAGTCGATATCTTACCAGTGACATTATATATTGTTGTTTAAAAGCTACATTATAGCATGAAAGAAACTCGACGTGCAGGAATTATGTTTTCTTTCACAGTGATGGAAGTATGTGTTTTTTTTGCATGCAATTCTTTGCTGATATAGTGATATACAAAAATGTTGCAAACTGCTTACTGACTAAAATTACCAAAATGCAAATCTTAAAATTTAGTGGGCCTGACGTTTCGATCCTAGCAGGACCTTTCTCAAAGGCAGAAATTCTGCAATTCTTTGTTTCTAAATGTAGAGCAGTTAAACTTAGAGGACCTGAAATTCCGGTGCTATAATTAAGTAGGACCTTTTATACTTGATTCCGTCTGTAAATTAGAGTTCTGCTTTTTTATGATAAGAACTCGAACAGCAGTGACGCCATTGCTCGTTGCAACATGAAAAAAAAAACCGGAAAAATGACTGAGTACTGGGTTAAAAATATTTTAAGCAATACAAGCGCTGACATTTCCATTCAGAAGATCGCCGTTGTTCAGGTCACCCGACAGAAAAAAGATAAAAGAAATTAATTCAAAAAGAAATTAATTGAGATTGACCATCACACTTGTGTCAATGAGAATTGTAACAACAGTCAACTACAGTACCGTGAGGCATCGGTTGAACCTCTATGGTTGAACAGACTGACCACATACGGAACCACAGTACATTGTACATGTACATTGTATTACATGTACCACAGGCTCGCTTATATGATAATACCAGCTCCATGATAATGCACTACATTTCAAAGCTCGCCCAAAATCTAACCTGGCCCTTTCCCCCGTGGGAATTCAAGTCAAAGCGCACGCCGCAAACCATTTTTTTGTGGGGGAATCCGATCGCAAATGACACGTCTCTCGGGACCACCCTCTTTGCGGTTTACTTTGGACAGGGAATCACCCCTCGGACCTAGCCAGTTGTTGCCCCTTATTTTGGCAAACCTGGACATTGGTCGTGCCAGCTGTAACCTCGTAATTGAGCACAGTCTCACCCCGTTCTCTCTGTATTGACGGCTTTTTTTTTTGGGGGGGGGTTGGAGGCGGTTGGGGGGGGGGGAAATGTCAGTTTTACTGCTGCTTTGGCGGTTCGTGTTATTGCTGCTGCTGCTGTAACCGTGCTTGGTGTTGCTTGGGGTCTTATTGTTTCCTGTTTTGGTTGCTGCTGCTGATTTTACTGCTTCTATGTTTTTGTTGCTGTTGCTGCTGTTGTTTCTGCTGTTGTTTCTGCTGTTGCTGCTGTTGCTGTTGTAGGTACTGCTGTAGTTACTGCTGTTGCTACTGTAGTAACTGCTTTTGTTACTGATGTTGTTATTGTTGTTGTTACTGCTGCTGTTAGTGTTACTGCTGTTGTTGCTGTTGTACTTTGTTGCTGTTGTTGCTGCTGCTGTTACTGATGTTGTTGCTGCTGTTCTTACTGCTGTAACTGGTGCTGTTGTAATTGCTGCTGTTACTGCTGTTGCTGCTGCTGTTGTTGCTGCTGCTGCTGCTGCTGTTATTACTGATGCACTGCTGCTGTGATTTTTGTTGCTGTTGGGTTGCTGCTGTTGTTGCTGCTGTTGTTACTGCTGCTGTGACTGCTGCTGTGACTGCTGCTGTTGTTAATGATGTTACTGCTGCTGTTGTTACTGCTGCTGTCACTGCTGCTGTTGTTAATGATGTTACTGCTGCTGTTGTTACTGCTGCTGTCACTGCTGTTGTTGCTGCTGTTGTTGCTGCTGTTGTTCTTACTGCTGTAACTGGTGCTGTTGTAATTGCTGCTGTTACTGCTGTTGCTGCTGTTGTTACTGCTGCTGTTGCTGCTGCTGTTGTTGCTGCTGCTGCTGCTGCTGTTATTACTGATGTTACTGCTGCTGTGATTTTTGTTGCTGTTTGGTTGCTGCTGTTGTTGCTGCTGTTGTTACTGCTGCTGTGACTGCTGCTGTGACTGCTGCTGTTGTTACTGCTGCTGTCACTGCTGCTGTTGTTAATGATGTTACTGCTGCTGTTGTTACTGCTGCTGTCACTGCTGTTGAAGCTGCTGTTGTTGCTGCTGTTGTAACTGCTGCTGTGATTTTTGTTGCTGTTGGGTTGCTGCTGTTGTTACTGCTGCGGTCGCTGCTGTTGTTACTGCTGCTGTCACTGCTGATATTTCTCGGCTCATTGCTGGTGCCACCGTCGTTGCTACAGCTGCTGTTGTGTTTCTTGTATGTGTCGCGGTTGGCTGCTGTTGCTTCCGTTGCTGTCTTCCTGTCGGGCTGCTGCTTTTGATGACGTTGATGTTGCTGTTGCCGCTGTTGCTAGTGCTGTAGTTTGTCGTTGTGTCTCGGTTGTTGCAGAGGCCGTACAGTTTCAGCTGCTGGTTTTTCTTTTAGGGGGGGGGGCTTTTTCGATGCGCGCAATCATGACGACCCAGATCCCCGTCTCATCCCCCGGGGGCCAGAGAATCCCGATCACGTCCGAACCATCCACTCCTCTTCCTGCAATAAAAAAAAACAACTCGCCCAAGTGTCTTCATCCTTCAATCCGGGCTTGTCCACACGCATTACAAAAAAAAACCCCACACCAAACCTATATCTCTGATAAACCAGAGAGAATGTGTTCCAAGTTCGCTGTCTAGACCATTATAAACAAGCGTTCAATCAGAGCTCGTCTCCTTCGACCCACATACCACCGTTCACGCGTACTTCAAAAAAGAGAGAAAAAGATGTGCTTCGAATGTGGAGACATTAATACGTTCTCTTTCCCTTCCCTGCCCGAATCACAGCCCCGGATATTTATTTAAGTTTGAGGGTCTCTGCAGTTTCTTCCTGTGTGTCTGGGGGTCTGTGGACTTCCGCTTTAGATTGTGGTGCCGCCGTAACTTGGCAGACAATTTCGAGATGTTGTCGTCTTCTCTGTTGCAGCTTGGCTCTGCCATCAGACCCGCTGGTAATCTCTGCGGTGCCTCAGCCTGTTACTTGATAGTCCCTGTGTTTTTCCCTTTCTGCTGCAATCATAGACGAAGTCTCTCCTGTATGGCTAGCCTCGTCCAAGGCGGTTTCTCCGGTACGGCTACGGGCAGAGATCCGGTGTAGCGGTCTGATCCGGGCCCCATGCTCAGATGAGACCGTTACCATATATGGATAAAAAACGTCATGCGCAGTGCGCGTAGTAGTTGTCCATTTTGAAGGCCATGCTGAGTCGATACGGCCATTGGCAATGCAGCGCTTTCAGGCACGTTCGTTGACCCGTAGTTGACCCGTAGTTCAACAACGCTCAGTACGGTGCCTAGTAACAATGCCTACAACTTGAAATTTTACATGGGGGAAGAAATGCTACAGTTGTTCCCCCGTAATGAGGGTGCATCATTCGATTGGCTTTATACAATCAAAAGCAAAATATAGTTTTACAAGCTGTGTTGTTCACGGATAATCATAAACAACATTCACATGAAGGGCGCCCCAGGTGCTTGGTTCACTGACTCATCTGAGCACGCTGAGCAGCTGAGAACGTTGCTGCAATGTGCTGAGGTGAGCCAGTGACGTCACGGCTCCACTCAGCACGGGGGCCCGTCTGAGATCGTTACACCGGGCCAAACGCACGCAAACCGCGGCACAACGTCACTATACCACTCCAGGTCCAAACTGTACACGGCTCGCAGACCGCATCGCTGCCATTATCACACACGATAGAGTACAAGTGTACGAGCCTGTACGCAGCTGTCCGGGCAGCGATTTTTCTGTTTCCGTACCACATTATTGCTATGTGTGTTTGCAACTGTTTTTCAATGTTGCCAACAGCGAATACAACGTACGTGAACAATCTGAGTGACCTGAGACTCAATTCTTCATACTTTGTTTGTGCACAAACTATGAACGGACCAATGGGGCTTCATTTCGCAGCGGCGTTGCGCGAAGCACCATACTATTTCCGAAGGCCGGAATTAGATTTATAAATCGGCGACCAACGACTTGGTCAAGGTTATATACCTTATGGCAAGTTAATACTTGTGGCGATGTTGGGACCTATCCAATGGATCTTTCCCATTGATCTCCATAATAAAGACTGGATAGGACAGCGCGTCAAATGCGCGTCCGCGTGTGCGTTTTGTCAAGAGGGTAAGAAACGAACGTGACGTTTTGCTGCGCGCACACATTTGAATGGACATCTCAAAGAAGTGGACGCATTTGTTCCCTTCAAATAGTCATCTTTTGAAAAAAACATAAACATACACGAATAAAATAGGAAAATTCGAAAATAACAAAGGTCAAAGCGTGTGCAGCAGTGAATTGGCCGGAGAGGGACGGAAAAGGGTCTGCCTTTGAGAAAGGTCCTGCTAGGATCGAAACGTCAGGCCCACTAAATTTTAGATTTACATTTTGGTAATTTTAGTCAGTAAGCAGTTTGCAACATTTTTGTATATCATATCAAGTAAGTTGTTGGTTAGCCCAGATGGACTCATTTTAGTACTGCATACTGCTTATTGATGACTGAGATTTTAAATTAATGGCATAATTATGACCTGTGTTGTTCAAGCAGTGGTCAAATAATCATTAACATTATAACTGCTGTTATTTTGGGTTACCCAAAAGCTGAATCCATCCCTTGAAAAAAGGAATGATTTGGATATCACTGGTGACTAGCCTTATAACCATGTTCAAAATAATTACAAGAAATAAATCTGCATTGCTTTTTGTCAATTTGCAATTGTGCAAGCGTTGAATGAATGAAAAATGTTCCTCCAGCAGTATTTTGTTTTTTATTCCTAAAGTTGCTCAGAAAATTAAGATAAACACCAGCAAATCAATGTGTAGCCGTGGCCGATTCAAATGCGGATATAAAAATTATTTCCGGCACCTGATTACTCGTTCCTACAACTACAAGGTAGACCAAATTCATCCACGGCCAAGCGAGTGAACTTTAACCAAAGAGCAAGATGCTCTAACCAACATACACATACTCTACCCTCCTGAAGCGTTGCGCGCCGCCATTGTTCGACCGCGTATTTTGTGCACGAGCAACGCGCGGTGTCCTATCCAGTCTTTATTATGGAGATCAATGATCTTTCCCATGAAGTATGCAAATTAGACCTAGCGCATGCGCTTAACTAAATTGTTGGGCAAGCGGGCTGCCAACCAATCATAGTTTTCCATGGGCGTGCGCGCGTTCCTTCTCACTAACAGTTTGGCGTGCGGTCATTGGCTATTCAGCGTCTCCTGCGCGCGTATTTCGAAACATGCACGCAACGCGCACTCGTTTTCCCACCAATTTAGTAAAGCGCATGCGCCAGCTCTTATTTGCATATTTCATGGGAAAGGTCTATTGCCTTCAATTCAGTGGCTATGGCTTCGAGTGGCGCACAGGTCTACCGAAGCCCCTGTCCGTCCCGGTTTCCCGTGGATTTTTTTTTCTCGAAGGTCTGGGTCTGGAGTGGCAACCGATAGATTAGACGAAGAACTGATGGGTTCGGTGCTTCGGGTTTAGCTACACAGTTGGCCTAACTTTATACCCAGTTACTGTAGCTAGAGTTTGGGTATATGGTAGGATACTGGGATTCATGGGTGCACAGACTCGATTTCCACAGAACTAATGCACGTGATCAGGGTGAATCCTTACCACGTCCACCTTTAAACATATCAAGCTGACGGTCCTTCGTATATTTTCATATTGCCAAACCCCCGATGTGCCGAGTTGAGAAAACACAAAATGCCTGAAAAGTCTGAGGAGGCCCGAGGAAGCTTTTAGACTGCGTTCACACTTGATCCCGCAAGGAGGATCAGATCCCGCCAGGGCGATCAAAGGGCGATCAAAGGGCGATCAAAGGGCGATCAACGCAAGTGTGAACGCTTGCGCGATCAGGATCAGACCCCGGGATCTGATCCTCCTTTTGGGAAGGATCATATCCCAGGTCTGATCCCGCATGTGAGATCAACATGCAAGTGTGGATGCAATGCGGGATCTGATCCTGCAGTTTACAGCGACCACATCCGGCCCATGCCTGGAAAAACGCGCGAAAACAAGACTTTGTGTACATGTATGTGTTTATGTGTTTCGCGCGTCATGGCCGTGCTTACGTTCTACTGCGCATGACTAGTGACCTACGTGGATAACCTTTGGAGAGCGTTTCCGCTGCTCAATGCGCGATCAATGCAGGATCAGGATCCGGTGTGAACGCAGCACTGGATCAGATCCTCCGTGACCGCAAGATCTGATCCTCCTTGCGGGATCAAATGTGAACGCAGTGTTGAGGGGACAGGTCACCTCACCGTTGAAATATTTACATGCGAGAGAAATCCTGCCCTATGTTTTAGCAAGCGGTTAAAACATGGAGCTGGTTGAAGTCAAACGTGTATGGGGTCTCTGCAATACACATTATTTATCACCTAAATCCACGCTATAGTGTTTACAACTGTTTTGCAATGTTGCCAACAATGACCAATCAAGCTTGTTTTTTTCACATTCGTTCTGGGGGTGTGATGTCAAATTTGTGATGTCATCACAGGATCATGCAACAGAAACCAATTGATTGTACACAAAGGTTTTTATGCTTGGCCTACCCGTTCAAATTCCGACCAACAAATCCGTTGGCCGAACACTTCTTCCACTTTTGTATCAGTAGCATGGGGAGATTGTCAAGAGTTTTGACCAATAATTAATATAAACGAATAGTTTGGATGACGTATGGCCATTTATATTACCAGTTGATACTGCGAATTAACGTCGGTCATAATATTGGCTAGATAATCTCTTTCTATGCGGTGAGCGCACGGTAATAAATAAATCTAATTAATATTTAATACATAACATTTATATTTATGAGGCGCTTGATACGGCAGTTTCTAAGCGAACCATTGTCAACAAATTACAAAATATAACATCCATGGGTAAATGCATATAACTCAATGTAATGAGGTCAAACATACAATGAATAAGATGGTGTGCACCTCCCTCGACCGACACACAACTGATCCTGTGAGAAATTTAATTATTAATTAAAAAGGTGTGTTTTTAGTAAGATCTTAAACTGGTCAAGGGAGTGGGTGCTATGCATATGCGCTGGTAGTTTGTTCCAAAGGGGTAAGCTAAGGGCAATTACTGAACAAGCTCGGTCGCCGTATCTAGTACACGTCCAAAGTCCAAGGGTTAACTGGAAGGTTGATGATGATCGAAGTGATCTCGAAGAACTAGAACACGGTAGTTTTCCCAGCAAGGCCAGTTTGGCCCCGAATGAAGGTCAATGGTTGACTACTTGACAGCAACAAGGCCAGTATATAGGCAGATCTCGAACTATCTAAGGCCACAGTACGGTAAACAGGCGGAAGGGATTCGGAGGCCAACTGCAAGTCTGGTGCCCTGACGTATACCCGTGTTATGCTTATTGGCAACTGGCAAGTTGTCTTTTCTGTCAAGGTCTGCCCAATGCCCAATTCCTCCAGTCCTATTTTGGTAGCGAAGAGAAGATCGGGTGTTTTCAGAAAAGGTTGTAGTTGGTAGGAGCGCAACAGGCGTCTAGAGCTAGGTCTAGGTCTTCCCCCAATTGGAAATACACGGAGATGCGAAGACAATAGCCCTGGCCGTAGCTCTGGAAACCCGTTTCGGACACGGCCTTACTTTCCGGTCGACAAACATCTAAACAGTAAACACGCTGACGCCGGCAGTAATGATATCTAGGTAACGGGATTATTTTCGTATATAATAACCGTGGACACCAAAATATCCGAAACGGAACAGATCCATTTCCCATTATAGATGCAAGGAAATTAGCCGAATTATGACTCATCCATCCGTCTCTCTAGATTTCTCTATGAGTATGATTATTTTTCCGGCCCCTGAGGTTAACTTGACAGTTTCCCTTCGTCTCAAGTGTACCGTGTAATCACTGCGTGCGTATTATGATACTGCATTTTCCAGGAAAATTCCCACAAAACAAGATCACAATTTTCATTACCGCGCTTTCGAAACCGGCGCACTCGTTTCACGAAAACGATTGCGCGGTTTTTGTTTTGCCAAGTCATCGTAGGATCCGATGTATTGCCGAATTCCGTCTCTCACCACTCCCAACGGAATCACTTTTGTGTTGTTATTGTTATTGTATAAAGCACATACAAATTTGTACAAGTTTAAAGCCCCTACACAACGTTGGTAAGATCGAAAAACAGAAATGTTCACAGATTTACATGAAACTAACACAGTTTGAAGATGATTATAGTAGAAACCTCTTACTGAAATATTTCTGTCTAAAAGTAAAATGCTTATTTTTGGAGAAAAGAGTAAAGAAATAGATTACGTCTCACCACTAGATCTAAATACGTTGAATGCTGCATTTTCGCGAAACAAAATGAATCGGTTTTCACTATTTTCTCGAGATTCGGCGGATTGAGCTGAATTTTTCACAGGTGTGCTATTACATGCATAGGCATGTTGGATCAGACAACGTAAATGGATGCTATTCTTTGACCTCGACCAATGCTGTGACATCCCTCCATGCTTTAACCAACGTCGGCCAAATTACCAGCTGTAATCTAAAGCTCGATTGTGCAGCTCCTCGGTGTCAACACGCTCTTCAACGTCAACATGCTCCCCTAGCTGCCTAAACAATAATTAATTGTCGGACAGTGCGGACCAAGCCAAGCAGGCTCGCTGTGCGACACGGGTACTACCTGACCAAAGTACCATTGGAGGACTAGGGAGCATGTTGACACCAAAGAGCGTGTTGACACCGATGAGCTGCACACTCGATCAAAACCCATCTTGATGGATTCCGTTTCACAAACGCAAACAAACATAAACTGATATAGAGGCAGCTGATGCGCTGAAGATGACAATCGCATGCGCCGAGGAGCTACGTGTACATCAAAAATGTACCGCTATATCTCGGGCACCCCTTTTTTTCCCGGAGTGATTATAACGTCCACGCTTCAGCGTGGCTCGACGAAGGTTTATTACTGCAAATCTAAACATTGTCTCGCCGGTGCCGCCGACTTTCAGACCACCGTGGTCGACAGGGCACCGCTCCGGAGTGACCAGTTGGCGAAGAGGTCCCCCCCCTCTCTTAACATTCCACAGTTCAGTTAACCCTTCCTGGTTCTCCTTCGTCCCCCCCTTTTTTCTGAGAGCCTCTTGAATTGGGGCCACTCTGGTTTCTGCAGATGACAAGGTTATGTTGTGATAACCACAACATTGGTCGAGGTCACAGAATAGCATCCATACGTTGTCTGATCCAACAGATGCATGAAATAGCACACCTGTGAAAATGTCAGCTCAATCCGCCAACCGAGTCTCGAGAAAGTTGTGAATAACCGCTTCATTTCTTTCGCGAACATGCAGCATTCAATGAATTGTTCCGAAAAATCGTTTAGATCTAGGGGGTGAGACGTAAAGGATTTATTGACTCTTTTCTCCAAAAATACAGCATTTCATACAGAAATATTTCAGTGCGAGGTTTCTACCATAAACATCTTCAAACTTTATAAGTTTCATGTAAATATGTGAACATTTCTGTTTTTCGATCTTACCAATGTTGTGTAGGGGCTTTAAACTCCATCATAACCCATCTACTAATAAGTGAACAGATTTGAAGGTTTGCATGGTGAAAGCGCAGAGCGGAAGGTTTGCGGTGACATTTTTGTTTATTTCGAGATGGAGCATGGCTTGGTAAATCTTACTAAGAGCATGGATGGTAAGAGCCTGTAACCCATAAGTGATTGTTTTGTGCAGTGTCCAGTCTACTCTGCCCGTTGTTGTGAGATTGCCTATTTTTTTTTTTTTGGGGGGGGTTAATGTCTCCGACGTGCACAACTCCAAAAAGTAATGGGTCCCTGCAAATAACCACAGTGCATTGAAATCGTTGAATTCTGAGTTACCTGCTCTTCTCAGAGTCATACCTTTTTTGCTGAAATGAAGTTACGTGATGTTACCTTTCACCATGCAAATCTTCGAGTCTTGTCTGAATTCATTGGCTGTGGCTCGTTATAACGCCCAAGTTTACGGGAAGTAGCCACAGCCGCTCACTTTCGGCTTTCACGAAATCGTGCGTATTATGATGGGGCCGCAGCCATTGGCTTCGGACATGACTTCCCAGTCCGTTCAATCCGGTGGCTCAGCATGCTTTACGTACATTCACGACGCCAATCATAAAGCGCGCCTCTTTGAATCAGGCCGTCTTTGAAATGTCACAGCGCCCTCTAGTGATAATTGCTATCGATACCTGATAATTAGCCACTACGCAGCCTGTACTGTCCAATTCCATGAGCGAGCAGAAACAATGACTCTAGAATTTTATGTACCGGTACCTTACATCGTTTGAAATACACTTTTGTCTGTTTTTTTTTTTTGCATTTGATGACGTGGGACGGGGAATGACACAACATTTCGGAATGTAGCCGTGAAACCCAAGTCATAAAATATCCGTTTTCTTTGCAGTCCAGAAGATTTGGGTCTGACTGGTCAAGTGAACACATTTTATTCGTCAATCAATCAATCAATCAATCAGTCAACCAGTCGTAACAAATTAACTGCCCCTTTCCTGTCGTCTGTAATTTGTTTTCGAAATGCACTTTTTCTAGGGGTGATCGTATTGTTGTCGAAAAAAGGCAGTTGCCCATGGAGTTTGTGTTTTATTCAAGTTGTGACGCCATTACATGTACATGTACTAAATAATTAGTCGCACATAGTATAGTGTAGTCAAATCAGGTTACAGGTCACGAAATCAAGCTCCCGTAGAACAAAGTACAATAACCCTAAATTTCGAGGCCAACAATTCCACACCCATAATAAGTTTCTCAGATCCGATTGGAATTTCTACTAATCCAAGCCGAATTTCGGCAAGGATTTTGGAAAGCACCACTTCTGAACATTAAACCTACAGGTTGTCTATCGGCTTCACTTATTCTACAATTATTTATATCAATTATTTAGCCTCCAAAGACCCTTTATTACAAAAAGTGTCAATTTTTTGTGCCCTTACCCCATTAGATGTTTAGCTAATTACCCCCAGAAAAACACCCCCAAAATGTAGCCTTCCAAGCCGAAATTATGCAAAGATTTTGAGGATAGACCCCTCAACTTCTACTGCTGGTTCTACAGCCAAATAGGGTCAGATCTAAAGTCTGATAATTATATTCAAAATGACACACCAAATTGAAGAGTGAACCCCCAGGTCGGTCTAAAGCTTCACTCATTTTACAATGTATCACTTAATTAGCCTCCAAAGACCTCTTCTTAAAAAATGTTGTGGGTCCACACTCCACACTTTATGATAACCAGCTCAACAGAGCCATCTTGGATTAAATTAGTGTGCTAAAGCCGCGTGTCCACTGGACTAAAATTTAACCGAGACGATGGTTAAATTTCCAATGGTCGAATTTGACCGTCGTTCTCACTTGGACTTTTGAGTCGGTCAATTTAACCGAGACGATGGTTGAAGTAAACCGAGCTGGCAAAAAATATTAGTGCACAGTGCTTGTACGCCGAGTCGCGTTTTACCGAGTGGGGCGTTTCCACTGGACTAATCGGCTCGGTTAAAGTTACCTGGTCACTTTTACTGGGCCGAGGTTGGCCGGTAAAAGCAACCATTCGGCTCGGTTAAAGTAACCGAGAGGAAATTTAACTGGGCCGTTTCCACTGGACTTAAAATGGGAAAAGTAACCATAGTCTCGGTTACTTTGACCAAAATAAGTCCAGTGGGAAAAGTAACCATAGTCTCGGTTACTTTGACCAAAATAAGTCCATTGGAAACGCCGTTAAAATCAACGGGAAATTCCGTGCGAGTTATACACCGACCTGTTGTCATCATCACAACAGGCAGCTCTGTCCTTGTCAAAATATGATTGTCATGCTCTCGTGTAAAGCAGATCCCACTTGATACGGAGAACAGTTACACCAGCCAGGAGGAACCGCCCTGCTTCGGTAGACAGTGGGCTTCCCTTGTTTTATTTCAATAGCCTTACTATATCCATTTCCTTCCTCCATGCTATATCCCTCTCGCCCATTTTGTGTGGAACTGGCAATTAAGCGGCCGGCCATCTCCCGGATTGCATCCGCCTAATTGTATTGCTTTCACAGCCCCGCCGACTGACGACAATCAGCCGGCTAGTTCCGGTATTAACCAGTTCCGGTATCTGTCTCGGATCGTCTGCCAAGATGATTATTGACAAAGAAAAAAAAAAGATATATTGAAGGATCATGAGACAAGGCAATGCAGTGTCATATCAGAGGGGGCGACTGCTGTTTGCTGTCTGATTAGGTAGACTACGACTGGACCAATTTGTATGACCGTTTTTTATTACTATACGATGACTTGGCTTCGTAAGTTGGCTTCGTATAGTGTGTTACTGTTCGCCTTTCTGCATGGGTGTTCGTTAAAGCCCCTACCCAACATTGGTAAGATCGAAAAACAGAAAATAATGTTCACATATTTATATGAAACGTATACAGTTTGAAGATGCCAGTTATGGTAGAAACCTCGCACTGAAATATTTCTGTCGTAAATGCTGGTTTGTTTTTTAGAAAAGAGACAGTACAGATATAGTTTACGTGTCACCCCGTAGATCTAAATGATTTTTCGGAACAATTCGTTGAATGCTGCACTTTCGCGAAACAAATGAAACTGGTTTTCCCTATTTTTTTCGAGACTTGGTTGGCGGATTGAGCTGAAATTTTCACAGGTGTGCCTATTTCATGCATATGTTGGATTAGACAACGTATGGATGCTATTCTTTGACCTCGACCGATATTGTGTTATCCCTTCAAGCGAAGTGAAGCTGCGTGTCAGTGTGCCAGTCATTAAATGTTCTCTACAATCAATATCACAGTCATTTTCTTCACAATTTCTTTTCTTTTCTTTGACACATTTTCTTCGGTCATCTATAGGATCTGAAGTGTACAAACATATTGGCAAGTTTCTTTTTTTAGAGGAGTCAGAAATTGGTCATCTTTTTTATCTTTGAAAATATCCTGATGAGATTGAGGGCGTTATTGTAAGGTCATGCCAGGCGTCACGCGTCTGTGTGGTAGACGAGATCTGCGTTCTACCTTGTTCAGCCTTTGTGGTACATGTACTGTGCAAATAGTGTAGACGTTGAAGGGTAGCATGAGATGGAGCCATTGGTATAGATAAAATTGCTGTGTATATTGTTTTACGTACAGGGGGGAGGGGGTCTGAAATGCTAGGATGGCTGAGCTAAATGCATCGACAGCATTTTCATAACGTTGGTGAAAATATCAACTTTCTCCCATCGAGAAATGTCCTGATGTTTGATTGAAACGTCAGGCCCTCTATTTTAAAAAAAAATACAAACTCTAAACGTCCCACTGTGTTAGATTGGTATCTTTTCGGCGTCAATCACAGACTGCCAGCGTTTCTGATGAGACCAGTGTAATTGTTGGGGCAAACAACAATTGTGCCCGTCGCTTAATATTTGCCCAACGTTTTTTCAGTGTGAACAAAATGTAATAATGGTTTTGCGGTGACACCATGCAAAGTTCTCTTTTGTTAGTATGTGTGGTTTTGAAAAGAACCGGAGGAACTCGACGTTTCGAAGAGTGTACTCTGTTCGTCTTCAGGAGACTGAAGACGAACAGAGTTTATGTCTCCTGGAGACGAACAGAGCACACTGCTCGAAACGTCGAGTTCCTTTGGTTCTTTTCATAACTACACATACTCACAAAATAAAACTTTTTACATGGTGTCCGCAAACCTATTACTGCTATATTCTCACCGTGAAAACCTTCAAATATCATGTGAATGAAATGATAAATAATCTGGGCTATTCACTGACTCCCTGTCAGGTGGCTGTACAGACATCGGAATCATATCCCTTCTGATCCTGTCGGATGTAGGCCTTTTTGCCCCACATTTGAGAATAATGGTGCCTTTTAGCAGCCACGTATGATATTATAGGTGCTAAAGTCCCCGTAGCAACACTTTGGTATAGGTTATCTATTGCATCCGGTCGGCTTGTCAAGCGATCCGCCCTGGTCGCGATCGGCCATTCCCAAGAGAGGATCATCTGTCCTCAGACCGGAACCACCTGGTCCCCCAACCCCCAATCCACCCCCCCCCCACCCCAAGCTCCCACCCCACCCCACCCTCCTGCCCCTCGGCACTCCGTCAAGTTCACTTTTGCCGGACGAAGTCACGGCGCCCGCTACAAGATGGATCCAGTTTCGGCAACTCGACTCCGGGTGAACTCGGGGCCAGCGATTCGGTTTCCTTTAGTGCACAGCGTGTCTCCCTAGACTCGCTTCAATGCCCTTTCAGTTCTTCCTCCTGTTGTGAAAAGAAGACACTTGTATCGTGCGCGTGGTTTGTACAGTGCTGAGAAGGCGTTAAAACCATGTACGACCCTGTTCCATAACAACTCCGCTTAAAGGCCCTATACAACATTGGGAAGATCGGAAAAAATCGATGTCCACAGATTTCCTTCTAATTTACACAGTTTGTAGATGGTCATGATAGAATCCTCATGTTGAAATATTACGGTCTGGGATGCTGTAGTTTTCGAGAAATCGTTACTCAAACACCGAAATTATTTTTGATCTCAATAAGTCAATAAATCCGTTTTTCGGGCGATTCGTTGAATGCTGCCCTCACACGACCGTTAAAAGATTGTCATTCTTACTTGGTCAACGGCCGCAGTTTGTCCGAAAAAATGTGCTAGTGCACACACACGGGTACGGTACACACACGTGCATTATACACGTACTGTACACACACATGTAGTGTACACTGTGTACAGTTCGTGAAGTGCATCGTTACGCGTATTCATTCGGTTTATATCACGCTTATAACTTATAGTTATATACCATGGAGCTATAGCTCCATGGTTATACTCAACTTCTGAAACTTCTTTTGACCTTTCAAAATGGAGAAAAGTTCGAAAGGAAATCGTGGAAGGCCGAAGAAGCACATGTCAGAAAGCGCCAAGAAAAGGTCGAAAGCGGAGGCTAATCGGAAGTTCCGTGCATCGCACGATACGACGACACTCTGTCTACTCTTAGTCTTACGCCATCCTTCTTGAAACGCTGGAGGTCCAAGGCAAATGAGCTTGGAGTATCCAATGCAAAGCTGGCCGAAATCATGCTGGATGGCCTAGAAAAGACGACCAGGCCTTCGACTGCTAGCCTCAGCCCCAACCAACCCAGCACAAGTACAGGAATGTGAGTAAATAATATATACTTAAAAAATGTAGATTAAAAATATTTCTAATAATATAGTAATAATTCTACATCATGTATATTCATTTCGGCAAGAGTTGCATACAGAAAAGTGCATGAAACAAGGTACTACTGTAGTACAGTACTAGTACTTCTAAAAAGTACTAGTACTAGTACTAGTACTAGTAGTACTACTAGTAGTACCACTACTACTCATAGTACTAGTACTTAGTACTTCAGTAGTACAGTAGGAGTACATTTTTTAATTTGAGTTTATTGAGTAAACATGGAAGAAAAACTTAATAATTTTGTTAATCAAACGTGGTGATTTGACCCTAGCACTTGGCACTTTAGTCAGTTTAGATAGCAGGACCTGCACCGGTGTTGAAGACATATAGTATTAGTAGCTTAGAAAGGTCCTGTTTGGTATATCCAATACTGTAATACTAGTAGTAGTACAGTTACTTATAAAGTATATAGTATTACTCAGTATAATTTGTAATATAGTTGCGGTAACAGTAACCCCCTAAGGATTGGACAGCTGAGATGTGAAGAGCACTGGTGTGCAAAACCAGAGGTCTCAGATTCAAGTCCCCGTCAAGACAAAGTTTTCTTTGCCATTTTTCAAAAGTGTGCTAAAGTTCCAAGTCACTTTTCCCTTATTCGTTTGTCTAAAATTATACATGGTTTAAAAAAAATCAACATTCCATTTGATGTAAGTGGATTAAACAGGACAATAATTTGAAATTCACACAGTGAAAATATTATCACTTATTGTGCGTAAAGGGCCCCTGATACAATGCATGTATACAAGTACAGTATTACTTGCCGCAAATTTAATCACACATTCCAACTTTTTTTTTCAGCATTTGATGTCAGGAGTCATTTGAAGCTTCAGTCAAAGCTGGCCAGATGATTGTAAGCAGATTGATTCCCTCCCGGACAAGACTTCATCAGAGTTAGTGCAGTATTGCTACAATCTGAGGTAAATACTGAAACTGGCCACAAAAGCTGGGTTTCCTCAGAGAACACTCTGAAATTCACTCTGATTACTTGAGATGTCGATTCTAAATCAATATACAATGCAGACTAAACAAATCAAATTTGATAATGTCAGGTTATCCCTTTATAAGAGAATAAGAGTATGTTCATTCAAAAAATACATTTCTTGTACAGGTTTCTAACGAGAGGATCATAGTGGATGCTTTGAACAAAGAGACAATTGAAGAGAGGAGCCAGATGTCCCCCACCTATTAGCATCTCAAAGTGACAATACGTTCAACAAGTATTACGGAGCTTCCAAGCCAGCCTTTTCCAACAAGAACAGCGTGTGAGCGATCTTTGCAGAGCCTATCGATGTTGCACAAGGGATCTTCTATAATGTTGACACCTCATTAGCAGTTGAAACATGACATGATTGGCAAGAGAAGTGACTAGGCCATGAAATGACCAGAAATGCAGATTTATCTCAGATGACTTTCACTTTTGCAGCAGATATGGCAATGATCCAAATGTGTTCATAATTGTGTGTGATAATTGGTTTGGTGTGTGTTTCATTCAGTTGAAGGGGTGAATAAGAATGAAACAAAGTCTCAAGGCAGAAACCACTGCAGTGTGGAGGCACTCAAGTGTGGCCAAGTCAGGGGTACGAAAGGGGAACACTAAGGTAACAGTACCTTCTGCAGACAGACAGGCTTACTAAACCTAGTTATTTTGACAATTAATAATTAAGCATGATTCTGATTGATGACTGCAGCTTTCTCTAATTAGATCATTACTATTAGTGGGGTTTTTTCCAAACAGTTTTCTCCTAAGAGTTTTTTGTTGTTGTTGTTACTCTGCAATGTACGGATCAATTAGACATCAACTACTGCAAGAAACTTAGTGATGAACAGTAGCTTAAAATAAATTTAGAAATCATTGAGCTGTAATTTATCATGTAACCAAACTCTATTTGTGCAATTGTTATTTGATAACGGGTTTAAGTCTTGGGGGTATTGTATTTTTTTAGTTTGAGTTTTCGGTTTTCCTTTTCTGGATTGTTTTCCTAAATTCAAAAAAACAATGTGATATTTTTTATTTTAGCAGGTTTCACCTTTGAAGGGAAAATGAAAGTGGCAAAACAGATAGGAAGGGGTAGAGGCCACTGGATATTGATCATCAAAAAATGACTAAGATTGAAAGCTGGTAGTTTTAGTCTTAAAGCAGTTTGCACTTATTTTTCTTATATTTTTGTAAACAGTTTTGTTTTCTGTTGAGAACAATGTTATTGCCCACAGGCAGTGTCATTTGTTGACTCTGGCAGATGCTGCAATTGACATCACGGAAACAAGTATTCCATATTGAACAATCAGTATGCCCTTGCCTTGCCTCAGGTTGTTGATACATGTACTATTAATGGTAATGTACTTACATTATTTTCCCCATCTTATAAAGTCAGGTATATTAAATAAACAGAAAACAGGATTTATGAGAGTGAGTGTTCCATCAACAGTGACGGGCAGTAGACCATAATTTGTACATAAAAGTAAACATACTTGGGTGTAAAGGATTAGGGCCTAACAAAACATTGTAATGTTGCTTGTAAGATTTACCTTTAATTTCATGGACATTTTGTTATGAATTAGGACAATAATTAAATGTTACTGTTCTTAAGCTTTCACGTGTATTATTCCATACTTCATGTACGTGTAATTTTATGAAATTTTGAAAATTAAAAATTGTTTTGTTTTCATACAATGAGACATTATCTTTCAATTGTTCACCTTCCCAGCAAAATATAGAGATACAGTAGCTGTAAACGTTGCTGCCACTGCTCATGTAGAAGATTAACCCCCTGTTGCTGAGGAGCCAATAATGATCCCCTACCTCTGCCTCTTCTTCGAACTCTTCCCACCCCCTATTTCGTGTCCTTGCCCTTCCAAGTTCCAGTGCCTGCGTGTTCCCCTCTGCCCCGGCGTAAACTTTGCGGGAGTAGCCGCCAGTCTTCCTCGGCTCATCATTTTACAACCTCTTTACTAAAGTACTTGCACATTTTTTTTAGAAACCTTTCCAATGGTATGGACATCGATAAATCTAAACGGGACCCATTTTTATCTTTCAATGGAAGCAACTAGGAGCGACACGCTAAGCAAATGTAATTGAATGTTTATTTGTAAAACATTGTCATTTTTATGTCCTGAAACTGGAGCTTGAAATCCAGGGAAATTTGTTGGAAATTGCATTAACTTAAAAAACACCAGCCAGTAGCAGTACTGGCAGGAGGGTACGAAGCTGGCCATGGACGAACATGATTTTCACGGGACACTCACTCCGCAACCGCAACCCATTCCTTTGCGCATGTACAATGTACACACATGTACACTGTACACATACTTCACATCAATACGTGCTATGCTAGATAGTAGGTACATTTAGATGGGCTACACGTAACAGGAAGGGGGGGGGGGAAGGAAAGTACCCGACTCTTTCTCTTTAGTCGGTAGCTCTTCTAATTCTATCGCTGGAAGCCATTTTCGCGGCCGTGACCGATAGGAAGACGTTCCGACTTTTGTAAACAGACTCGATCATCGCTCTCGATTATGCTATGCAATTGAATTTTCATGTCACTGTCTTGATTATACGTTCCACTAGCTATAATCCACGCGTGAGCCATAAGTTGATTTCGATCCTTTCCGGCTTTTTTTTTTTGGGGGGGGGGGGCGGGGGTGGAAAAAATATCGTCATTGACACATCACACTTTTGCCGGGGATGATTGGTGAAGAACGTGGCACTGAAAGCTGTTCGCGAATCGAAGAAGTCGTATCTATTGATCGAGGACCTGAGAATTTTCTATTTCGAAATGTCATAGCCGGAAGCTGCAGTTGGAGTTCGAACAGGACGGATAAATTAATGGGTGTTCTGGTCCTAGCTGGGTTCGAAAAAAAAGCTCTCTGAACCTGAATAGATTTTGTTTATGCACGCAAGTCAAAACTAACCATGGAAGAACTATAACATATAGGCTAATATGAACTAACGTAGGGTAACATTTTTCAATGGTTGGTTTGGTAATAATAATTTTACCGGCGTCGATGTCATTTCTGAGGCCTTTTGCTCTTTAGATGTAAATGTAACTCGACCGGTGCGCTCAGTTTCAGAGAAGACTGTGCACTTTTTACCAAATTTAGGGAAGTATTTTCTCTAATATAGGTATCAGGGCAGGGAGTTATCGGTTTAGAAGTTGCTAATGAACCTGCATGAGTATCAATAAAATACGAGGATAACGTCATTTATTAATTCCCCTCATCGTCAGATCGGGCTCACTACCGGTGATAGCAAGAACCATTGAACCAAACCCCGGCTGTGTATGGGACATAGACGAGTCAACCATGGAACTTTGAGTCAACTCTTGAAATAGTATAATTCTAACAACAATGTACATGTACACTGTACATTACATGTGCCTGTACAAGAAAAAGCAAAATGGATAACGCCAAACGTAGCCGTGCTGAGCCTCAAACGACGCACACTTTACCCATGGACCTCTATGCATTGACCATAGGCATTAGCATTACCCTCGCGTCCTTGAGTTTACTTTACATGGACATGTACAGTACAGTACACAGTACAGTACATGTACATGTACACACAGCTGTGTCGAATCATACGGTTGAATTTGCTAGCTGGCTGAAAGAAAAAAACCGTTGATGGCAAGCCAGATAACCTATGGCCACTAACAGCTTACATGTGTACCAGATTGAAACTAGCTGAAATACGGTCAAACGGTCACACTACGCAACGAACATTACGCCCAGTGTCTACTCCAACGAGTTTCCATAATCATTCACGTAACAACCTCTACGGTAACACCATGCACGCAGACGGCCATTCGATCGTACGTGCATAGGTACGTCTGTGATGAAGACATAATCAACACAGATCAGTCATCGATAATATTGAGGGCGCTGTTCAAAAATTCAGTGGAATCTTCTCGTTTCTTACAGACCGGTGAGAAAACCGTGACGGTTTTTTGCCTTTTTCTCCTTTCTCAGAAAACCGTTTGAGCTAAAACCTTCGCAGGATGGCTTTTTTAGAATGTTTAATGGTTTAACACACAAACTGTGGTAATCTTTTGACCTTTACCAATGTTGTATAGGGCCTTTAAAGTCTTCATACAACATCGATAAAGGTCAAAAGATTACCACAGTTTGTGAGTTAAACCATTAAACATTCCAAAAAGCAATACTGCGAAGGTTTTAGCTCAAATGGTAGTCTGAGAAGGTAGAAATTGGCAAAAATCCGTAACGATTTTCGCACCGTTCTGTACTGTAAGAAATACATTTGTCGATGTTTGATTGAAGGTTTCTCGAAACATATAGCATCCCAGACCGTCAGATTTCAACATGAGGATTCTATCTTGATCATCTACAAACTGTGTAAATTATAAAGAAGGAAGTCTGTGGACATTGATGTTTTCCGATCTTCCCCACGCCAGAAACTGCTCAGCCACAACGGTGTTTTGTTTTGCTCGGTAAAAAATGTGCTGCCAGTGAAAGCATCAATAATTGTATGGTATACAAAGCGACACGCTTGCTTAAAGTTACTTCTTCTTCTTCTTCCTTCGTCCTCCTGGGGAGATGAGTGGGTGAAGGACTTGGTCGAGTCTACCCCTTCCTGGTGAGGCACTGTCTGTCCTACTTCAACTCAAGGCGCGATGTGACAAAATGCTCATTTTTTCAGGTACACCTCGGAGCTCTGACTCTCAGAGCGGAAATGAGTGGAAACTACACCAATCGTCTGCTGTTACACAGTGGTAACTCGAGTCGACCCAGAAGAAGGCCCCACTGATATTATGGAGTGGGCCCTTCTCACCGACAGAGGGCGCCCGGGGTAAGACTATTGCAGCGTACCAATTACGTCGTGAACTCGTAGGCCGTTTACGAAATGAAGGCTTAGGCTCGGGCTTAGGCTTCGGTCACATTTTCTCTTACCCGTTATGATGTCATAGGCATCTAGAAACAAGCGTTTGGCCCCAGTTTCTTGGTGAATACCCTGTACCTATCAAGCCAACAAACATTCAAATTCGGAAACAAACCACGACCTGGATTTTCAGCTTTTGTCAGACGGAGACGAAGCCTGAGCCCGAGCCTAATCCGTGGATTCGTAAAGGGCCAAAGTCACGAATGGTCTGGTACCTCGTGTTCACCGCTGCTACAAAACAGAGGTGGAGTTGTCTTTTTCAGGTGCGCAACCGTTGTGTCGAGTCGTACTCCTCTTCTTTTGGGCGATTCGAAGTAGCGTCAAAGTCAGTGGCTATTGCTGGAACCAAGGAGGCTCCGTGCTAGAACCAACACGCGAGTCTATGGGTATTGGCTGCGGCCGCTGGCAACAGCGGCTTCCATAGACCCGTGTGTAACCCGAGGCCGCATAGCCGATACACGATTGCACCGTGGCGCTCGCATAACAGTTAAAACTAAAAGCGTTCGGCGAATATAAAATGCGTTTTTTATTGGGCAGTTAAAAAAAAAAGTCACTGCCTGGATGTTGTTGGCCACACAAGTGTCCGTAAGCCGGGAACTGAGCGGCCATCAGTCAATCAGTGCAGCAGTCGTCTGCCCCCCCCCCCCACACACACACACCTCGCCGCGGACTTCATTATTATCCCCTCTCAGCATCCCAAGCAAAACAAAAGGCAGAAAGCTCCTCAACCCAAACCTATAACAGCTCCTCTCTGGCTCGTGGTGTTTTTGGGGCGGTTTTTTTTTGGTGGGGAGTCAGTGGGTGGTCGGTAGTCCGTTCTGTCACCGGGATTTCAGCCATGTCATGTCAACCCCGTGGGAAACACAGCATTCCCCACAGGCCGAAGAAGGTTTGAGGCTGAGACGGGGGGGGGGGGAGGGTGGGGGCGGGGGGTTAGGACTTGGAGGGGAAAAGAAAACTGACAGCTGATGTGACAAGTTTGACGAGGGCTGGAGGAGATGTTTGTTATCATTCTGCTCAGCTATACTCTGTGGGTTAGTAAGAGGATTGGGGCGCATAGGGAGCTGCGGTGATGGTCTGATTTCGATCGGGTGGATGGACGAGTGGAAGGGATGGATATGTGGGTGGATAGATGGATGCTTGGATGGCTGCATGGATAGATACATGGATGGATAGTTAGGTGGATAGATGGATGAATGGATGGATGCATGGATAGATACATGGATGGATAGATGGGTGGATAGATGTCTGCATGGGTGGATGCATGGATATATACATGGATTGATAGGTGGGTGGATAGATGGATGCATGGATGGATGCATGGATAGATACATGGATGGATAGGTGGGTGGATAGATGATGCATGGATAGATGGATGGGTGGGTGGATGGATGCATGGATAGATACATGGATGGATGGGTGGGTGGGTGGATGCATGGATAGATACATGGATGGATGGGTGGGTGGATAGATGGATGCATGGATAGATGGATGGGTGGGTGGATGGATGCATGGATAGATACATGGATGGGTGGGTGGGTGGATGGATGCATGGATCGATACATGGATGGATGGGTGGGTGGATGGATGCATGGGTGGATGGGTGGGTGGATGGATGCATGGATGCATGGATGCCATCTTTGAAAAGGGTCCCGCATAAATATAACCTGATGATAGTTGGAATCCAGGAGTCTCTTGACGACGGGCAGAGTACATACTACCCGAAACGTTGAGTTACCGGCTCTTTTCAGAGCCACACTCCTTCTTGAAAGAGAAGTGCTACATGGTGTCACCGCAAACCTTCCACTTATTATTTCCACCATGCAAACCTTCAAATCTTTATACCTGCTAGATTAAAAAAAAGTTAGGCACTCGAGCTGTGTACTGCAATTGTGCTCCATAAAAACTTGTACAACATTTTAGTGTATTACTTTATCACTCATCACATATTATCCTTTAGGATCTTGCTACGCGAACTAGCAAGTAAGATTCATTTTACCATCTCATAACGCTGGTAACCAGCTCCCACACGGGAAGGATTTGGTAAGTTTTTGGTAATGGTAAGAAAGGGGAAAACAGTGAAGACTGGTTTGGTGTTCAGGGAATTCCATGTCGGAATAAATCGAGCCACAGGAAATTCGTGATTTTTTTGATCTTCTCGCCCCGTCATGTCTAATTTTGGAGATCCGTTTTCCTACGGTCGCTGCTGTTTTCATTCACATTTACAAAATGAACCATTCTTCGGAAACCGAAACCATTAAACAAATTGTTGACGAGTATCCGCACAAACTTCAGTAACATCGTGCGATCTTTCTTTGTGTTCTCTTTCCAATCGTGAGCGGACTTTAATCATGTTGATGGAAGCCCTAAGCTCCCTGGGCGCGGATTAGACGGGACGGGATGACGTCAGAAGCGTATCCCGGAGCCGGGCGATGACGTCGAGGCGAGACTGTCCAATCGGAAAGCGCGGCGTGTTGTTGAGCCAGAAGTCATCTATCTGGCAGAGTCTCGTTGGCGGTGACGTCAAATCCGGTTTCGTTCCCGAGCCGGGAAGTCGTGACTCCGGTCCCACAACGACGCCCATCAAAAGCGAGCGAGCAAGCAAGCGGACAAACAAACACCGGCATACTGGCGATGATGCCAGTGGGGCTCGGGCGAATCGTTCTGACGTCTGCAGACCGAAAACATAATGCCATTGACATTAGACAACCCCGTATTTGTTCAAAATGGTCGTATGAGGCCTTACAACCCCGTATCCATCCAGCGTGTTCGTTGCATTCGAGTACTATAGGGATTACGAACGATCCCAACTTTCAGGTGGTGGCACTGGTTAATTATTTCAACCAAGTGCACACTTTAATGTAAAAATCGTTTGAAAATTACCCAAAGGCAAATTTCGAAAATTGTACTGCATGGACCCGATGTATTGTTGGGGCCCTACCGGGATTTACCCCAAAGACAAGGAAAGAAACAGACAGGAAGGACCCTATAGTATACTGTTTGGGTGTCGGTTTCTCGAAAATTGATCGCGTGGGTTTAAAGGCCCTATACAACATTGGTGAAAGTCAAAAGATTGCCACAGTGTTGTGTGTTAAACCGTTAAACATTTGTCGAGGTCAAAATCAAAATCCCCGCCAATTCTGATTGAAAAAAAGTGTCGATCTGACGATTTGCCCAACCATTTAGCCTATAGCTTTGGCGCCACGCTTTTAAACTCACCTCTGGATAACTCGCATATTCTAACATTATTATGCAGTGCTGTGCACTTCACTGAGCCAGGGAGTTTGTTGCCAATTTATGATAACGAGCTTTGCCATAGCCTTGATTTGCAATTTTATTTAATTTTTTTATTTGGAACTGCGTGTCACACTCGGCCTGCAGGTCAAACGCATGCCGTCATTTCATGTCCGGGACACATTCAGTGCAGATATGAGCAGACAATATTTGAGTGTCAATGTGCATGAGTTCAATAAACTTGACGTTGTCAGAATGGCGTCGGACGAGATGTGAACAAACAGCCAAAAACCTGGGAAGCTCGCGCATTTTTTTTCTTTGGTGGCCACAAATAGCCACAGTTTCATTTCCCCACAGATCATCGACCCGATACGGTCAGGTCAATGCACAAGGCGAGATTACCTCGGACGTGAGTATGGCACAGACGGGCGCGAATCTACTGCCTTGTGTGGAGACCTAGTCCAATATAGCTTGAATAGGTCTCCACAGGGAAATACTTGTATTGTAAAGGTGTATAATTTTTTTTTTCTCGAAACTGGTATGTGGAAATAACTCAAAATCGGGAAATCTGTGATAGGCAAGAATCCGTCGCAAATTGAAGTGTTGTATATAAGGGCCATACGGTCCAGATTACTACCCACTACCAAGGAAAGTGAATGTGGCTGAAATGGGATCATTTTTAAAACGTTATTTCTCTCTCATGCAGTTCTATAGTGCAAGAGAAAAGGCAATGTCTCCAAGGATATACAAATGGGTATCCCTTCCCTCCCCCAATTCTATTTTTTGTTAACACAAGAACGTCTGTCGTAAACTTTCCTAAGCAGAGTATAGGCGAGGGATAATTATGGTCACGCGAGAATCTAGAAGCGGAAATGGAAAACTGATCCAATTTTTCTTGTGTGTGCCTGTGGAACCACAGAGGAAGGGTGAAACCACGGTGAAACGTAGGACTGGGAGTGAGGGTCGAGAGTGAAGTTGAAAGAGGGGAGGGGGAGTCCGAGGGGAAAAGGGACTGGTATAGGGAAGGGGGAGGGGGAGGGGGGAAGAGGAGGGCGGAGAGCCGGCCGTGAATCGGCAACATCTGTCGGCGGCCCGCGGGACTCCGTGCTCGCTCTTGACATTCCTCGGTCTAAGTCCTCGGTGGCAGCGGATTACCGTACGGGGGCTGCCATGGCTTCTCCCCTTACCCCGTGCAGGCCTGCCAGGAGTGGCGGCTGTTGACATCTGCGGATTTGGGTGGCTGTAATCAGAGGAGCTAGCGGATCCGATCCCTGGTTTCCACCGACTGTAATGCCAACGGTCTCTGGCCGTGCGCTTTTACCCTTCTAAAACAGGAAACGTTGGTCCTACTGACTCGCTTCAATGCCCTTTCAGTTCTTCCTCCTGTTGTAAAAAGAAGACACTTGTATCGTGCGCGTGGTTTGTACAGTGTTGAGAAGGCGTTAGAACCATGTACGGCCCTGTTCCATAAAAACTCCGCCTAAAGCCCCTACACAACATTGGTAAGATCGAAAAACAGAAATGTTCACAGATTTACATGAAACTTATACAGTTTGGAGATGGTTATAGTAGAAACCTCTCACTGAAACATTTCTGCCTAAAATGTTGTGTTTTGGGAGAAATGAGTAAAAGAAATAGTTTACGTCTCACTAAGATCTAAACTATTTTTTCGGAACAGTGCAGCTTTGAATGCTGCATTTTCGCGAAACAAATGAAGCGGTTTTCACGATTTTCTCGAGACTCGGTTGGCGGATTGAGCTGAAATTTCCACAGGTGTGCTATTTCATGCATATGTTGGATCAGACAACTTATGGATGCTATTATTTGACCTCGACCAATGTTGTGTAGGGGCTTTAAGCGGCTCTATTAAATTGGTCATGATAGAATCCTCGTGCTGAAATCTTCACTCGTATACATCGACAAATAGTTTATTACTCGCAAGTAATAAACAATTTCTTACACTACAGAACGGTGCGAAAACCGTAACGTTTTTTTGCCTTTTTCTACTTTAGATCTGCTTTCTCAATTTCGATCCTAGCAGGACCTTTCTCAAATTTATAAATCTCAAATTCAGAAATATTCTGCCTTTGAGAAAGGTCCTGCTGGGATCGAAACACCAGGCCTTCTGCAAATACTTTAAATTTCCGAATTACGATTTCGCTAAATTATTGTTGTTACTGAGAACTTGCCAAGACACACGAGATAGGCGTTGATTTATTTTAGTGACTACAATGTGGCCAACAGAGGGCGCACCACCGGCTGATCATCCCCCCCCCGTGGCCATGGTGCAGATATAAGTTTTTTTGTTTTGAATGTTAAACTTGAAGTCAAATCCTATAAGCTCAACATTATAGTGTATACTAATCATGGACCACGCAACAAGCAGACATGAACTTGCGTGCCCTAGGTACAGTTATTATTATGCGATGAACGGCTGTCATTCAATCATTATAAAGTCAAGCCTACATAAATTTTGAATTAAAATAGATCTGTCTTTGAGAAAACAAAATAGACCGGCCCTTTTGAGGAAGAATTGATCTGCCTTTGACATAATGTACCGCTATATGATAGAATAGAAACGTCAGGACCCCTTTTAAAAGATCGAAATTCAGAAATTGAAAGGAATAGAAATGAAAGATCATTTTTGTCGTTTTCTGAAAACAAAACTCGGCGAAGAACTGCCACTCAGTGCATTGCCAATGAGATGTTGCGGTGCCACGAAAAACAAGAGCAAACGGTATGGTCTTTCCGTCCCTTCGTTGAAAAAGCTAAACTTCTTAGCTTTGTCGGTTGAAGTAGATGAATATTGAACCGCGGCCTAGCCTGGATGCCTCGGTTGTTCGACGAAGAAAGTCCCCCCCCCACGTAATACTATTATTGTGTCGTGCGCCTATACTGCACTCACACTCCCTACGGCCGGGCACCAGCCGGACCGTGGGCAAGGGGAGCCAGCGGGCGCCTGGTTGTCCCCGTAGTCTTGTTGACCTTCGATAGTTGACCTCCGAGGCGACGGCGCATCTTGACAGCGGATGTGACCTCTGTCGCCGACTTCCCGCCGAGGATGGGTCCCCCAAGCCCCTGGCCCACTGAGCCATTCGTTCCGACCCATGCACATGCAAAGCCAGCCAGCTTGGTAGAGTGAAAAAAAAACCCACCAAAACTCAAACAGAAGAAAATATCTCTGACTGTGGTATCCACCGAACGTACTTGTTGTACGTACGATCGGGCAAAAACATCTTTGCACCGTGGATTATAGCGAAGCGTGATCACTTGTAACGCAGGGAAATGTATTATGGGATTCTCAACCACATACTAGATACTGTATACCAACCAGATAGGTTTTAAAGGTAAGTTTTGAAGTTTTTTTTTTTTGGTCTCGTGTCGAGCGTCGTTCAGATGTGTACCGTGTAGGTTGCGTGAGCAATGCTCGGTTGCATTGGGTTTAGAGCGAGGAAACCAAACTCTGGTTTAAGCTAGTATGAAGAAAACAAGGCTGTCAAATTGTCACTGCTTATTTTAATGCTGAACGTCAAATTCGACCCTTCGAAGAGAAAAAAACCAGTGTGCGGGTACCAACCACGCAGGCCATAGGCCTATCTCTTGCTAAAGTGCATCGACACCAGATCAATCCCACAGACACATAGGCCAACTACAACTTACAAGATATGTTTTTTTACATCGGTATATACATATCTTTGATTAGCTTTTCGTAAGTCATTAGACACTACTTTGCATCTTCATGACTAGTGTGGCTTTGATGAATTGGTGCAGTCATTCGCATGCTACTCAGTATTAATGCAAACGAGTGAATAATTCACTCTCTGAAGGAGTGAAAATCGCTCAAAAAAATCCAAAACCGCTCAAGAAGAGTGAAACACACTGTAAAAGATGTGAAAAATGCTCAGAGTGGAGTGAAATCCCACTCTTGTAAGGACCCATATGGAGGACTACTCGAAAAAGAGTTGTCCTCCATACAGCTCCTCTATATAGAATCATGATAGAATGGTGCTTGACTCCATTCTGAGCGGTTTCCACACCTTTTACAGTGGTTTTCACTCTTTTTCGAGCGGTTTTGGCTTTTCTTGAGGAAATTTCACTCTTTGCGCGAGTTGATTACTCATTCTTTTGCATTTTGAGAGTACGCAGACTGAGGCTAACCAATTGCATATAATTATAATCATAATCATAATACCAGGAACCAATTTCATAGAGCCGCTTAAAGCCCCTGCACAACATTGGTCGAGGTCAAATAATAGCATGCATACATTGTCTGATCCAACATATGCATGAAATAGCACACCTGTGAAAATTTAAGCTCAATCCGCCAACCGAGTTTCGAGAAAATCGTGTAAACCGCTTCATTTGTTTCGCGAAAATGCAGCATTCAACGCCGTACTGTTCCAAAAAATAGTTTAGATCTTGGATAGACGTAAACTATTTTTTTACTAATTTCTCCCAAAATACAACATTTCAGGCAGAAATATTTCAGTGAGAGGTTTCTACTATAACCATCTTCAAACTGTATAAGTTTCATGTAAATCTGTGAACATTTCTGTTTTTCGATCTTACCAATGTTGTGTAGGGGCTTGTGTGAACGGTGAAATTCTGCAAATCGTGAAAGGTCCTCTTTGTGTATACACAAGACTACAGACCACATTCCGACGTGATCCCAATTGGCGTCTTCTGCTATTCTTTACTCAGCGTGAAACCAAAGTGAAGTCTGGGTTGGCAAACTGATCCCATGAATCGCGACCTTTTTGTGCTTAGAGAAAATGTGGGTTGCTTGATCAGCTCTATGAAATTTGGTCCTCAGATGGTTGAAATCTTTTCACACCAAGCCCCAAACATTGTGACTGACAATTTGGGAAGCACTTCTTGTACCTGCATGCCTAAAGGTTACCCCCAAAAGACGGAGCCGCAATGTCACACCTCACACAAGTTGTCAAAAAGATTCTCTTCTGGAAATGTTTAAAGGGGGTCGGGATTATTGCTGAATTGGAATGGCAGTCTCTGCTTGCTCTCTGACACTGATTGGGGAGGTCGCTATACGGATTATCGGATTTCCCAGAAATTTCAGAGCGCGACTCGGCCACTCGGTCGGCCGTGTGTTCCCGGCCCGGATTCTGCCCCGTGCCCGCCCTCTGCCCCGTACTTTGTGGCGTTGTTTGTCGATTTCACGTTCAAGTTCGCGTTCTCACGAACTGAGAGAGTCCCGGGTCCAGCCCTGTATACCCAGCATCCAGCCAGACTACTCTTTTTTTTTGTCTACGCCTGAGTCAAGAACATCTGTCTCGGTCGCTCAGCGCACTAACGTATCACGTGTCGTTCCCATCAAGGCCCACGCAGTCAGCCGGGCGCAGATACCGTAAGGAAACCTGTGGGGCGCCTGCCCTTCCCCTCTCCCAAGTTCTCCTCACCACCTCCACCACTATCCACCACCCCCTTTCTCTCTCTTACTAGTTCCCCTATACGAAAGTCACCCCAAATAGGGCATGGTTGCAGCCAGCAACTGGCGCAATTCAATCAAGAGCAAATCTGGGTCACTCGCGGGTCAGCCGGCGATCACCTTTAGCCTCAAAACAAAACAGAGTGACATATTTCCAGGGTGGCTGGGAAAGAGAGAGAGAGAATTATCGAGAGCGAAAAGACAAGATGACGGAAGTGAATTTCGGATCTCTGCGGAGGTTCTAGAGGCCGTCTGTGAGATGTATAGCCTTGGATAAGGGAAGATTGTGAATCCATTGCGCAGATCCTCCGTTCGCGAGTCCTTTGTCGATTGTGCATTGTGCACGGGCGCGCTGCAAGTTTCAACCGCGCAACCCATCTGCTTGTTATATCGTCCTGTACCGATGGGATGGGAGGCCAGAAAGCACCAGGCCGCCAAACGAGTTTGAGATTGCGTTCGATGGCGAGGGAATACAGAGTCCACATCTGGTTAGTGCTTCGTCCCCTCGATCCCTACCGCCTAGTCTTGTCTCGAGTCTGCACGTCTGTGTGCGCCTCCCCCATCCTCCACACCGCCTAGTCTTGTCTCGAGTCTGCACCTTTCTCCCACAGCAGCATAGGATACTGATTCAGCTTTTTTTGTGTGCTCCTCTCGTCCCGAGCCCCGTGCATGGACGCCGTGATGCTGACAAACGTTCCCCCCTTTCGCGTTTTCTGGAATTGAATTAGGGACCACTCGCAGTGCAGCGGCGTAAGGTCACCTATACGAGTTTCTGCGTGTCTGCGTAGTCTCGATTCGAGTCCCCCACGGATCACAATGGTGGAATCAAATTTACCACAGGGCACCAGCGCGTATAGTACAGAATGAAACCCGTCATTTGTTACTTTTGTTACGTTGTGAAACCCACGTTAGTCAGAATATCAAATGGGAACATCATTGGACTATAAACGTTTAAAACCCAAACTTTTGTATTGTGCCCGTCGAAATCAATAAAAAAACTTATTTATAATGAATCATTTATAAACTCATATATAATTAATCATACCAATCAAATAATCATACCAAGTGTTGGGCAAGTATTTTTTAAAAGATGGCTGTATCTACCGCGTGTAGATACAGCCCTTTAACTGGTAACATTACTGGTCAACACTCAACTTTAAAGTATATATATAGAAAGAAAAATGTCATTGGCATAGACTTGAAAATGGTTGTCCACAATGGCGTCTATTTTGTCCTGTTTACCACGGACGTGTACACATTATGCAAACCAGCCTGAGGATACATGTAGTTGTTTGGATGGCTCTGAGACTTCCCTTCTCCCAACATTTTTCTGGGGGATGGAGACGTGGGAGGGGGGGGGGGTTGGGGTTGGGAGTTGGTAAACTCATCACATCAGTGCCGGGGCCTGCATTCCATGAACCATGAACCAGGATTTTGAACGCGGGACAAGACAGCGAAGCGCAACCCGGCCCTGCACAATCCCAACCGAACCGGGGTACACCAGGCCACGCTGCCCCCTTCTCCCCCCTCTCCTCCCCCTCCCGCTCCCCAGACGCTCATCAGATCGAGACACCTGCTCCATCTATCCAAAAGCTGTTCCACATCCACCCCCGCCTCCTCCTCCTCCTCCTCCTCCTTCTTCTCCTCCTCCTCCCTCGGCTGAGACCGGAGACCCCCCCCCTTTCCCCCTCTTTTAAATTTGAAGCGGCCAAAGAGGCCGTGTGTTGGAGAAGGGGTCAGTCGGGCAGGAGCCATCAGCAACCGGGCGCCTGGCCGGTTCTGTGCACTCCTTGGTCGGCGGGGACCAGACGAAGGCGCCGTGCCTCGCGGCGGCACACCGGTACGGCGGATGAAAGTTCACCCATATAGTTGTATCCGGCCGTGATGGCTTTCGCACCTGGTACTGGAGGTCTGTTATTTCTCTCTCTCTCTCTTTGACTTTTTCTTTCTCTCCAACTATCCCACTCTCTCTCTCTTTCTCTTTCGTTTTCTTATACCGCAAGCCCCAGTGTCTCTTAACTTCTGTGACCCATCAACGACGTTGTTTGTTCACCCGCGATCCGACCGTCCGAGCGACCGACTGGCCGACCTACATTACATCCACCCCTCCCCTAACGAACCTATCGCAGGCTCTTTGAGGGTAGGCCTGTACGGACCAGCGGGTGGCTCGTAACCAATCGGAAACAGACGGTTCCTCTGTCCAACCCCCCCCCCCCCGCTCTTGGATTCAAGATCTTGACGAATCTTCCGGCGCCATTTTTTCCCCTCTCCAGCTATCTAATGAGTAGTCCTTTTATAACAAACGCCCACTTTTTTATTTCGTTCCCGTGGTTAATGTATGTGTAGGCGATTAAGGCGGCGTGGTGGCAGCTTTGAGTAGGAAGCTATTCCACCCACACCCCCTCTCCCCGGTAACTGATCGGCTCTGCTATGGTCCAACGTCCGGAGCTGTTGCCTGACACGGAACCCGCCTTGATCACCACCCAGATAAGCCCGCCAACCTTCCACAACCCCCCATTGTGATTATTGGTAAGTTCATTCAATTTTTTTTTGCTCTCTTGACTTGTCTTTGAACCACCACCATAGAGCTCCTTAAAGGCCCAATACAAGATTGGTAAAGGTCAAAAAGTTTGCCACAGTTTGTGTGTCAAGCCATTAAAAATTCCCCCAAAACCAATACTGCGAATGTTTTAGCTCATATTAATGGTAATCTGAGAAAGTAAAAAAACACGTCACGGTTTATGCACCGTTCTGCAGTGTACGAAATAGTTTATTACTCGCGAGTAATAAACTATTTGTCAATGTTTGAGTGAAGATTTCTCGAAAAGTACAGCATCCCAGAACGTACGATTTTAACATGAGGATTCTATGACTATCTACAAACTGTGTAAATTAGAAGGAAATCTGTGGACATCGATGTTTTCCGATCTTCCCAATGTTGTATCGGGCCTTTAAATTTAAGGTATACATGTATAGACACAGTTTTTTTGGCGAAGGATAATATTATAACCTTGGATAACTATAAGCACACCTTTATTGAATAGTGCGCACTTTGGGTTTGTCTTCGATTCATGTTTGTAAAAAATAAAACTCATGAAGTGAATCTTCAGCTTGGAACCTCATTTTTGTAAGGCAATTTAGTTCTTAAGCTGCTCTAGGAAATTGACACCCCTGGTTTAGTCATTTGGCCTATCAACATAAATATTTGAGTGACTCTTGGCAAGATTGTGCTCAGTATTGTCATGGATGGTTCGTAGAAATGAACGTGGTTCCAAAGCCCATTCGTTCTCTAAACCGTCTGCTCTCTCGTCCATGGGTTGCCATATCTTCCATCGCAAAGTTCGACGAGCCCATCGTATTGCTTAGTAGACTCAGAAAGCGAGTACCATTGTGTCGCTCAAGTGGAAAGGCATCACCTTCTGTACTTCAAACACCATTGAGATTTCAGGCTGTATTTGTTTGGCTAATCAGAGTCCATGAAGAAAGGATTGTAGTATAGCGCCATTGGGAAATGTCTCTTCGGGTTCTAGACTTGGTTCTGACAAGAATCCGGATTGTTGAGTCGACGTTCTGCACAGTTTGTCTGTTGAACAGTATTGTCTTGTGGAACATATCCGCATCGTTGAATGAATGTGGATCCAGTATTTCCCCCCACCGTGCTAGGAGAAAACACGATAGTGTTGCTTTTTTATAACGGTCTCCTGTCTGTCTGTACGATTACCGCAGTGTATACGTTGGACGCGGCTATACGTGTACTAAAAGTCCGCCTGTAGAGGGCGTTTTGTGTCGTTGGCAATCGGCATTGGTGCAATACCAAAGTGTACAGGGAACCACTTACATAAATTGTGAAGACAAATGACAGACAAAGCCTAACAAAAGGCACACATTTGCTCTTTTGTTTGATGTTAAGTTGATAACACTCTAAGAAAATAATTGTGGCGACATCTTCTCTGTGCAATGAATGGTTTTCCTACTTTCCTAGCATGAAACAGGAACTAAATGTACGCGCAAGTTCCATCATTCCTGCGTCGTCAACCGATTATCGTTGATCAGTGTGGTTCCTTTATAAAGTTGAGTTGCAGCTGCACTTGAATCGCTTTGTGTTTATTTTCTACTGGAGGGCTGTATTCTTCGACAAGACGGACCACGTACATTTGTCTGCCGCTCTCGGGAGTCCATGAAATTCCCCAGAACCAAGCAGTTGTTCTTGATTTATGATGTATTATTTTGTCCATTTCGGCGCTCCATAGCAGACATACGCCGCTACGGTTGCTGTGTGCCCGCTGGGGAATGTCATTTTCTATGACGTCAAACGGGGCCTTGCGAGCGGGACACGCTCGTTAATTTAAAAAAAAATAATGGCGCGTGTATAAAGGTGGATGGGCTCCGTGGAATGACGTACTGACTGTCTTGCTGACTGACCTCTTCTGGTGTTATGCAAAAAAAGAGCAGCTGGTCAGTTATGGACTCCTAAGTAAATCACAATCCTATATTTCGTGTTAAGCTGCGTTTCCACTGGACTTATTTTGGTCAAAGTAACCGATGCGATGGTTACTTTGGTTACATTTTCAATTCCAGTGGAAATGGCCTAGTTAAATTTCCACTCGGTTTCTTTAACCGAGCCGAATGGTTAGGCCCTACTTTTAACGGCCAACCTCTGCCCAGTAGAACTAGAAGTGACCAGGTAAGTTTAACACGGTTTAACCATTGAGCTGTTATACTGAGCCGATTAGTCCAGTGGAAACGCACCATTCAGTAAAACGCGACTCGGTAAAAAAAAAAATCACATCTGGCCTATGACGTAACACGTACATGCACTGTGCACAACGTCTGCTTGTGTCGCGCGCTAAATGTACTACGTTGACGTAATCTCAAGCGCTACCGACGTCATTTTGTAACCTCAAAGGTCACGCAAAACGCCCATCGTCTCGGTTGTTAAATTGACCGACTCAAAAGTCCGACTCCAAGTGGGAGCGATGGTCAAATTTGACGATTGGAAATGTAACCATCGTCTAGGTTAAATTGACCGACTCAATAGACCGACTCCAAGTGGGAACGATGGTCAGATTTGATCATTGGAAATGTAACCATCGTCTCGGTTGTTAAATTGACCGACTCAATAGGCCGACTCCAAGTGGGAACGATGGTCAAATTTGATCATTGGAAATGTAACCATCGTCTCGGTTAAATTGACCGACTCAATAGGCCGACTCCAAGTGGGAACGACGGTCAAATTTGATCATTGGAAATGTAACCATCGTCTCGGTTAAATTGACCGACTCAATAGGCCGACTCCAAGTGGGAACGATGGTCAAATTTGATCATTGGAAATGTAACCATCGTCTCGGTTAAATTGACCGACTCAATAGGCCGACTCCAAGTGGGAACGACGGTCAAATTTGATCATTGGAAATGTAACCATCGTCTAGGTTAAATTGACCGACTCAATAGACCGACTCCAAGTGGGAACGACGGTCAAATTTGATCATTGGAAATGTAACCATCGTCTCGGTTAAATTGACCGACTCAATAGACCGACTCCAAGTGGGAACGACGGTCAAACTTGATCATTGGAAATGTAACCATCGTCTCGGTTAAATTGACCGACTCAATCGACCGACTCCAAGTGGGAACGACGGTCAAATTTGATCATTGGAAATGTAACCATCGTCTCGGTTAAATTGACCGATTCAATAGACCGACTCCAAGTGGGAACGACGGTCAAATTTGATCATTGGAAATGTAACCATCGTCTCGGTTAAATTGACCGACTCAATAGACCGACTCCAAGTGGGAACGATGGTCAAATTTGATCATTGGAAATGTAACCATCGTCTCGGTTAAATTGACCGACTCAATAGACCGACTCCAAGTGGGAACGACGGTCAAATTTGATCATTGGAACTATAACCATCGTCTCGGTTAGATATTATATTCCAACGGAAACGCGGCTTTAAACTCGTCAACAATACCAGCGTTTTCTCGGCCGACAACGTCTCCTTGCGCGCCGGTGAACGGTACTCGCTTGGAACTGACCATTCGATGAATATGAGAAGCGAGCCATGCACACCAGTGCAGCCTATAAATAATATATATCGCTGCAGTTGCTTGACGCAGGAAGTATTTGAAAACACCCCGTGTAGGCCCTCTTGGTAATTGGAGTAAGCTGATTAATTCTGATTGGGGCTGGAGTGGATTGCTTTAATCCGGGATGATGGGGGAGTTTATCTGGCACGCATTCAAGGTATGGAATGAATAATTTGATGGCGGAGGCAAATTGCCGTTGATATCTGGGCATGAACAGGCTGGCATGAGTTTCACGATGTGTTCGAATTGTGTGCTCCTTTTGGACTTAAAAAGGGAATCTTTCTCAGGAATACCATTTGTCTTCTGCAGCGTCTGGCCTGTAAAGGTGGTGTTTTTTTTCTTCAGAAATGCTTTGGGAATGTGAATGATGTTAACCAACACAAACCAGAGTATAGTCTGTAATATTACACAACATTTAAACACCATAATTGATAGGACCTTTCTCAAAGGCAGAGTGACAAGGACAAAACACAAAAAGACAAAACATCTGTTTTGTACTTGTTTGAGAAAGGTTCTGCTAGGATCGAAATCAAAACGTCAGGCCCACTAAATTTGTCAGGTAAATTTAGTAAGGAAGCAGTTTGCTTCAACATTTGTGTATAATCATTACCATAATTAATATACTGTATACACTATTTGAGTATATTTTATTGGTACATATTGGTATAAATTTATGCCGATAGACTTCAATTGATCAACAGTGTTGATTATTTTGGCCAATATTGGTTAAATGCTGTTGTTTTTTACAGTGCGGCTGGCGATGTCAAAACCACAAGCACATACCGAGCTAATTGTGCCACACGAGTATCTCACTTCTCAGGCAGTACAGCCATTGCAAAAAAAAAAAAAGACTTCAAGCTTCTTGAAAGCGGTGAAAAGTTTATCAGTGGGGGGAAACGGATACAAACAGATTACGGTGGAGGGGAAATGAGTTACTTCACTTCCCCGTGCCACGAACACGAAACGGTGTCAGAGAGATGTGGCCCCTGCCGATCTGCACGCAGTCAGTCCTTGGCTGGGAAATGGTTTCCCCATGTTGCTCCGCCGTAAACAAGTTCAGTCGATGTTTGTTCAATTTTCTGGCCGAAGTATTTGCCGCGCTCCGTCCCGGCTATGTGTGAAATTTTAACGAGATTCCCGTCAGCTGTCGTGCCGAGACCGGAAGGAGGCTGTTGGATGGGGAGGGGGAGGGGGATGTTAAGGGGAGAGTGCTGGGGGGGGGGGGGGCTGGGAGGTTGAAGAGGGGAAGTGCAGTTGTGGTTTTAAATGGTTGAATGTCTCATCAAGGCCGCGGAATTGAGGAGAGAGAGAGAGACGGGGAAAACGGATCTCGTGTAGAATGCTTGCGGTGACACCGCGTACATATTTTTTCTGTTTCGGCCTAATCTCCCTCGAGATTTTGAGAGCGGCTTTGCCTCTGAAATGAAAAGGGGCTGGTTTCGGGCTAGTGAGTGCTTTGTCCGTTGTCGGGGCACATGTGCAGAGTGAGTTTTCGATATGGTGTTATCTGCTTCGGAACTGAGTGAGGCTCTAACAAGAGCTGATTAACCTAACGTTTTGGGCGATGTGTGCTCTGTCAGTCGTCGGGAAACGGGTAGAATCAATTCAGAACCTTTGAGTACCTCGTGTACAGCATCTGTTTCGTGGATGAGTGTGGCTCCGGAGAGGAGTCAGTACAGTTTAGTCAAGGAGCAAAGTTCTGAAGACCCTCTTACTCAGGAGTTTGCTCAACACCCACTATACATCTAAGGTTTGTTCATACCAGTTAAAGTTCATACCTTAAACAGCTTTGCTAGGTAGTATGTGGTATCACTTTTGCGAGAATCTGTCCCAAACGGGCTTCCAGAGCTATATACGGCTAGGGCTATTGGAAGACCCAGACCTAGCTCTAGACGCACGTTTCGGACACGGCCTTACTCAACGTGTCGGGTCACCGAGTGCTCTACGCGTCTCGTGAAGTCTCGTCTGAGAAAAACAAAACAAATCCCTTTTGTCGAAAACAATAACTCCATGCACCCATTGTCCAGTGTATATTTGTACAAAGTGCATACCCAGCCCGCAACGCAAGGAGTTTGCACTCTGGACCTGAAGAGAGAGAGAGAGGGAGAGGGAGAGAGAGTAGCTGCATGGCAAATGGTTTCAGCATCTGGGTGAAGTGGAACTTCAAACGGGACATGCCTGATGCAGGCGGTATACGATGAAAGGTTATACCAAACAGATGGTCCGTACGGGTGGCGTCGCACAGATTTCCCATTTCAACAAACGTAAGGCAGTATACGCCAAACGTCCGGAGCCTTTTCTTAACGAGATTTGTTATCCCGTATCCCCCGGATCAGGCTCAGGCTCAACATTCGTCCCTGCTATAGGCCTACTACTACTTCTACACTGTACTACTACTACTAATTCGAAGAGCATCGAACCAATACCTCGACAGGCTCCATGAATGTACTTCTTTGGCACTACCTTGTCCATTCTGACAGATTTCATTTCATTGGTGTCATCCAGACCACTGTGTCTATCTTCCGCATGTCTACATAGTGTTCCCGCCTTCACGCTTCACCGAACTAATCTCCACACCAGTATCCCTTTCTCCACTACACAAGCCAGTTCGAATCCAGTAGTCTCTTGAAGACGAACAGAGTATAGTGTTCGAAACGTCGAGTTCTTACGGTTCTGTTCAGAACCACCCCAAATTGCATGGTGTTACCGCAAACCTATCACTTATATTATGTCTGCACAGGTTTAGCATTAGGCTTATGAACCCAACCTCGGTGGTGGAAATGCTGTAAGCATACAATATTGTCATCATTGTTGTGCTGACTTTTCCCCGTGTTTTTTTTTCGTTAGGCGACATACTGTCCTCACTCCTCAGTGTTCGACCTGCGCGGCGTTCTCCCTGGCCCAGATTCCGGACATTCTCCTCACCGCTGGCATTGGGAGGCGTCGTATACATAGTGGTTTGCCTCCGGTAGTAAAAAAAAAACCACCGAAAACTATTTCGATCGCAATAGGGAGACTATAGGTTTCCTGGAAAGTGCACGTGTAGCGGTTGGCCACGTGCAGGCCAGGGCTTGCGACGACCGCAGCTCCGGTGTCCCGCACTCGGTTTGCCCGACTATTCCAATTGAAGCGATGATACTAATGTGGGTTTCTTGCTCGGCAGTCGGCACGCCCCACTTTCATTACCGAAAATATCACACTGCGCTTCGGGTCAAGTTTCGCAGTTGCTGGGCCAACTTACATCCCTAAGAAGCGTTTTCACGCGTCCGTTTTGTGCGGTCCCCTGACTGCTGAAGCCAGGGGTTTACAGCGATTTGTTGTTAATTGCATCTGAGTCAAACAAACAACGGGACGAACTGACTGGGAACTTTTAAACAAATTGAAAAAAATTGGCAAAGAAAACTGTGACTGGACCGTGACTTCTGAACCAGTGCTCTTCCATCTGAGCTATCCAGCCCTTAGATGGTGGCTTGCTTGGGTGGGGGCGCTAGTCAGAAGCAATTCAACCATATATATTCAACCGTATATCTAGATCTCCAGGGAACACACATCTGAATTAAAAATAGGGACGCGATTTCTGGAGATATATAAAGCATCTATATGGATGAATGCCTCTGATTAGTGACCCCACCCCGGCAGGGCAAAGATAGCTGATTTTTTTCGGGAAAGCCCGCCGCCCTTGAGGTGATAAAAAAAAACCCGGTACGTGAGGTCATAGGTCCTGGCCCATGCAACGTTATTCGCTATTTTTTTTTTTTAAAGTGAAATGACATGCAGAGGTCCTGGCATTTCGATCCCAGACTAGAGGTGGGCCTTCCCCAAAGACAGCCAGGCCCTTCTACTAGCATCGGAAAGTCAAGCCCCGTACCTTTTCTTAAATGTGCACAATGTTTTGCTCTAATTGGTAGCCTTCGACAGCCAAAGCAGTATGAGACCTAAGATTAAGATTCATAACAAAAAAATCACTCGGCGCCCAACATTTCAAATATAATATTTGCGGTCTTCTTGCTCGTTTTTGTTGTTGTCCTAATTAATCCACTTCCTGCTCGCTGTTTGTCTCCTTTTCTGAGAATTTACTGACCGACTAGTTGCACCCAGACAACCCTCGTGGCTGTTATGTTTATTTAATAGAATGCAAAGCGCCAGGGGCTACAATCTCCCTGCCGTGAGAGAAAACAAAAACCCCTAAATTGTCAATTCTTCTCTCTCAGTTGCTCCCTGATTCCCCTTCTCTCTCTGTCTCTCGTTATCGCTCGGGTTTTTGTTCCGCTGCCCTCTGTCTCTGTATCTCCCTCTCTCTCTCCGTGTTCCTCTGTCTCTTTTTTTTCACTCTGTCTCTACACCGTGTCCGCACTGGACTTATTTGTGGGGTAAACTAACCGAGGTGGGTAACTTGACCATTTTAAGTCCAATGCGGACAGCCCAGGAGGTTTTCCGCCCAGGAAACTTAACCCGACTCGACCTGCCCGCTAAAATTTACCAGGTCAGTTTAACCGAGTCGAAAGGTCCAATGGCGGACACGACGTCGTGCGTTTGTATGCGCCAGTCGGTTAAGTTTTACCGGTAACGGTTTATAATTGACACACACATCGGATAGTCCAAGTGCGGACGCCGGGAAGAAATTACCCATTGGAATGTTACCCACGGTCTCGGTATAGTCCAGTGCGGACACGTCTTCAAGGACATCACCGTCTTCTGTCTGTTTGTCTGTCTCTGACTCACTTTGTCTGTCTCTCGGCCTCACTGCTCTGTCCCGGTTACGATATTTTTTCCGTACCACATAAACGCTTTGGGCCCATATGTTTGTGCACAAACAAAGCATGAAGAATTGAGTCTCAGGTCACTCAGATTGTGCACGTTTCTGTGCAGAAAGCCTTATTGGCTGTGCAGAAAGCCTTATTGGCTGTGCAGAAAGCCTCGTTGGCTGTGCAGAAAGCCTAATTGGCTGTGCAGAAAGCCTTATTGGCTGTGCAGAAAGCCTTTTTGGCTGTGCAGAAAGCCTTATTGGTTGTGCAGAAAGCCTTATTGGCTGTGCAGAAAGCCTTTTTGGCTGTGCAGAAAGCCTTATTGGCTGTGCAGAAAGCCTTATTGGTTGTGCAGAAAGCCTTATTGGCTGTGCAGAAAGCCTTATTGGCTGTGCAGAAAGCCTTATTGGCTGTGCAGAAAGCCTTATTGGCTGTGCAGAAAGCCTTATTGGCTGTGCAGAAAGCCTTTTTGGCTGTGCAGAAAGCCTTATTGGCTGTGCAGAAAGCCTTATTGGTTGTGCAGAAAGCCTTATTGGCTGTGCAGAAAGCCTTATTGGCTGTGCAGAAAGCCTTATTGGCTGTGCAGAAAGCCTTTTTGGCTGTGCAGAAAGCCTTATTGGCTGTGCAGAAAGCCTTATTGGTTGTGCAGAAAGCCTTATTGGCTGTGCAGAAAGCCTTATTGGCTGTGCAGAAAGCCTTCTTGGCTGTGCAGAAAGCCTCATTGGCTGTGCAGAAAGCCTTATTGGCTGTGCAGAAAGCCTTATTGGCTGTGCAGAAAGCCTATTCCTAGCTTTAACTCCAACTGGTATAGCCCCCCTCCCCCTTTGCCCCCCACCCCGTAAGTTGTTTGTGCACAAACATATGGGCCCATACCGTTTATATGGTACGGGGAGAAAATCGTGTCCCGGTCCGTCTCTGCCTTTGTCTGTTTCTCTGTCTGTCTGTCTGTCTGTTTGTTTCTCTGTCTGTCTGTTTCTCTGTGTGTCTGACTGTCTCTTGTTAATGTTCGCCCCGTCTCTCTTTGTGTTTGTGTTCAGGAAACCCATGTACTGCAATGCACTGCGTTGTAATTTGTATGTCGCATTTATCAATATGAACATCTCAAGTGCCGTCTGCGTATTCGGGCCACTCGAGATGTGTGGGGTGGTGGGGGGGGGGGGAGGGGAGAGAAAAATGGGATTTCTGGGTCAAGTGCTGTACGCGTGGGCAAGACGATTAGTTTGTTTATGACAAAGACGCCCTCTGTTGACCCGGTCACAAAACGTTTACAGAGAGGATGCTGCGCGCTGTGGTAGTACTGTATACCCACGGGGCCTGTTTATTTCATATGGATTGGGCCTCGTGTTGACGCAAACAGACAAAAAACGGCCATGTGTTAGAAGTGTCTCTGTATGGGCCCAAACATTTACATTCTGTGACGCGTTTCTAGAAGAAGATCAGAAGATCTGGATACTAAATGATAAAAGATTGTAAATTCGGGCCATTCTCCTACTCCTCCACTTCCACCCCCCTTCTCCACCCCTTCTGAGTTCTGCTCCTCCGGGTCTTCCTGCTCCTAGTCTATCCCCTCCTCGTCCTCCTCCTCCTCTTCCTTCATCTGTAATAACCATCATCATTACTTTCAATGCTTTATCAGCCAACATATAGTTCACGCCCATCTCAATAGCATTACGCACTAGCTACACCAACTGTATGTTTATATTGCGATGTGAGCAACATGGCAGACAGGCACAGTGGACCTATACACAGAGTTTGTCTTTGTGAGTTACTTGTTTTAGCTCGAGTGTCCCAAGATTTAGGACATTACATCATCTTCTATAGAATTTTGTAATTTATCGTCCCCCGTGGCTTTTTTTTCCTTTTGCTGATGGAGTGTGGCAGTTCGAGGCCACCGTACAGGTCACGTCAGACACTCGTCCCCCGGCTGCCCCAAATCAGGATGTGCTCAATTTGGGCGCGGAAACACTCGGCAGTTTGTCGCACCCGGCAGTTGCTTGTTTTGATGAGTTTTCCTCCCCTCCCTGGAATTGATTTGGGGGTTAAAGGAGGGCTTTAATATCCCCCGCCAATAGCCACCCTTGCCCCCACTCCCCACCCCCACCCCACTCCCCACCCCCACCCCCCTCCACCAAAATCACACCTCGTCCTGTTTTGATCAAACTTTATTTTGTCTCCCATTGTTCCGAGTGTCAATGACGGACCGAATTAGCTGGAGGGGATGACGATGACGATGACGATAAAAATAGGGCCCCGGAGGGCTTCCGTAGGGATGATGCCGCTCTATTGTTTGCCGGCCCACATGTCTAATTGTTTTTGTCGGGAACGCATTAATGGTCCGATCCGAACTTGGGTGAACGCTCGCTGTTTGTCGACTCCCCCCCCCCCCCCCCCCGATACCCAAAACCTCAATGCGCCTGCGCAGTGTCAAAGAGACACGGGCCCTTTACGAATAAGGCTCGGGCTCGGGCTTTGTCTCCGTCTGACAAAACCTGAAAATACAGGTTGTGGTTTGTTAGTGAATTTGAAGGTTTGCAGGCTTGTTACGTACAGAGTATTCACCAAGAAACTGGGGCCAAACGCTTGTTTGTATAGATGCCTGCGACGTTATAACGGGCAAAAGAAATATGACCGAAGCCTAAGCCCGAGCCTAAGCCTTCATTTCGTAAACGGCCACGGAATAGACTTCTCGAGGTCCAATGGCGGTTTTTTCTTCTTCAAAACTGTCCTCTGACTTACTGACTTCAAACTCCTGGATCTTATCGTCTGACTGTCCAGCTGTCTTTCTTTACGATAGAAAGCTCAATCTGTCTGTACACTGCCGAACAGTTGGTCGGAAAGGTATTCGGCAAAATTCGTTGGCCGAACTCGTCGTCGCTGGTTTCATCAGAGCTGTTTGGTGTATGGACCTTCAAGTCCATCCCCAGTACAGGATACCCCATCTGTAATAGACATCTGTATATTGGGCAGTGTCGTTCACTTGGCACTAAGCTGGTCTGGTTTTAAAATTAATATTGGGAGCGTGTGATTGATTATGGTCCACGCAATATAGCACTAGCAGTTGGTCTTTCCATTGACCAATAAATGCCTACCTGCTTACTTTCCTTTTACAAACGTTGGTCATAGTACAAGTTAAGCATCGCCCGTCATTTAAAGGTCTTATTCAACATTGGTAAAAAAAAAAGGTCAAAAGATTGCTGCAGTTTGTGTGTTAAGCTATTTAAACATTCCATAAAAAGCAATATTGCGATGGTTTTAGCTCAAAGTCAAATGGTAATCTGAGAAAGTAGAAAAAAGCCAAAAAAGTCACGGTTTTCGCACCGGCGTTCTGTGTTGTAAGGAATAGTTAATTACTCGCGAGTAATAAACTATGTTCGAGTGAAAATTTCTCGAAAAGTACAGCATCCCAAACCGTAAGATTTCAACATGAGGATTATATCATGACCATCTACCAACTGTGTAAATTAGAGGGAAATCTGTGGACATGTTTTCCGATCTTCCTAATGTTGTATTGGGCATTTAAAAGTATGAGCCAGACTGAAGTTAAAAAAATATGAATAGATAGAGTATCCCGCTCTTAGACTTCATTCAACATCAAAATGAAGATTTTGTACAAGCCATGCAAAAAGAAAGTCATGTATACTCGACGGTTGACGCGCACCTCAGACACGCATTCTGAAACGGGGCGACTACTGCATACATTACACATCACGGTCTTCGGGTTTTGTGCGAATCCGGATGTCCAGTTTTGCCCTTTTTTCCCCCTCGCCGACGAACAATAGAAGGCAAACGCTCGCAGTAAAACTGAGTGGCGAAATCTGCCTCCAATTATTCCGGTTTTTCACTTTTTTTTCCCGTTCCCTAACGGGAGTTTTTTTTCATAAGAGGGGGGGGGGGGGTGGGGGACTGGAGATAGGATTTCCTTCCTTGGCTTTGTCCCCGGGTCGGATAAGATCTCCGGCCTAGGTGTTTTAGCGCCGATCCTCTGATGTACCGAAAGCCTTTGATCTAGCCCGGCGGCGATTGTGCCCTGTTCTTTATCGTCTCTTCGATTTTGATGTTGGAGCCTCTGCCGTTCGGGGAACTGTCGGGCACTTTTATTTTTAAAGGGACCCGTGCAAGATTCTAGCTTTACCCCAAAAAACATCAGCATCTGGTTTTAAGTCACGTCAGCAAGCAGTTTGCAACATTTTTGGTATAATTATTAACCCCAGAATTTCTGGTAAAACCAGCCCAGGTTTTAGTTTGGGGGGGGGCAGAACGATTTGGGTTGCACATGTTGTACGGTTGCTCAGAGTGCCGGCGGTTTACCTTCAGAGTCTTGGAGGGACGCGTGGATACTCAGCAGATGCCCCTTTTGCCGGCCTTTCAGCACCGCCAGGGCTTAGCCCCGAGGCCCGGAACCAGATCACGGGGCACTGGACAACAGACGGCAGCCATCCCTTGGCCCTTTCCCCCACCAGACTCCTGCCCCCACCCCATGGCCCACCAGCCTCCTGCCCCCAACCCATGGCCCACCAGACTCCTGCCCCCACCCCATGGCCCACCAGACTCCTGCCCCCACCCCATGGCCCACCAGCCTCCTGTCCCTCATCCCACAACCCTCCTGTCCCCCACCCCACAACCCTTCTGTCCCCCACCCCACAACCCCCCTGTCCCCCACCCCACAACCCTTCTGTCCCCACCCCACAACCCCCTGTCCCCCACCCCACAACCCTTCTGTCCCCACCCCACAACCCTCCTGTCCCCCACCCCACAACCCCCCTGTCCCCCACCCCACAACCCTCCTGTCCCCCACTCGCACTGTCTCCACCGATCTGTCGGCTTCCAGTGGCTCGCGTAACATAAACTATGGTCCCGAGAGAATAAAGAGAGACAGACACTGAGGAATAGACAGAAACGGGGAACAAGTACAGACAGAGGAAAGAGGGAGAGAGAGAGGGAGTAAGGGAGAGAGAGAGAGGGGGAGAGAGAGAGAGAGAGAGGCAAAGAGAGGTAGATACATAGATGGTAAGAGTTAGAGAGAGAGAGATAGAGAGAGAGAGAGAGAGAGAGAGAGAGAAAGAGAGAGAGAGGCAAACAGAGGTAGATACATAGAGAGAGAGAGAGACTAATAGGAAAGTAGTGAGAGAAGAGAGGGGTAGGGAGAGGAGAAGAGGGAGGTATGAGGGGGCCATATGGTTTATAAATACCCCCAGAATAATGTCAGGGGCGCCACAACAAACAGTCATTTGGCGTGACTTCTCACCTCGACCGTGCGGTCAACGACCCGGGAAATCTATTTACAAAATTATTGTTAGCTTTTAATTGTTGCAGCGTCGCTCGAATACAGCGAGCGGTCCTCGTATTCATTAGTTCTATTCTCGACTGAGTGCTGAACTTGCAGCCCTGCTAGTTATAGGTCGGGGAAGGCTGCCGGAATAACGGGGCAAAATTGTCAGACGAACTCCAGTTGGATGAATTGGTCATGTTCATTTGTATTGGCGTTCGCTGATTTCAAAACCGTTCATCGAAAACGTTTCAGACGGGGCGGGATTCTTCCCCAATCAGTTGACTTCATCGAGTGGCGTTCTGTCACTAAATTCCTAACTTACTTACATAGAAAAAAACGATTCCCTGAAATGTGGGTCATATCGTGACCTCCGTAGAGATCTGCCTGACACCGAGATAAGTCCCACTTGGCTCTATCGGTAAACCCTACTGGTAACCCCGCTGGCAACCCAACTGTTAGACCTATCGGTGACCACAGCAGCCATCAATTGGTAACCGTGTTGGTAACCGTGTTGGTAACCGTGTTGGCAACCCTGTCCTTTACTCTGTAACATTACTGGTAACCTTTCAGTAATCCTCCAGATGAAATAGTGTCTAGTGGTAGCCTGTGTTTAAAACCAATCAGGGAATCATTCGGTAAACACACTAGTAAATACTTTGGTAAACCTATTGGAAAAATCCATTGGTAAACCTATTGGTAAACCAGTTGGTAAACCAGTTGGTAAACATGTTGGTAGACATGTTGGTAAACCAGTTGGCAATGGTAAACCAGTAGCAATGGTAAACCAGTTGGCAATGGTAAACCAGTTGGCAAACTAGTTGGAAAGCCTAATGGTAAAACTATTGGTATACGTATATACCTATTGGTAGACCTGTTGATGAATCAATTGTATAGCTTATTGGTAAACCTGTTTGACTATTGAGTATGGTTTTACTGTAGACTTGTAATGGCAGCCCTTCAGTCGTTAACCTTACTGGGTATGTACCGATGTTCTCATCGCAGTCGTATCTCAAAACATCTGCAGATATTTCTTGGTGAGAGGATTGATCCGGATCCGGATAGGCAGTTAGACGCAGGGAGCGCACCTGAACATGCCAAAGTGTTCGACCGCTGGCCAGTCTAAATTCAACCACATCCCGCGATGTGCGTGGACGTTCAGCACGGCCCGATTGAATTCTGCCATCTCCCAGAGGTGTTTTTTCCCCTTCGACTGAAATATAGGAGCATCGTAATCATTCTATTCCTCGGTGGCTCCTTAGAAACATCAGCCCACGTTCGGCTTAGGTTCAGCTGCAAACCTCAGGAAGTAACGTGTATTCTTTCTATGGGGAGTGGGGGTAGGGGTGGGGGTTGGTAGATAAAAACAAGAGATTGTAACACAGGAGCGTTCGAGTACAGCCTGGCGGACCCCTTCCCCCTACTCGTATTACAGCAAATCAAATTTAGCGGAGCTGACGGTCCCACGGGTGCCCGAGAGTCACGGGCTGTGCTGAGGCAAGGTCACGGTCAGCCGAAAGCGCCATCGGGGATGGCTGGGTACGTCGGTCGGACGGGTGCATGCACGGCACGAGAAGCGTGCATGCACACGGTTGGAGCATGGAGGGAGGGGATGGGTGGGAGGGGATGGGTGGGGGGGGGGTAGGCAAGGAGCAGGCGGGACTCTCCTTACCGTGAGAAACTGGCCTGAAGCCAGTGCGCACCGCTTTGGCCTTCGGACCGACCGGCGAAGGAAGTTTTGGGGTGGTTTCTGTCAGTGTCACTCGGGACGTTGTCTTCCCGCGCACCGTTGATCTCTTTCCGTTCGCGCGCTCGCACTCGTTCTTGGTTGATAATTGAACGCGTCCTCCTGATTACCAGCGCCGGTCTTGTTGACGGAAACAAAAACCCCTTCCCGTCTATGTATCTCCCTCTGTCTCACCCCGTCTCTTCCTGTCTCCCTGTCTGTGTTTCACTCCATCTCCTTCTCTCCTTCTGTCCTTCACTCTCTGTCTGTATAGCCGCGTCCGCACTGGACTTAAAATGGGTAAACTAACCGAGCAAATGGGTAAATTGACCATTTTAAGTCCAGTGCGGACAGCCAGAAAGTTTTCCTCCCAGGTAACTTACCCGACTCCAGTGGGTAGTTTAACCGACCAACTTCTGCCCGGTTAAATTGACCAGGTCAGTTTAACCGAGCCGAAAAGTCCAATCCGGACACGACGTCTCGGTAAACGACTCGGTAAAAAACCACATCCGGCGCCCCGCATTGCCAGAGGCCCTAAATACCACGTGACGTGCCATGGTCCCAATACAACAATGTTGTTTACTTTTCGAGCAGGGTCGACGTGTCGTAGTTTTATGGTATTTACATCCGGTGAAAGGTCACCACCATAGCGCCCTCTTGCATTTATACGCGCCAGTCGGTTAGTTTTACTGCGTCGTCTCGGTTAGTTTACCCGAGTCGAAAGTCCAAGTGCGGACGCCGGGAAGATTTACCCATTGGAATGTTACCCACGGGCTCGGTAAAAAATAAGTCCAGTGCGGACGCGGCTTAAGTCTCTCTGCCTCTCTCTCTCTGTCTCTTTATAGTTTATGTCTCTCTCTATCTCCCTCTGTCTGCCCCTATCTCCTTCTCTCCTTCACTCTCTGTTTGTCTGTCTCTATTTCTGCATGTCTCTCTCCATCTCTTTCTGTCTCCCTGTCTCTTTCTCCCCTTCGCTATCTGTCTGTATGTTTCTCTGTCTTCTCTGTCTCTCTGTCTCTCTATCTCTATCTCTCTGTCCCTGTCTCCTTCTCTCCTTCACTCTATGTCCATATATCTCTCTGTCTCTCTATCTGTCTCTAAAACTATCTGTCTCTCTCTGTCCCTGTCTCCTTCTCTCCTTCACTCTCTGTCTGTATGTCTTTCTGCCTTCCCTGTCTCTCTGTCTGTCTCTATCTCTTTAAGTCTCTCTCTTTCTCTTGTCTCTCTGTCCCTGTCTCTTTCTCTCCGCCACTCTCTGTCTGCATCTGCCTTGCTCTGTATGTCTCTATCTCTTTATGTCCCTCTCTCTATCTCTCTCCCTCCGTCTCCACTTCTCATCATGGCCTCACTCAGATAGATTCTCTCTGTGTCTCCAGGCCTGTCTCCGCAGGTCCATGTTTCTCCCTCTCACACAATCTCTCCATATCTGTCTCCCTATCTCACGTTCTGTCTCGATCCCTCTCTGTCTCTCTGTGTCTCTATACATCTCTGTATGTCTCCCCTCTCTCTCTTTCTGACTCTCGCTATCCGTTTTCTCGTTAGTGGCCTTCACTAATTAGGTTGGAGCTTGACACATGAGCAAGAGGATTCCCCCCACGGGTAAGCGAGGAAGCGAGGTGTCATCGGGCTAGTTGGTGGGGGAGGGGGGAGTGACTGGGATAACCGCGGACATCCACGGGATGGACAGACCCCACGCCCTTGCCCGCTAACGAGACAGCCCCCAGGAAATTGCTCCTGATCCCCGTGAGAGACGGGCGAACGACACGGTCCTACAGTAAGTACAAGGCCGTGTTTGCGGCCCCCACCTTCTGCAACGGATACTCGCTCAACCTGTTTGTCAATAGGGATCAGAGTCACTCCCGCCAATTTGTTTTCCTAATCACGTCGATTTTGTCCTCGTTAGCTCAGATAATTGGTCATTGCCACACAAACAACACACACACATTTTCGGCGGAAAGTGCAACGGTTTCTTTTCCGTCATGTTGACCCTTGTGTTTGCGGTTGTTTGCACGAGCGCACATCCAACGACAATCTTCAGCAATCTTCAGTTACTTCATTTTTCCCCCTCCAAAGAGAAGGTGATCATCGACGATTTACTCGCAACAAAACACCGCATGATACTTTACTATTCTGTCTTCGCAAAGTACGGTAGCCCTTATATTATTATTTCAGATGCAAACACTGAAGTATTACTGTCTGAGCGTATTATGAGTTTCCCATGCATTTCTTTTCTAATGAATTAGGGACGGGGCTCGGCTTTGGCTCATGTTGGTGTAAATAATGTGCGATACCTCTTGGTTACTGGACCACAATCTGGGGTTTAGAACTGCATGCCCAGCGTGCGTGGACGAGAACTCCAAGAAGACTTGGACGAGTGCCAACCGAAGATGTGAGATTCGACGGTATGCAGGCGTGCACCACGGGTGCGTTCACATTTGAGTAGAATTCTTTTCGCGATGACACCATGTACGTGTACGGGTCTTTCTTTTTCTTCTTCAAAAACCCGGCTTAGGCTTCGGCTCCGGCTTCGTCTCTGTTATCCACAAGCTGAAAACACGGGTTCGACTTGGAGTTTCTTCGGATTCTTTTTTTTTCCCATTAGTAATTGAAAGACACGGCGTTTGATTGAACGAAGGTTAGGTACGATTTCAGCTCGCATATCTGTGTATGTATAACGAGGAGTGTGATTGTCACGTCAGCCCCATGTTTTCGGTAGCGCCTTTTTACTCCTCTCCCACAAATTCCGACTGAAGCGGCACCTCCTGTCCAGCTGTCGTCCCCGTTTCCTTAGCTGATCTATTCCCCCTCCCTCTCTCTCTCTCTACATTTCCCTCCTCTCCCGCTCACTCTCTCCCTCAAACGTTCTCTCTCTCCCTTACCTCTCTTCTCTCACACTCTCTCCCCTCTCTCTACCCTATCTCTCTACCCCTCTCTCTCCCCCCCTCTCTCTCTCTCCCCGCTCTCTCTTTCTCTCTCTCCCCTCTCCCCCTCCCTACCCCCTCTCTCTTTCCCGCTCTCTTTCTCTCTCTCCCCTCTCCCTCCTCTCTCTCCCTCACCCCGCTCCCTCTTTCTCTCTCTCCCCTCTACTCCTCTCTCCACCTCTCTCTCTTTCTCGTTCTCCCCTTCCCCCCCCCCCCTCTCTCTCTCTCTCTCTCTCTCTCTCTCTCTCTCTCTCTCTCTCTCTCTCTCTCTCTCTCTCTCTCTCTCTCTCTCACAACCCATCCACCTCCCCTCTCTCTCTCTCTCGCTCCTCTCTCCCTCCCTCCCTCTCTCCCCTCACTCTATCTCCCCTCTCTCCCTCTCTCCCCTCCCTATCCCTCTTCCTCTCCCTCTCTCTCCCCCTCTCTCTCCCTCTCTCTCTCCCTGTTTCTCTCACGCTCTCCCCCCTCTCCCTGTCTCTCTCCCTACGTCTCTCCCCCTCTCCCCCGCCCCCATCCGCACCCTGTGAAACCCCGAACTAGTGACCCGCCACGCGGTCCTGTCAATCCGCATTTTGCCCTTCTCCCTTTTCCAGACCGAAGCGGCTGTTGCCGGAAATTCTTCATCTCGTCTTTTAAAAGAAGAAAAACGTGAGAGAGAGAGAGAGAGAAAAAAAAAGTTCTTTTTTTGTATCCAACAGCGAAACAACGCCGTTATTTTTCATAATTATGGGAGGAGGGGGGGGGGGGGTGCCCGGCAATATTAGTTGCATCCGGATTGTAGCCCATCCACCGTGCTTAAAAAAAATACCACCACTATACTCAACAGCATCGCCTGCGTGGAAAAAGAAGGCGGAAAAACCCCATGTGGGTTCTCGAACACAACGTCTGCGTTTTGAACTTCGGAAACGTGTATTATACACTGTAGTTATAGGGAAAGTATTTCGTGAATGTGACACGGTCTCGGGCGGGGTCTTGGCCGCGGGTCGCGGGAAAGCTGGCCCGATCGATTGGGGCAGGGGGTGAGGAAGGGAGGGGAGGGGGAGGGGGGGGGGCTGATCGATTTGAAGCCTGACGGGAAGAGTTCTTGGACTTTTTTTTCATGCCGCGATTTGTTTTTCTAGGTCTGTGGTATGAAAAGAGGTAAGACGGGGTGAACTTTGGAGCTGAGGTTTTGGTGGGGTTGCTCTCCGATTTTTTTTTTCTTCAGAGGAACTGGAAGTTTTGGGAGGTTGACTGCCTGACCACTGAGAGTGGTTGAGGTCGGATGTCGAGGGCCTAACTAGGGCGAAGGTGAACCGTCCCGGGGTATCACTATCAGCCTCACTCTTTTTTTTTCTTTTTTTCTCGGACGAACAACATTCTGCGGCTGTGATGGTTAATTAGAGTCGGCTCAAAAAGTACATGTGCGACACCGAGAGGCCGCTGCGTGTTGCCTCTGCCACGGCGGTTTGCGGTGAGGGGATGGATAGGTGGAGAGAGAGAGAGGGAGGCAGAGGGAGAGGGAGAGGGGGGGAAGTGTGTGAGAGAGAGAGAGAGAGAAAGAGAGAGAGAGAGAGAGGGAGGGGAAAAGGGAGAGGGGGAGTGAGAAAGAGAGAGAGAGAGAGAGAGAGAGAGAGAGAGAGAGAGAGAGGAGGGGAAGAGGGAGAGGGGGAGCGATAGAGAGAGGGAGAGAGGAGGAGGAGAGAGAGAGAGATAGCGAGAGGGAGAGAGGACAGAGAGAGGAGGAGAGAGAGAGGGGAAGTGAGAAAGAGAGATTGAGAGAGGGAGAGATAGAGAGAGAGAGAGGAGTGAGAGAGAGGAGTGAGAGAGAGGGAGAGGGAAGTGAGAGATAGGGAGGGAATTGAGAGAAAGAGAGACAGAGAGAGGGGAGGGGAAGAGAGAGACAGACAGAGACAGAGGGAATTGAGAGGGGAGAGAGAGACGGGGAGGGAGAGAGAGGGGACAGAGGGAAGTAAGAGAGAGAGGGAGGGAATTGTGAGGGAGAGAGAGGGGATGGGGAAGAGAGAGAGAGTTAGAGACAGGGAGGGAGAGAGAGGGGGGGGGAGTGAGAGCGAGAGGGAGGGAGAGGGAAGTGAGATAGGGAAGTGGGAATGTTTAGGGAAGGGAAGGGGGGTCTTCTGTAAAAGCTCTTCCTCTCCAAATCAGAGCTTGTTGACGGGGCATGAGATGGGGTAGAGAGAGAGAGCGCAGATGGGCGGATTGCACTGGTGATTTATGGCACCTGTGCTCTTGTGAGCTCATTTCCGGTCATTACCCCACCACTCCATCAAGGAAGGGTGGGGAGAGAGGAAAGAGAGAGGGTGAGGGAGTGAGGGAGAGCGAGAGGGGGGTAGGGAGAGAGAAAGAGAGAGAGATAGAGAGAAAGAGAGAGGGGAGAGAGAGAGAGAGAGAGAGAGAGAGAGAGAGAGAGAGAGAGAGAGAGAGAGAGAGAGAGAGAGGCAAGGAGAGAGGTGGAGTGATGGGGAGAGAGAGCGAGAGGCAAGGAGAGAGGTGGAGTGATGGGGAGAGAGAGAGAGAGAGAGAAACAGTCTGGCTTTTACTGAGCGTGCGCTGCGGCGGCATCTAGACTCAGACTGCCATCAAAACACCAGACCCCCGGTATCCGAGGAATGGCACCTGGCATAAGGGGGGGGGGACTACGTGCCCCGTGAGCTTTTAAGCTCCCCACGCCGGAACCACAGGTGAAGCGGTCGATCCTTCCCACCCTCCCCCCCCTCTCCTCCTCCTCCGCTCACCCGCCACCCCTGCCTTTCCTTTCCTAAGGTGCAGGTCGAAGAGGAAGGGAGAGGGGGGGGGGAAACACGAGCAAGCGGCTGTCGGTCTTCGTTCGGGGTTTGCCCGGTCGGCTGCGGTGCGCCACGGCCGATTTGCTGGCGTGACGGCTAGCCCAGCGCGGGGGGGTTAACAGCGAAGCGCCTATAGCCGAACCACGCCTCGATCGCGGTCACCTGCATGTTCCGTGGAGTTCTCCTCCCTGACCCGTGGCCCCCCGTACACCCCGCGTCCGTCCCTCTCCAACCCGCCCACCCGCCGGCCGTCCGCCCTCCCTTCGTCTCGGACCATCGCTACACCTGTCTGCTCGGGTCACCTCCACGCCCTGTACCTCCCGCCCTCTGTCATTGTTTCTCCATATCAATATATTTTCTTTTTACGCCGTTGCCCCAATTCTGGATTTCTGGGAGGCAATTTGTTTTGTGGTCAACCTCTTTCTCTCTGTGTCTCTGTGTCTCTGTCTGTCGCTCTGTGTTATACCCTATCTCTCACTGGCTGGCATCTTCTCTCTCAGTCTCTCCCTGTCTTTCTCTGTCTCCCTATGTGACTTGCCATTTATCTCGTTGTCTCTCTGTCTCGTTCTGAATCGCTGTCTCTCGTTTCCACTAAGTTACTCTCCAACTCTGTCTCGCTCTATATGTCTCATCGTCTCTCTCATACCCCTACCACTCTGAGTCGCTGGGTGTGCCCCGTAACGCCGTTCATTTGTGGTCTAGGGGTGGAGACAAAATCACCACACGAACCGGATGGTCTCCCAAATGGAGCCCTTTCAGGTAAGTCGAAGTTTAAATAGCGATAAGAATCCTCTCGCTTGGGATTCGTGCGTGGCATTAGGCGAGTACCCCTCCCCTCCCCCTCTCCCCCCCCTCCCCTCCCCCTCCCCTCCCACTTGCACGGGACGTGACAGGAATAGTTTCCGTGGGTGTGGCCGCGCCGCGAACGTCCATTGTGTTTTGCCAGCGACGGAGGTAAATCGTGCTGTCCTTATGACCGAACGTGACTGGCATTATTGAAGGCCCAAAACAACATTGGGAAGATCGGAAAACATCGATGTCCACGGAATTCCTTCTAATTTGCACAGTTTGTAGATGGTCATGATATAATCCTCATGTTGAATTCTTACGGTCTGGGATGCTGTACTTCTCGAGAGATCTTCACTCAAACATCAACAAATAGCTTGTTACTCACGAGTAATTAACTACGGTGCTAAACCGTGACGGTTTTTTTCCTTTTGCTACTTTTTCAGATTACTATTTGAGCGAAAATCTTCGCAAGATTTCTTTTTTGGAATTTTTAGTGGTTTAACATACAAACTGTGGCAATCTTTTGACCTTTAGGAATGTTGTATAGGACCTTTAAACCACGGAGCTGATTAAACCATGTGTGCCGAGTCGACGCACTATTGCACTATTAGGATTCGTTCTGGGTGGACTGGATGGCTATTGTCACGGTGTTTTGTGTTCCCTGCCCATCCAGGAAGTGACTCGTGGCTATTGCCACGTGTTACTGTACGGTCTTCTCCACTTTCCTCGTTCTTGTTATTTTGTGTACGGCCTATCAATTATCAATCAGACCTAGCCATTCGCCTATCAGCTACCAATCAGACCTAGCCATTCACCTATCAGCTACCAATCAGACCTAGCCATTCGCCTATCAGCTACCAATCAGACCTAGCCATTCGCCTATCAGCTATCAATCAGACCTAGCCATTCGCCTATCAGCTATCAATCAGACCTAGCCATTCGCCTATCAGACCTAGCCATTCACCTATCAGCTACCAATCAGACCTAGCCATTCACCTATCAACTATCAATCAGACCTAGCCATTCGCCTATCAGCTACCAATCAGACCTAGCCATTCGCCTATCAGCTATCAATCAGACCTAGCCATTCGCCTATCAGCTATCAATCAGACCTAGCCATTCGCCTATCAGCTATCAATCAGACCTAGCCATTCACCTATCAACTATCAATCAGACCTAGCCATTCGCCTATCAGACCTAGCCATTCGCCTATCAGCTACCAATCAGACCTAGTCATTCGCCTATCAGCTATCAATCAGACCTAGCCATTCACCTATCAGCTACCAATCAGACCTAGCCATTCGCCTATCAGCTATCAATCAGACCTTCGCCTATCAGCTATCAATCAGACCTAGCCATTCGCCTATCAGCTATCAATCAGACCTTCGCCTATCAGCTATCAATCAGACCTAGCCATTCGCCTATCAGCTATCAATCAGACCTAGCCATTCGCCTATCAGCTATCAATCAGACCTTCGCCTATCAGCTATCAATCAGACCTAGCCATTCGCCTATCAGCTATCAATCAGACCTAGCCATTCGCCTATCAGCTATCAATCAGACCTAGCCATTCGGCTATCAGCTATCAATCAGACCTAAAGCTATTCGCCTATCAGTTATCAATAAGACAGCAATTCGCCTATCACAGTAGTTATAAATAGGACTATCTATATTCTCCTATCAAGTTATCAATAAGACCTAGCCATTCGCCTATCAAGTTATCAATAAGACCTAGCCATTCGCCTATCAAGTTATCAATAAGACCTAGCCATTCGCCTATCAGCTATCGATCAGACTTTTCCAATCGCCTATCAGTAGTTATAAAGAGAACTATCTATTCTCCTATCAATCAGCAATAAGACCTAGCCATTCGCCTATCAGTAGTTATAAATAGGACTATCTATTATCCTATTAATCAGCAATAAGACCTAGCCATTCGGCTATCAGCTATCAATCAGACCTAAAGCCATTCGCCTATCAGTTATCAATAAGACAGCAATTCGCCTATCACAGTAGTTATAAATAGGACTATCTATATTCTCCTATCAAGTTATCAATAAGACCTAGCCATTCGCCTATCAAGTTATCAATAAGACCTAGCCATTCGCCTATCAAGTTATCAATAAGACCTAGCCATTCGCCTATCAAGTTATCAATAAGACCTAGCCATTCGCCTATCAAGTTATCAATAAGACCTAGCCATTCGCCTATCAAGTTATCAATAAGACCTAGCCATTCGCCTATCAAGTTATCAATAAGACCTAGCCATTCGCCTATCAAGTTATCAATAAGACCCAGCCATTCGCCTATCAATCATCAATTTATTGCTCTATGATCGAACCTAACCCTTTGCCGACCAGTTTCAATCAGCCACTAAGAACGTCTCCCGAACATCCCGTACTACAAATCCTGCCTATATCATATTAAAAGGCCATTAGACGTGACTTGCCCGATATATTATGCATATGGAAGGCAAGCCTTTCTTTTCTTTTTTTGCCTCCTGTCTGTCAGACCCTCAGACTTGTACAAATAGACTGGACAGATTACAGTCTCGTGTTCTGGGTCTTCGGAAGTGAAGGATTACTCAGCCCGGACCAGAACAAGTGGGCGGCAACTTCGCTCATAAAAGGAGGGCGTGTACTGTTTACACACATTGTACATGTACACTGTATACATGTATGATAGATGTACGTGTCGTATATATTTTGCACTGCATTATAAAATAGTCATTATGATGTTTGTAGAGCAATCCATTTACATGAACAATCACACAGTCTGCATATGCGGTTTATAAATGTGCTTTTTCCATATAGATTAAAAAGCGCTAACATAAAACAGCATAGATTATATGCAGTAACAAAAATACAATTAGTATAGTCACAATTATCAAAGAACACGATCTGTGACTAAGAAAGAAAGGCATTTCACTTTTCTTAATGTTGAAAATGAATCAAAATGTTGCCTGTGTAGAAGGGAGTGAATTTAGGTGTGAAATTGAACCAGCCTTCGGAATCTGATTAAGCGCCATTTATTGCGTTACTGGCGCGTTCATCATGTGCGTTTGGCGGACCATTGACCAATCACTGACCATGGAAAATAAACGCGCGCGTTTGTGGCTTGAGGCAGAGTACCAGTCGACATAAAGGATACATTTTGTTATGCAGGGTACCAGCGATCACTCAAACTTCGAACCATAAACCGGGGTGTCATTACACATGTAAACCTCAGACAGCTTACCATTTGTTTGTGTGAAAGTCGCCCAACCCCCAAAGGCCACTCAACGTGAGGGCTAACAGTAATAAGGAGAAGAACCAGGAGCAAACTAGATCAGGAGGAAGAAAGATGAAGGTTTATGTTAGGTTTGAAGTTATAAGAAAGGGGGAAACAGGTTGCAGGTAGAGAATTCCATAGTGCAGTGCGCAGGAAGAAGCTAGAGAAGTACCGCTTAGTATCGGCTTTAGCTACCATAACTGCATATGAGCGCATATACGTGATAAGAAGCGTGTGGTACGAGCATTGGGACGATCTTGAGGGAACCAAGGCAGAAATGCCATTGGAGCATCGTCTACGGTAATATCTGTAGAATAAGGCCAGTGAGAGAGACGGTGTGATAGAGGTTATACCAACCACTTCACAATTTATTTTTGTTTGCATCCTAAAAGGGACACAAGATATAATACTCCAATGTCTCGGTTATTCTTAGCTAAGCCCGGGCAATCCTTAATCCTGGGATATTAATCCGATTTTGCATCATTCCCAATAGGACGGCGGGACTAATCTGCAGTGCCCGATGTTAATTTTGGCGCGTCTCCAATCTGTCACGACTCACACGCAGATACAAATTGACGTCACCGCGTCCATTATAGAAACAGTAGCCAGAATTCGGTCCGCCGATTAAATAAAGGACCTTCATCTTGCTTTGTTGTAATCATTTTCGTACATTTTCCCTGAAATTTTCCCTGAGGCTTATTTCTGAGAATAAATAACGGAATTGGGATTCGTTCAAGAGATTTTCATGGGAATGAAGTGACACAAACATTTTCAAAACTGTATTCTAATTTCTGACAATTATTGCTATTTATATAGCCCTTTGGATCACTCCTTCTTACTCTGCTGCGTAAATAATTTCTTTTTTTTTGCTACAGTAATGTAAATTGTTTCCCGTTAAAATTCTTCCCCATTTCTTTGATCTAAGAAGTAAGAGTGTCTGACGTTTTCGATCTCATAATAGCCACGAGCCAGTCTCAAAGGCGGAGTTCCACCTTGAAGAAAGTGCGGTTCCTCTACATTCCAGATTTATAAATTCCAAATCAGAATTTCAAATCCTAATTTAGGACGCCAGACGAACTATTCAGAATGCTCCTTCGGACTTGGAGAAAGGGCGGGTTCTCTTACTTTGAAATTAAACATTCTAAATCAGGTTTTAGTTTTTACCCATTCATCACCGACTTTGTATTCAATTCTCAATGCAAGATGATATTAATGTTAATTACCAAAATGTAATCTAAAAAAAATCTCTAAAAAACCTGAAAAACCGGAAATTAAAGCATATTCGCAAATGTTAAAATAATACAACATAGGCCTATGTGAATACATTCCAAGTGTGCAAAACAATTTTTGATATCTCTCCTGTGTCTTAGAATGAGGGTCCCATATTACCTGCGCAGACACTGTCCCATAGTGGCTTTAGTAATGAGTATGACGTCATACTTTCCCTTTAACTGCTATATTTGGATACAACATGGTGTAAATTGTAGCATTAACAGATAGGCCAGTTGTTACCTTTTCCAACAACTAATGTTTCTTTTGAACGGCTTTAGTCATCTTTATGAAAATTATGTAAATGGGCTTAATGGTCCCATATTACTTGCACTTACCCTAATGCACGCAACGATGATCTACAATGGGTACCCTTTTTGAGGAATTTATGTAGGAGCACAAATTAGCGGCGTCTCCGAGGATAATGAACACCAAGCGAATATTCCTCTTTGAATCAAGAGGAGAGAGGTGAGGGAGTGGAGGAGGGTGGCTATTTTTCTTTCAGCAATCCTTGACGTCATCGGCTCTGGAACGTCTTATGATTTCATCGGACATCCTGGATGTCTCGCTGGGTAAACAGCTCAATCTATCTTCCTGATTAGTATTTGTCCCCCCCCCCTCTTCCCTTCTCCCCCTCCCCCTTTTCGCCTCTCTGTTATTTCTGAGAAGCATTATATACTTGCAAGCGGTCCACATGGCTGGCTGCAATGTTTTTGGCAGCGGACGGAGATGGGATGAAGTGTTTTCCAGCAAATTAGCGGCCACTAATGAGGTGGATCCGCCCGCGCACACGACTGCCTCCACGGATGCAGTTAGTGTAGATACCAAAGATCCTATAGCGCGCGGTTCGCGCAAGATAGCCTACTCTTGCGAGATCACATCGCAGTCTGCATGAAGTACGCACTGGACGCCATTTTTAGTAAGCAAAGTCGCACGCGTGCGCTCCATCGCGTGGTCACATCGCATCAAAAGTTATCACATTCTGTGTACGCATCCAATGTTGTATCCTTGTCACTGTTTGTGACTTTCCCGCTTCACTACCGGAGCACCGAAAGCAGACGACAGAGGACTCCGTTGCTTACTAAAATGGCCGCCGAGGGACACCTTTTGCGCAGAGTAGGCTATCTTGCGGCGCTTCGCGCGCTATAGGATCTTTGGTGTATACGCATGTGGAGGGGTACTACTGCGTGTGCGAATTGGTATCTTTCGATGGCGAGCTGCGAAGAGAAGCGAGGTTATAATTATGATATAGAACCGAACGTCCCGTCTGTCCGTCCGTCCGACCGTCCGTCTGTTCGTACGTCCACATGAAATGTCCCATAGTTGTTGAGCGCATACATTTTTGTACTGGCACAATAATTATGATTGATGATCAATCTCATTTTATTCCGTTACACATTCAGCTGTCTGTAAAAGGCCCTATGCAACATTGGTAATGGTCAAAAGATTGCCACAGTCTGTGTGTTAAACCATTTAACATTCCAAAAAAGAAATCCTGCGAAGGGTTTAGGTCAACTAGCTCAAATGGTAATCTGGGAAAGTAGAAAAGGGCAAAACGGTTTATGCACCGTTCTGTAGTGTAAGAAATAGTTCATTAGTATTACTCGCGAGTAATAAACTATTTGTCGATGTTTGAGCGAAGATTTCTCGAAAAGTACAGCATCCCAGACCGTACTAAGATCAATCTTCATTGATCATCTAGATTATTGATCATCTACATCTACAAACTGTGTTAATTAGAAGGAAATCTGTAGACATCGATATTTTCCGATTTTCTCAATGTTGTATTGGGGCTTTAACCTGGACGATGATTCATTGTGGTTAATTATTAGGAAGGGAAAATGCTGAAGATTTATTGAGAATATAGTCTTGACCGCAGTACATGTCTACATGCCTACTCAGTCTCCTTCATGGATGATGTTAAATCAATTAGTTTCAGGTTGTCCCAATGGCCGCCCATAAACCACCACCCAAAAAAGTGATAATTCTCAACTTGGGAACCCGCAGTCCTCTCACCCGTGCACGGATATAGGCCTGTACACAGGCATGGTGTTTTAGCATGGTGATAGGCCTATCCATCCAACGCCACCCCATTCCCCCTTCAGTACTGGAAGAATACTCTTTCGTGTTCATCAAATGGACCGAGAAAGGTAGTTATCCGCTTCCAGTCGGTTCCCATTCAGAGTTTGTGGGTCCCGCGGATCTATGCTTGGATTGTTGCCATTGTTTTCGCACCTTCCATGGAAAGTCGGGGGGCCTCGCCCGAACAAAGCACAGGATATGACACCGGGCTGGAACAGGAGGGGAGGGGGGGAAAAAATTCTTGAATTACTTTCTTTATGAGAAATGTACACAGGGCGGTGGTTGGTAATTATCCATGCGTGATCTGTAACGAGCAACTCTCGCTTCCTGTACATGCACGCCTATAGGTCGCCCTCCCCTCCCCCTCAAAAAACACAACAACAGCAACAACCCAACAACAATAACGAGAAAAATGACTTAACAGAAAGTATTAAGCCCGAGTCACACAATAGAGGGGGAGTGAGCCGCAATGCCGTTGTATATTCTTGGGTAAACGTAGTCTGAATATTCGGACTACCCTTCTATAACGGCATTCTAAATATCAACAATGGACCTTTCCCATGAAATATGCAAATTAGACCTAACGCATAAGCTTAACTAAATTGGTGGGCAAGCGGGCTGCCAACCAATCATAGTTTTCCACGGGCGTGCGCGCGTTCCTTCTCACTAGCTGTTTGGCGTGCGGTCATTGGCTGTTTAGCATCTCCTGCGCGCGTATTTCGAAACCTGCACGCAACGCGCACTCGTTTGCCCACCAATTTATTAAAGCGCATGCGCCAGCTCTTATTTGCATATTTCATGGGGAAGGTCCATTACGAGGGCCTTTCGATCCTTCTTGTTAACGTATTGCAGAGCTCTAGTACCGCCTGTGCTATCCAGCCCTTATGTGGAGGTCTTCCCAAACAGTCAACTAGAGTTGCCATCAATTGACTATTTTGGAAGACCCTATCTCATCCTATGGCCTGGATAGTTCAGGTTGTAGAACTAGAATGCCGGTGCGTTAATCCAGAACCTCGGTTTTGAAATCAAACCTTTGATCACCACTCCAAAGTTACTGAACTGAAACTTCAATACAAAAAAAGGAAAAAAATAAATAAATAAAAATTGTTGAAACTGTTCACTGAGAAGTTCCGAGTCAGTTTTTCCTTCAGGGCCTTTGTTTGATGTCTTTGAAATCAACTAACAATAAGCACTGTCGTATTTCAGTCCTTGCCAACTTCCTCGCGAGTACCAATTAGTGGTCCCTTCCCGTAGAAAGAAAGATCAAGTTCAAACAATTCTGAATGCTGAATGGGGGGGGGTGACAACGTTCATAAAAATCGATGATTTATGTCCGATCTTCCGTCCTAATTTTTTTTTCGACGACCTTGTTCGGCAGTGGAGAATAGATTATACTAATGGGTTTTCCCTCCGTTTTCACTGCTGTACTTTTATTCTGATTGTATAACACGGATTGAAATTGCCGATTGCTCTCAAAATTGCCTTCGCGGTCCCCCCCTCGCCCCCCGCCTTCTATTCACGTCGTCGTTGGCTATTGTTCCGAAATAAAGAGAGAAAACCGCTCACACAAAACCTGGAAGTTCATTTCCCACGACGACCATTCGTCTGACGGTTTTTTTTCCGTTGCCGCGTCCAATTTTGCAAGTTCAGTTTCTTTCCAGAGTTGACCCGCGTTTTAACTCGCTGTTGATCCGGACAGCCTTCATGCACCAATGAGCAAAGCTGTTTCCTCTAAACCCCACCCCCCCCCCCCCCACACACACACACAATAATTTATATGATTGAACGCACAGATTATTTTCTATCAGAGAGGTAGGCCTCTTTTTAAGAGGTGGTGAATTAACATGCGCGTGTAAGATACAATAGGCTAGGGCGAGAGGAGAGGCGGCGAGACAGAGATACAGAGATGAAAAGAGACAGATATTCGAGATACATTCGAGAGACAGAGACACATGACAGATACAGATAGGCCTATATGAGAGAGACAGATACATGCGTGAGACAGATACATGCGTGAGACAGATACATGAGAGACAGATACATGACAGACAGATACATGAGTGAGACAGATACATGAGAGAGACAGATACATGAGAGAGACAGATACATGAGAGAGACAACAGATACATGAGAGAGACAACAGATACATGAGAGACAGATACATGAGAGAGACAGATATATGAGAGAGACAGATACATGAGTGAGACAGATACACGAGAGACAGATACATGAGAGACAGATACATGAGAGAGACAGATACATGAGAGAGAGATACATGAGAGAGAGATACATGAGAGAGACAGATACATGAGAGACAGATACATGAGAGAGACAGATACATGAGAGACAGATACATGAGAGAGACAGATACATGAGAGACAGATACACGAGAGACAGATACATGAGAGACAGATACACGAGAGACAGATACATGAGAGACAGATACATGAGAGAGACAGATACATGAGAGACAGATACATGAGAGACAGATACATGAGAGACAGACACATGAGAGACAGATACATGAGAGACAGATACATGAGAGACAGATACATGAGAGACAGATACATGAGAGAGACAGATACATGAGAGAGCGGATACATGAGAGACAGATACATGAGAGACAGATACATGAGAGAGACAGATACATGAGAGAGACAGATACATGAGAGACAGATACATGAGAGACAGATACATGAGAGACAGATACATGAGAGACAGATACATGAGAGACAGATACATGAGAGACAGATACATGAGAGAGACAGATACATGAGAGACAGATACATGAGAGAGACAGATACATGAGAGACAGATACATGAGAGAGACAGATACATGAGAGAGACAGATACATGAGTGAGACAGATACATGAGAGACAGATACATGAGAGAGAGATACATGAGAGACAGATACATGAGAGACAGATACATGAGTGAGACAGATACATGAGTGAGACAGATACATGAGTGAGACAGATACATGAGAGACAGATACATGAGAGACAGATACATGAGAGAGACAGATACATGAGAGACAGATACATGAGAGAGACAGATACATGAGAGACAGATACATGAGAGACAGATACATGAGAGAGACAGATACATGAGAGACAGATACATGAGTGAGACAGATACATGAGAGAGACAGATACATGAGAGACAGATACATGAGTGAGAGATACATGAGAGACAGATACATGAGAGACAGATACATGAGTGAGACAGATACATGAGAGAGACAGATACATGAGTGAGACAGATACATGAGAGAGACAGATACATGAGAGAGACAGATACATGAGAGAGACAGATACATGAGAGACAGATACATGAGAGAGACAGATACATGAGAGACAGATACATGAGAGACAGATACATGAGAGAGACAGATACATGAGAGACAGATACATGAGAGAGACAGATACATGAGAGACAGATACATGAGAGAGACAGATACATGAGAGACAGATATATGAGAGACAGATACATGAGAGACAGATACATGAGAGACAGATACATGAGAGAGACAGATACATGAGAGACAGATACATGAGAGACAGATACATGAGTGAGACAGATACATGAGAGACAGATACACGAGAGAGACAGATACATGAGAGACAGATACATGAGAGACAGATACATGAGAGAGACAGATACATGAGAGAGACAGATACATGAGAGACAGATACATGAGAGACAGATACATGAGAGAGACAGATACATGAGAGAGACAGATACATGAGAGAGACAGATACATGAGAGAGACAGATACATGAGAGACAGATACACGAGTCCCGCAAAGCGCCTCCTTTGAGAGACAGATACATGAGAGAGACAGATACATGAGAGACAGATACATGAGAGACAGATACATGAGAGACATACATGAGAGACAGATACATGAGAGACAGATACATGAGAGACAGATACATGAGAGAGACAGATACATGAGAGACAGATACATGAGAGAGACAGATACATGAGAGACAGATACATGAGAGAGACAGATACATGAGAGAGACATATACATGAGAGAGACAGATACATGAGAGAGACAGATACATGAGAGAGAGAGAGAGAGACAGATACATGAGAGACAGATACATGAGAGAGACAGATACATGAGAGAGAGATAGATACATGAGAGACAGATACATGAGAGAGACAGATACATGAGTGAGACAGATACATGAGAGAGACAGATACATGAGAGACAGATACATTATACATGAGAGAGACAGATACATGAGAGAGACAGATACATGAGAGACAGATACATGAGAGAGACGGAGATATTGAGTGAGGGAGGATGAGACAAGGAGACAGACAGATAGGGATAGAGAGTCTAGGCAGAGACAGGCAGACATTGGGAGGGAGAGACGGATACACAAACATAGATAAAGAGGGGGAGGAAGATACAGACAGACAGATAGATTGAGAGAGAAAGAGAAAGTGGGTGAGAGAGAGGGAAAAGGAGAGAGACTGGGACAAATGTTTAGACGAAACCAAGACAGACAGAGATAAAGAGAGCAAGGGACAGAGAGAGACGGGCAGACGGATAGACGCAGAGAGGGAGAGACAGAAAGAGACAGAGAGTGTGACAGAGAGGCAGGCAGGCAGGCAGACAGAGGGAGACAAAGTGACAGATATCGACACACAGAGAGAAGGAGGCGCTTTGCGGGACTCGTACCGGAAAGTGCACCGTCCTGTTTCGGGTTTTTTTTTTTTTAATAGGCGCGTATGCGTAGAAGCAACTGATATCTGGTTTATACATCGCACGCCCTTTGAAAATAAGGCCCTCTCGTGTCTTCCTCTCTCCGGTAATAAGACACTTGCTTGTACTTCTGTGGACTAAATCCGGATTTGTCTCTCTTCCCAACCACCCCCCCCCCACCAACTCCGTCTGCAGAAGGCGAGCCATTCGGGCCAATTAGTCTGCAGCTTTTCATTCCATGGTAGTTTGTGGTTGTGTGGGTGGGTTGTTTTGTTGGCTAGCGACCGTCTACTGTCTTCTTCTTGGGTGTAAAGGAGAGGGGGGGGGCTAAGGGACGACGATTAGAAAACTTCTCCTTTTTTTCTCTCGACGATATTCTTCTAGAATATGGAGCTTGTACTGCTGAATATTGGCCTGTAAATTGCTCTAAATCTTAAAGGCCCAATACACCACTGGGAAGATCGGAAAGTATCGATGTCCACATGTTTTCCTTCTATAATTTATACCGTTTGTAATTTACCCCTCACTCTCTCCCTCTCTCTTTCTCCCTCCCTCTCCCTCAACCTCTCTCTCTCTCAACCTCTCTTTCAACCTATTTCTCTCAACCTCTCTCTCTGTCCGTCTATCTCTGTCTCTCTCTCCCTCTCTCTCATCCTCTCTCTCTCCCTCTTTCTTTCTCTCCCTCTTTCTCTCTCTCATCCTCTCTCTCCCTCTCTCTCTCTCATCCTCTTTCTCTCTCATCCCCTCTCCCCCTCTCTCTCATCCTCTCTCTTCCCTCTCTCTCATCATCACTCCCTTTTTGTCTCGTCCTTTCTCTCCCCCTCTCTCTCATCAGCTCTCTCTCTCTTTCTCTCTTTTTCTCTCATCATCATCTCTCTCTCATCCTCTCTCTTCCTCTCTTTTTCTCTCTCATCCTACCAATCTCTTTCTTTCTCTCATCATATCTCTCTCTTTCTATCTCATCCTCTCTCCCTCTTTCTCTCTCATCCTCTCTCTCTCTCTCCCTCTCTCTCTTTCTCTCTCATCCTCTCTCTCTTTCTCTCCCACCGTCCCTCTCTCTCACCCTCTCTCTTTCTTGCTCTCATGCTCTCTCTCCCACCCCTTTCTCTTTCTCTTTCTCTCTCTTTCTCTTTCTCTCTCATCCTATCTCTCTCCCTTTATCTCTCTCTCCCCTCTCTCTCCCCCTCTCTCCCTCTCTCATCCTCTCTCCCTCTCTCTTTCTCTCTCATCCTATCAATCTCTCTCCTTTTCTCTCTCATCCTCTCTCTCTCTCTTTCTTTCTCATCATATCTCTCTCTTTCTATCTCATCCTCTCTCCCTCTTTCTCTCTCTCATCCTCTCTCTCTCTCTACCTCTCTCTTTCTCTCTCATCCTCTCTCTCTCTTTCTCTCCAACCGTCCCTCTCTCTCACCCTCTCTCTTTCTTGCTTTCATGCTCTCTCTCTCTCTCCCCACTCTCTCTCCCCCTCTCTCCCTCTCTCTTTCTCTCTCATCCTATCTCTCTCCCTTTCTCTCTCTCATCCTCCTCTATGCTCTCATTTCGGCCTCCGGGGGGCGTTGGACAAACACACTAGCGGCGATGATGTCTCCGCGGTAGACTGGAGTACTTAATCGCGGCTTCATTACGAAATGCTATCCCTGCTGCATGTTGCGCAAGGGGATATGAGTGGGCAGGGTAGGGGGGTTGAGGATGTGGGACGACATAAAAAGTAATCAGTCCGATGGTCTGGGATTGTTGGCGGTCGTGGTGGTGGTGGGGGGGGGGGTTAGTTTGAAGTTACCAACGGTTGTCGTACATTCGAGGCTATACTGGAAGGCTCGGACTTTGCTCGCGTAAACATGCACAGCACTCGGGAAATTGCGCAACCTTGCCCTTTCCAACTTCAACCTCCCCCACTCCCGCCGCATCCATCTCTGCCGATTACTAAGAATATACGTCCGGGTACATCGACCAGATAATAAGGAAACCCTCTCTCTATCTCTCTATCTCTCTTCCTCTTCCTCTTCCTCCTCTTGATCTTTCCTGCGTGCTCGATTGCTTGTCGGTAACCAATCACTGCCGTAAAGGTCAGTATCTCTCCAAGGTTTTTATTTCTTTCAATGAACAACAAGAAACAAATCAGCGATGTACATGTATACCCGAAATTGAAAAAAAAACATGTTTACGAATTGAAGTGCGAAACGGTGAAGATGAGAGACACGGTCGGGCACTTTCCTCTCTCAAGGAAGTAGGCTGCAAGTTGCATTTTAACTTGTTTTAACAACGGACAGGACTGTTTTGGAAGGTCACCATCTACAAGGGTAGCTCAGATAGTAAGAGCGATGGTACCCAAAACCAGAGGTCTCAGGGTCAAGTCCCGCTCCGGTCAATGTTTTCTTTGCCATAAAAATTATTATTTCAGGTTTTTTTTACAGCGATGTAGAAACGTGATTGTTTTTTTGTTCCAATCGGAAATGCACTGCTTTGAACGATGATTTTTAAACGGCGAATTTTCACGACTTGGGAATTCGACAACGTCGATACCGTCTTTCAGCTTCGATTTGCTGCATCCCCCATCATACATACTGCACCGAGCGGGTATATACCCCCCTTCTGTCCTATAGCTCGCGTTGGCAAATATGTGGGATGCACAGGCTTTAGGTAATCACGAGAAAACAAATCTGTGTCAAGCAACTCGGGAAAAAACAAAGGCGACGGTCTGACAACACAGTGTGCAGAGTGTTCGTGCGTGTACTTCACTCAAGGTTGGGGCTGCACGATCGACCGCACGTGAACGTGTGCACATGCTATTACGTCATCAACATGCTATTACGTCATCAATATGGCGACGACGTAATTCTGGATGAAATTCGGTGGGATTTGTTCATGAAATCAAGTGAAAAAGGGGCAGGTTTGCGTGTATTTTAGAAGATTTGTTTTCATACATCCGGAATTAATTCAGATATTAGTCACTCTGATAGCCGACTGTGCTTACCCTTTAAAGATTGAACGAATCGCGAAGGGTGAAAACCCTCTGTGTACTACGGCCTGTTCTGAACGAAATTGGTTACAATGTCAGGATGTACAGTCTTTATTACGATTTAGAAAACCTGGAGAAATGTTATGTTTTTGCCATTCGAAACAGTGCGGCTTTGGAAAGGAGAAATTTAATAACAGTACCTTTGATTTGCTTTGCTTTTGTCAGGACTTATGGTACTCTGTTCTTTAAAAAGAACGTTTGAACAATCGAAAAAATACACATTTCCTGTCCGGATTTTAATTAGAAGTTTAACTTAATAATAATAATAACATTTTGTATTTGTATAGTGCTTAATGTGTTCAATACATTATTTTTATGTTCACTAATTTGAAGATTTATATGCAGAAATGTTACAAACTCCTTGCTTACTTAATTGCAAATCTCAAAAAAATGGAGAGCTATGACGTTTCGAACCCATGCAGTAGGATGAACAGTATTTTGATTTTTTTTGGTGCTGTTTTACAGGAATTGCAAACTCCGTACTGTCTCAAAATCAAATCCCTCTATGCTCAAAGTCAACCGATCAGAGATAGGCCTATGAAGGTTTGGAGGCCCTGCGTCACGACCTAGTGGGCCCCGACGTTTCGATCCTAGCAGATAGGCATACACTTGCTCAAAGGCACATTTTGAGGTGGAATTAACGTTTAAGGGTCAATGCAATAAATGGCACATTCAAGTTCATTTTCTGCTGTCATCTAGGGATCTGAAGTGTACTGACATATTGGCAAGCTTCTTTTTCTTAGTGGAGTCAGAAATTGGTCATCTTTCTTACCTTTAAAATATCCTTATAAAAATGAGGGCGCTATTGTAATGTCATGCCAGGAACCCACAGTTTAAAAAAAACCCATTACCTTTCAATGATTATGAAGCACATTTTGGCAGTAGATCAACAGGTTTAGGGATAGGTCTTCAGGAAAAAAACAGAAATTTCCAGAAACTTGTGTACACAACCAATGGAGTTTCTGTTGCATGATCCTGTGATGACATCATAAATTTGCTGATGAATATTGAAATTCCCATCTGCATAAAAACTTAAAACTTGCAAATACACTCTCAGAATGAGTGTTAAAAGCAATTTGGTTTTTAGCATCATTGCAAAACAGTTCTAAAGTGTGGATTTTAAGTGATAACAAAATTATTTCAGAGACCCTTTAATTCGGCCGGCCGGGCAGCCACAAGTGACTACGTGATCTTCCTCCCTGACCGTACATGGCATTGTTCCCTCTCTGGCCAGGTGCGTACAACTAGATCGCCTTCCCAATTCCCCCTACATCCCACCTCACCCCTCCCCCCCAAAAAAAAAAAAAATTCTTTTGTGTCTTAAGTGAGCCCGGCATAGTGTACTGGGGTAATCGATCGCTTTGCACAGAGCAGCTAGCTCTATATGCTTTGCGTACACAAAAAAAACACAAGCAAACAGCATTTTGTGGTTCACCCCAACCAACTTGGGAGTTGAGAAAAAAAGGGAACCGCAGTTGTCTCATCGTGCTCGGCTCAGAACCGCTGAAAAGGAGGAGAAGGGTCACTTTTTTGTGTGCGGCAAGATTTAGAGGGTTACCGCATAACCCCTTTTTTCTCGTACACGTCGATATGAATGGGCTGAGTGGGATTTCCGATTTGTCCGTCTTCCGTACTTCCTGTGTGGTGCCGCCCGGGCTCAAAGAGGTTTTCAAAGAGACCACCCCCCCCCCTCCCTCAACAAAAGTTTGAAAAAAATATCTGGGCAATATTAAACTACCATTTTGATCGGCACTGATCTGAAGGCCAACTGTCGATGTGATTTACAAGGCCCGACGTTTCGATCCCAACAGACCCTTACCCATAGGACTAGGCCTAGTCCGAGAAAGGTCCTGTGCAGCTAGATCATGTAGTAGAAACGTCAGGCCTAGCAAATTGGGCGCGAATCTAGTGCCTTGTGGAGACCTAAGACAATAGGTTGAATAGGTTTCCACAGGGAAATTGTAAAGGTGTATAGCACTTGCGAAACTGATTTTTGGAAATAACTCAACACCGGGGAAATGGTGATGGGTAAAAATGTGTCGCAAATTGAAGTGTTATATATAAAGGGACATACGGTCCAATTTTTTACCCATGAAAGTGAATGTGGCTGAAATGGGAGCATTTTTAAAGCATCGCTTCTCACGTGGTTGTATTGTGCATGAAAACAAAAGCCATGTCTCCACAAGGATACACAAATTGGTATGCCTGTGGAGATCTGTGTAATGTAATGATTTCGGTCATGTCAGTCAGGAAGCAGTTTGCAACTTTTTTTGGTATGATGACCAAGACAGACGGGGAAATAAAGACTGACTGGCGCCCCAGGCCAGTTAATAGTAGACCATAGTAGACCATTGAGTAGGTCGCCAATTTAAAGGCCCAATACAACACTGGGAAGATCGGAAGACATCGATGTCCACAGATTTCCCTCTAATTTACCCAGTTTGTATTGCAGATGGTCATAATAGAATCCTCATGTTGAAATCTTACGGTCTGGGATGCTGTACTTTTTGAGAAATCTTAACTCAAACATGGACAAATAGTTTATTACTCGCGGGTCATAAACTGTTTCTTACACTACAGAATGGTGCATATACCGTGACGGTTTTTTTTAACCCTTTTCTACTTTATCAGATCATCATTTGAGCTAAAATCTTCGCAGGATTGCTTTTTGGGGATGTTTCATGGTTTAACACACAGACTGTGGCAATCTTTTGGCCTTTACCAATGTTGTATAGGGCCTTTAACTCAGAGCCCGTGCAGTTCAGGTTTGGTAGAATCCCGGTACGTAAAGCCATAGCTCCCGGGGTTCAAATCCCGCCACTGTCCAATTGTCTTGTAATTTCCACAAATGAATTGGAGGATAAAGATAGTTGACTATTTGGGCCGGCTGACATCTATGTTTTCTTTTAAGGGCTGGATAGCTCAAGGGGAAAGAGCACTGATAGGCAAAACGAGAGGGCCCGGATTGAAGTCCTGATTCAGTCAAAGTATCCTTTGCCATTTAAAAAAAATGGCTTCCATAGACACTTTAGAAATTAAACTCGAAACCCCCACCCCCTCCCCCCAAAAATGCAAGGTTTCCTATTTCGAATATGTTGTTTACTTTCTCAGATTCCAACCAAGTGTTTTGATTTGAAAGGCCTAAGAATGAGACTTCGGTGAATACCGGAGATTTGGACCCAAGGTTGGACCTGGCTAGTGCACAATAGAACTGGGGGACAAGGGACACGGTATGTACCTGTATAGAGTCGACGTTTGGGTTGTATAACCATAGAGCTCTATGGTATAACTGCACCATGGTCTGCGCATAACTATTTAGCGTGTCAATCAAACCGCGAGGCCCATTATCGTCGAAGGGGATTTTTTTTTCCATTCTCATCGCGCCCGTTCCCCCGTGGGGCGTTGAGTGATTACGTCACCAGTCGTCCTTGATTTATCAGCACCCCCCCCCCCCTCACCCCTTCCTATTTCGAGGTCCAGTTTCCCTCCAATACCCCCCCCCCCTGAAAATTCTAATCTCGTGGTTTGTTAGCAGACAACCGCAGGAATATCCCCCAAGAGTCGCTCGCTGAAAGAGGACGTCATATAGGAAGTGGGTTTGGGGAAGCGGATGGCGATGTGGAAAAGGGGATTTTCTTTTTCTTTCTTTTTCCCCCTCGGATTTTGAGTTAAATAAAGACGATCTTTATTTAGGTCTTTCTGTGGTTTGTTAGATTTCTAAAAGTGGAAGCATTACATAAATACATATCATAAGTTGTTAGGGAGCATTTTAGATTCCAACGATTTTCAGCTGTATTCTCTACTACTCTTTACATTGAGGTACTTCCATGCATACAGCAAACTATGCTCCATGGTCTTTAGTGCTACCGATGACGTAGTTGTGGCTACAAAAGCTCATGCAGTCTCGGTGCTACATCATTCTGATGAGTTACTCATTGCTACAGGAGTACAGAAGCTCATGCGTCCCTATACCTCGTTAGTCTTCATTAAGTGCTGCTACATCTGAGTATAGTTGTTACCTCAAGGCTCAATAGCCCATAGCCTCATGTACAGTATCTCCGTAAAGTAGTTGTTACTTCTAAAAAGAAAAAAAAGTTCATGCAGTCTCTACCCCAACATTAGTCTCAACATACTAAAGGCTGTAGTGGTGTAGCATCTAAGCCTATTTCATTTCTTTTGTGCTTTCCGTTCCGCGACAGACTATTTCAGAATAAAAAGTTACATAAGAACCAAATGGGAGAGTCGTTTCGGTCAAGTGTTTGTTTTGAGGCGAAGACTCAACGGCAAGATTTGGGGATTCGAGAACGAGCGAGAGGGATATGGCACGCACGGACGGGCCGTCCGAGACCTCCGTGGCTTTTAGTTTAGTATAGGTGGCTGGATGGTTCGGCACCCCGACAGCGAGCTTACGAGCTAGCTAACGCCCGAGGGGGTCTATACACGCCGGTCTTCCCTCAACACCGCGCGGGAAGTCCCGGTGTCGTCGCTCTCTGAAGGATTTTGTTTACGCCTACATGTACTGTGCATATTCTTCCAGGGAACCGTGGAAGCTGCCTGGTACAGCCAACAGCTAGTCGGAGTCTTCAGTTTGTACGGGCCTTGCGATGGAGGTGGTAAAATAAGATAAGATCATACCCCCTCTCTCCCTTCTTCCGAAAGTACCTAGTTCCATTCGACTTTTCTCCTCAGTCCACCATCCATGCAATTAATCATGTTTTTTGTATTTATTTTTTTACAACGGCCTACCACTATCAGTACCAGCCTACAGATGGCCAAACTCGTTGGACCAGCCTTCTTCAACCGTCACCCCCCCCGTCCTCAACCCCTCCTTCTGACCCAGGCCAGACCTTCGATCCGTATCGATTTTTTTATTTCCGCCCACCCCCCCCCTTTCCAAAAAAGGATTTGGGCCGGGGCACACAAAGGAAGGAACAAGCCCCCGCCGAGTCCTGGAGAGGGGGAACAGGGGTCCATCACCTCTTGAACATCAAGTGCAGTCAGGGTAAGGGCTCTACTGAAGGCTGAACTCCACCCCCCCCCCCCCTTCCCCCCTCCCTACTCTTGCAACAAAAGGGGCTACTTCATGACTGAGCAGAGTCGATTAACCTGTGTTGGGTGTTGCTGCAAAGGGGGGGGGGTATCCACTCGCCCCACAACGAGGCCGTATAACGACCATTGACGCGTAGCCAATCGATATTCTAATTCGTTTCTTTTTTTCATGGTGATGATATACTCACTAGCGGGGGGATAACAAGCTCTCCTCTTTTTAATAACAAGAAAAGAAGAAGAGGGAGAGAGAGTGAGAGTGAGTTTGCGAATTGAGCCGGGGGAGACCGGGAGGGATTTCAACGGTCGCTTGTGCTTGGAGGCTGTTGTTGTTGTTGTCGTCGCCGGCGAAAGAGGAAACGAGCGATTGTCGCCGGATGCGGTTGAATTGGATTGGTTTGGGACGGGTTTTTTTGTGTGTGTGTTCTTCCATGGTTCTTCCTCCCATCAAACTGCTCCCCCACACGCAAGACAAGAAAGGGAGTCCTTCCTGCAAGACATAACACCTCTGTGAAGGCTTTATCCTTGGGCGGTGGTGGGGTGGTGTGGTGGGGGGACATCAAAGGGGGAAAGGAGGAACGGTAGAGTGTGGTCGGGGCACGACAAGCTGCAACACCTTTTTGGAGGAGCGCGGTGAGCTGAGGGAGATGGACAGTGCATGCGCCCTTGCCGTGCGTGGGCTGTGTATGAGGTCGGCTGTCTTCGGGAGACTCCATAAATCTCGCCAACGTCCCGTCTCTCTCTTCGTCCTCACGGTCTCCTTGCCCATTGTGCCGAGGGGTTTGGGGCGCCTCGTCTGACGGTAACAAAGACCATCTCTCTCCCCTGCACCCCCTCTCCCCCCCCCCCCCCTCAGAAAAAAATGAGGGTTAATGAAATGCTTCCTGGCAGACGGGCCTTCAGCCTCAATTGCTCGCCGGCTCATTCTGAACGTAGAGGAAGGCTGCCCGCTAACCGAGATGTTTGCTGAGGCCGGACGACTGCTGTGCCGAGGGTGACCCCCCCAAAAAAAAAAAAAAAAAAAAACCTCTCCCCAAGGAGACAGAGGCGAGGGAGCGAGTGAGAAGAGAGAGAGGAGAGAAGAGAGAGAGAGAAATCTGTGGACCGACTGGCGGTTGTCTGTGGATTTTACACCCATCATCGGGGAGTTATTACGATCATGGGCCGTCGCTCCACCACCAAGTGCGCCGTGCTAGCTCCCGTGAAGCCCGGCCAGGGCACGACTCCGACTCCGCATCGCGCCTCCCCGTGCTGGGCCGGAGCCACGATGAAATCCGCCAGACCCATCCACGAGGACGCCGGCGAATACGTGGAAGTGGTATGTATAGGCCCTAATTTGTCATATTGTTACCCCATTTCAGCAACAGAACAAATTTGGAATCGAATTTATTGGCTTCGAAATTGGGTTTTCGACTCTTGGCTTCAAAAACAAATCTTCAAGAGCCACACGGATCCCCTTGATTTCTTCTTCTTGCGTATGACTATGAGGCAAGCAGCAATTAGAGGTGCTGCTGTCTCAAGTTGTTGTCGTTCGCCTGGGCTCAATCAGAAGAGCGAGACCAGTTGCCAGGGCCCAATACCAACTATTGGAGGTCGACAACATGGGCCCCACAGATGAATCTTTTTCTTGCGTATGATGGAAGCAGCAATTAGAGGTGCTGCTGTCTCAAGTCGTTGTCGTTCGCCTGGGCTCAATCAGAAGAGCGAGACCAGTTACCAGGGCTCACCACGGATCCCCCACCTCCTATCCCATTTGGTGGTAGACTATATACCTGCATGTTAGTTCAGGCATGGAGGAAGAAAAGATGTCTCCATCCATGGTTCTGGATGGAGTCTTCTGGTTACTAAGGGACACTTCGGTCCATTTCCGCTTTCTCCTTGAATGAATTCATTATGCCTGTTAGGGTTGAAACAACGATATGCCCTGGGAAAATTTTGGTGTTTGTTCTAATCGTAATAATTAAGTCATTCAAAATTGTCGTTCGCGCTTAGGGTGTCCTCAAAGATGCAATCTTAGAAGAAGAAAAAAATACCGTTAGACTAAGCCCATGCATCTGTTTCAATTTGAGCAGGTTCTTGACTTTGAGAGATGACTTCCTAAGATTGAATTGTCGGGCCCTCTGAGTGATCTAACTTGTCATTTGAAAGTATTTCTACTACTACTAAGTACTAGCCATTACTTTCGTCATCAATCGCTATTTGATTGTTGCGCAATCACTTTGGAGGCAGTGGGTGAAGAGGCGAGGTTAGATATATAGATCGAGCCTCCGAGGAACGGAATTGCTCTGATTGGTCACGGATGATGAATGCAGACGAATTTTTTTCTCTCTTTTTGAGTAGGCGACCGATCGAGTCTGCGTGGAGCCGAGCCGTTTGGGTGTTTTTTTTTTCTTTCTGGCAATTTGGAAACCAAAGTATGCAGGCCGATTTACGTCGACCTTAATGAAACCAGAATGCCTCGTCTCCTAATTAAAAAAAAAACCAGGATGGGATGTCGCGACTGTGTTCGTGATAAAACCAATGCAGAAACCAACCCTTTCCCTTTGTGAAAAAAAATGGCAGCTCTAGCCTTTGTGCAGCAACCGTCATTGCTTCTAATCTCAGTGTGGGGCTCCGTACTCATGCTGACAGAATAGGCCTACTCTTCACCAATACTGTCCCCAATTTCTGGAATGACGCCCGACGCGAAATAACAGATCAAAAATCCCCATCCAAAAAATGTTATATTCAAGTCAACGTTACGATATTTCCCTTTCGTGGAGATTTTGTTTTGTTTTCAAACATCGGTTACATAACGATTTTGTGCGTGCAGCTCTTTGAATGCGCAGTGGAGTATATATCTCTGCATGGGAAGTTGCACAGTGGCCGCAGCTTGCTTTTTTTTTCCTCCGAAGTATGGGAAACTAAATATAAAAAAAACCGAATGGCGCTTGTTACCTGAATCTATAGGAATGTGAGTTTGTATGATTTTCATTTGCTTTCCCGTCGGGTCTCGCTGTGGAGTTTCAGTAAATCACGTCAGACGGGTCTCTTGTGCGACGTGAAGGAAGTAGGCCAGATTGCCAAATGTAGGCTAAATGGATTGTAGGCAAAACATTATATATAATTCTGCTTCCAGTTACCCGACCGACCCTATTTCTAGCTTGCAACCCCAAATTTGTTTATTGGGAAACAAAGATCGTGTAACAATTTGATCGTGTAATTTGATTTTGATTCTATCAAGGTTTGACCACAATGCAGATGCCTCCAAATGAGAGTACACAAATAATTGGCCCCCAAAAAATTCCCTACCTCCCAACCTTTTTTTGAAATGCCATGTAATCGTAAGCAGAATGTAAATGTAATTGTAAAAACTATTTTTTGGAGGGCCCAATTGATCCATGAGGTCTAGTCCCTCGCACATTACCATACGTTCACCTGCTCCTATTCTGCTTTCCTTCCTATCTTGTGCTAGTCCTCAGTCGCTGGTTTTTTTTTTGTTTTTTTTTCTCTTCCTCTTTTCTTTTTCCAATACTGAATCATTTCCTCAAGACCGTAACCTCTAAAGATGGAACCCAATGATGTTTTGCCTTTGTTCGACGTGATGAACACTGAGATGAGAAGGTTTCATGATTTTTTTCTCTCATTTTTTTTTTTTTTTTTTTTTTTACATCTGATGTTTTAAACTTAGCCTTTCCGTGGAAATAGATGTCTTTGATGTTTGAGGGGAAAATCGTATGTATGAAGGAAGGGAACTTAAGAGAAAAAGAAAGGGCAATGTCGTTCTGCCAGTACCACTGTTTCCAATTACGACGTGCGTAGCCCTACTTTACATCAGATGTCAGAATAGGCGGCCTCAATTTCTACCCGCCCCTGTGCACCGCTGACTGATGGGACCAGCTTTACACACATGAACCAAGAAAAAAAAAATCTCCGCCAGCCCCGCTCCGAACATTGTCGTTATTTGAGTGTCTGACAGATTGATGTCTCCGCTGACGGTCGTCCGGTGTAAGGGACGAGAGAGGAAGGGAGGGAGGGAGGGAGGGGTGGGCATGAATGTACAGTAGTGACTGGAGGTATTCGCGTAGATGGAAAGCAAACATGGCAGTTGCAATGGGCCTCGTGTGAGCCCGGCCCGATGGCTGTTTTGTGGACTATGCGGACGTGACCGAGCAGTGCTCGTTGGTATAACGGGTGTTGAGGATGGAAGCTTTAACCCTGCAATCGTGCGTGAGCGCCGCCAGAACCCTACATTTGCACAGTACGGCCCTGGCGTTACAGCAGCCCTGCCCGGCCTCACCTTCCCGCTGGTCCGTGCAGAGCCCGCGCTGCATGTTCCACTCGGCCGTTTGTTTTTGATAAACTTGCAAAACGGAACTCGATAAGACCGGAAATGCCTTATCCCCCAAAGATTAGTGATGGCCAAACCATTCGTCGGGGCGATGTTTGGACAGCCCAGGCCCCGGTCCAAAATAAGGCAGGCCGCGGACTCGCCCAACGCCGCCACCGGGAGAGGGGGGTGTTCGACAATCCCACCCCGTTCGGAAACACGGAGGGGCAGCCGCCGGCCACGAGCCCACCAACCAACAATGACGCAAAAAAATGTATTAGAAGCAGAGAGGGGTGGAGAGAGAGAAAGAAAAAAAGAAGAAAAAGAATGACCCATTTTTTTTCTCTCTCTCTCAAGCTCGGCGTTTGTTTATTTGTAATACAACACTGCTTGGAATTTAGGATGTGATGAAATTCATCCGGTCACGCAGCTGGGAGTAGGGGGTGGGGGTAGGGTCGACGAAGGCCGGTCCGGAAACGAAGGTGACAGGTTCGGAGGAAACCCCCTATGGCGTAATGGTGCTGGTCCATCGAGTACGCCCCTCCTACATTTACATATAATAGCGGGCCCTGTGTACAGTGACGTTGCTCGTTGGCTGACTGGCTGGGCTCTGCGTGTATACTGCACGGGGAAACAGCGCTGATCGGGAACGGAAGAGAGCCATTCCGCCGGCCCCATTCAGTGAAGGGGTCCCCTCCGACGTCCACGGCCCTGGAATCACTCACTGATGTGTACTTCGCTGGTAGGCATAGGACGTCCAAGCTCAGAGAGCAAGCGAGCGCCGAGGCTATATCCTATATAGTGGATCTGGCTGTTAGTCGGCACCCAAATCTCAAAGCCTCAGATCTCGTCCTACGATATAAAAAAAAATAACCGTGCTGTGAGCGTCCACGGAGCGGGAATACTTTTTCTTTCATATTTGGTTATTTTCCAATCGCCCAAATCGAATCGTCTCTACTAGCTGCCCCGTGATTTTTACGTGTTGTACACCGCATGGGATCATAACCTTCTTCACGGCTCCAAAGGGCTCTGAGAAGTTCCATGGATTGGTACCAGTACACGCTGGATATTTATATCGCTGGAACGCATGACTGAGAACACAGAACAACAGGCATTGCCTGAACACATCCAACTGTAAGTTTTCTTGTTTGTGTGGTGCGTATACTAGTACAACATGCATGCTGTGTGTGGGCGTCTTATACGTGGTTGGGAGTTGAGGTTGTGGTTACACGCGTTATTGTAGAATACACATCGGGTTCATTTGTATTGCTTTTTTAGCATAGATAGCGTTAGGCAAGCCTCTATCCGGTCTGTGTGACTTTTGATATCGCGTGCCTTCCCTGCTGTGGAGCGCAAGGGTAGGTATGCATTGCATTCTATCACCGTTAGGCATCGTGTTATCATGCGTGGCGATATGCTCATTTCTTGTTCTTCAGCATGAGGTAAAACGCACCTGAAATCGTACGGAGTGAGATGTAAGTGCTCCGTTGCATGCAGGACCCTATCTCGAGGTCCGTGTGGCTTGTTCTGTGTTGGCATTCGGTTCGTGAACGTATGGTTTCCCAAAGTGGAAGTTGAAATTCTAGAAGGGGGGCTAGCTGGCAGAACGGCCGCTTGTGGTTAGCGACTGGGGTCCCCGAGGGGGCCAGTATCATTTCAGGGATTGCCGGGTGCTCCTTGCTTGTAAACCTAGCCAGAATTGAAACCCTAGGCCGAAATACTCACCGTATCGTATCCGTTTTAGCCCCCCCCCCCGCCTCCAAACCAGAAAGGTTATAATTATACAAGCGAGATGGCGATAACTTCTCTCTTGTTGGCCATCTGTACTGGTGCTGGGCCCTATCGGGTGTTTGAACTTTGCATTTTGCACTGTGTGAAGTTTGCTTTTTGCTTGACTTTTTCCCCCTCCCCCCCTCCCCTCCGTCCTGTTCTTATATATTCACCGCAGTATATGCACAGGCTTGACTGAGGCTTGCTGGCTGTGGCAGTCAAAGGCGATTTACGCAGGGTGTCAATCTGTGGCAAATTATCAGGAATTATAACTCAATAGACCCTGGGTGGTGGGAGTGAGGGGGGCATGAGGAAGGGGATAAACTAATCGTCTGAGCTTCCACGAACTGGCTTTTCGTGGAAGCTTTATGTTCTTGCTGCAAAGAACAAATGTGTGTTGTTTGGTTTTTGTCAAACCAAAGAAGTCAGCATGCCAATGCCATGCATCCACGTGATAGTCAGCCTCTTTATTCGTCAGTATACACTGGATTGAGATATACTACAGAAGTCTGTCAATGTCGATGTGTATATGTGGTCAACTTAAACGATTTGACGGTCGTTAAATTCAAAGTCCCTTTTGGGGGTCGGGCTGAGTTTTGTATTTCTTTTGAACGAAGCTACTCGGTCTCTTTGATACCCTCGCTATGACCCCCATCGTCACCCCCTGCCCTCTCCCACAAAAACACGACTTCCCTGCCGTAAGGAGAGTATTTTCACGGACATATACCGCCAGAAGTAATATTATGTAGAGGAAACCCCACCAAAGATGAGCATGGTAGCTGTTTCGACTTTCGAGGACCTTCTGAACCCAGGGAAGGATTCTGATGGATCGTTAGTCAACTGCGAGGGGTTGGTACGCTGACGACCGCGCCGCGGGAGTTCGTTCGGACGGCATTGAGGGGGCAATTTATGTCACATGTGTTTCCGTTAATCAAGTAGCCAATCTCCTCTTTTTTCCCCCTTCTCTCTGCCTGCCTGCCTGCCTGCCTGCCTTCCTCCCATCGGCCTGCCTTGAGTCCCATCCCCGGCCTATAATAAAATTCCTGGCCAAATTAACCCAGAGATTGTCGGCCCGATATCCCTGAACAGAGAGAGAGAAAGAGAGAAAGAGAGTGGAGGGAGGGAAGTAGGGAAAGGAGGGTACTAACTTGTGGTCTGGAGTGGAAGCACTGTCACCATGTCGGGGGGGCTTTGCGTTATTTAACCAGTCCCGATTGGGGGTGAGTAGATTTCCGGCCACGGCCGGGGATATATTTTTTTTTAGCTCCCCCACCCCCCACCCTCCCTCTAAACGCGGGCTCATTTCCAGTCTCTTGATTAGACAGTTCCCCTAGCCGTGGGACGTTGTTTATGGCTGGTGTCATAAACAACGGGACCGACAGAATTGAACTCAGACCGGCCGCAGTCCGAAGCAGGGGAGGTGATACTAGTTTACTCTTGGCTCGGGTCGACGAGATAGAGTCTAGAGAGAAAGAGAGAGAGACAGTTGTGGTCTGTCTAACGGCGTGAGCGGTGCTGATGTCCTGGAGCTTCGATCTTCCCAACCCCGCAACCGGACGCGGTCGTTTCGACTGGACACCGTCAACATGATCATGGTATTTTAGACGCCGATTTTCCCCAGCAGTTCCCTTCCTTTTACAGGGCAACCCCGTCTTCTTGGGATCCAATTTTTTTTGGTAACGAGAGAGTGGGAGAGACGCCACGAATCCTGACATCTGTCGGGGGTGTTATCCTCTACTTGTACTAGTCTACTATCTAGCGTCGGGCCGACTGTGTCGTTATCGTGCTGTCTCCTCGCCAAGGTTGCTGGGACTTTCTGCGTGGTGTGTGTGTGTTTTGTTGGCGCCTCTCTAGGGTGGTGGGAGAGTGGATTCCCCGGTGTTTGACCTCCCGCCATTAATTAACGAAGCCGCCTTTTATTTTATATTTTTAGGATAGACAGTCGGAGATCCAACTATTCGGTTTGTATCTAAACACAGGAGGGCCTGGCGTTTCGTTCTCGATCCTAGTACCAGGACCCTTTCTCAAATGGTGTGCTTCTTTTTTCCTGTGTTGCAGAGTTTATGGAGCGCTGGTTTGCCGCATGTTGCATCCATGGCACAGGATGGAAATGGCGTGATATCGCGGCAGCCCAGGTCCCACCGGCAGCCGAGCGTCCAGTCTCAGCACCACCATCTGCAGCAGCAGCAGCAGCAGCAGCAGCAGCTACGGGGCTTAGAGCTGCCGGCCTTGCAGAGCGCGCCGTCAGAGCGCCAGGCCCGACAGAACGACTACGTGTCCGTGCCGGGCATCGACACGCTCTACCGGAACAAGCGCAACAACAATGACTCCTCGGCGGAGCTAGGCTTCTCCGGCGGCCACCACCACCGCGGCCACCGCTCCACGACCATCGTGGTCAGCGACAACGGCAAGACCAAGGTCCTGAAGCTCGCCAAGCGGGAAGGGGGCCGGACTCGTGGGGACGGGCAGCCGGGGGAGAGGGAGCCGGCGGGGCCGGGCAGGACCCCCGTGCACTGCTACAACAGCAAGGTCCCGCTGACCTGCCCGACCTGCGGCGGCTGCTACTGCGACAGCTGTCGGTCGCGGACCGAGCTGCCGCAGACGTGGCTGTGCGGCGAGCGCTACCAGTGCTCGGCCGAGAGCGCCCTGGACTACGCCACCTGCCTCTGCTGCGTGCGGGGGCTCTTCTACCACCTGGCCGACAGCAACCATGACGACTACTCGTGGGGCGACAACCCGTGCTCGTGCGGCGACCACAAGTGCTGCCTGAGATGGTCGCTGATGGGCGTCATCTCGCTGGTCCTGCCCTGCCTCTGGTGCTACCTCCCCGGTCGGGGCTGCCTGGCCGCCTGCAAGTTCTGCTTCGCCAGGGACGCCTGCAAGTGCAAGGACCCGGATTACGAGACCTTGTAGTAGCGGTGGTGGTAGTGGTGGTGGTGGTGGTAGTGGTGGTAGCGGACGGGAGAGGGAGAGCGAGAGCGCCGGGAGGTTGCGTGATGGCCGGCCGGCCGCGGATCACTCGACACCGGTTGGAGTCAGCGGGGCGCACGGTGCCGGCCCGCGGGGCTGTGGTTAGCCAGCCCCCCGTCGGGTCCCTGACAAGCCCCGCCACGTGGCCACCGCGGCATCGTTTCCGTAACTCAAGGATATTATACCAGTGCGTTGTCGGCACCGGGAAGGCTCGGGCTTGGGCTCGGGCTCGGCTGGCCGACAGTATCGAGAAGGGAGCAGCGCTGCCGTTGCCTCTCGACCCCAGAATACTGCCACGATCACCGGCGACCCGGGGAGGATATACGGCATCGGCCAGTCAGCTCGGCTCGCTTGCGAGCCACCACCAACTCGTGTGGATGAAGCCCAACCGGTAGTGTTCACTCCTGGTTTTTGTATGCTCACCCGAAGAACCCTTTGGCAAATTACTTTTAAAAAGGGGGGGAAGAGAGAGAAAAACACGACCATAGAGTGCGGACAAACCTTTACCCTCGCTGTTCTCGCCGTGGTCATCTTATGGGTGGAATCCCTGACCGTAAGATGGAGTTATATTATTATTCATAGGAAACATGGTGCAATGAATTTTTTTTTGGAACACTGTACACCTAGATAGTGTGCTAAAATATAATGTGTATAAAATGTAACGGTTATTTAGTATTCCCAGATGTTTTTTTGTATAGACTCATGAGGCAAAAGTACCGACGGCTTTTTTTTGTGGGGGGGGGAGGTTGGAGAGTTGGGGCTTCCGATTTCCACTTATGAAAAAAAAATCATCAGGTCGAAAACAGGTGCATCGGGAAAAGAGAGAGGGGAAGGAATTGGGCCAACTGGTGCGTTGCCAAAAAATAGTAGCTGACCCAGTGTCGTTTTGGCGCCATTTTCGTATCCGGCCCCCCCCCTCCTCTATCAAAAAGGTAAACCAGAGGGGCCCTTAGACCCAATGTTTGTTTAAAGTCACGTTCGCATATCTCATTATCATCTCTCCCATTCGCTGGGTCTGATTTAAAAAGAAACACACACCAGTGAACGAGCCTTTGTAAATGCACGAAACTCAAATCGCACTTGTTGAAAAATCTGTAAGTGAATACATGTATTGTATATATTTATATGTGTGTATACATGTATATATGTATATTTAATATATATGTACATACATACATACATATATAGTATATATAGAGAATATATAAGAGCGCATACGATAATAAACCGTGACGTGGTCGGTCTGTTTTGTCTACTGGGAAGTTGTAGTTTTTTTACCTTTATTTTCCTGACCAGATTGTGTTTTGAACAAAAACGCCTGCCTAGCGAACTTCCCAGTAAACAGCCAGTTGTTTACGGCCCGTACTTCGGATTGTTTATGAAATTTGAAACTGGTTATAAAGAAGAAGAAAACAATCATGTACGAATCCGGCAATTCTTTTCTTCTGTTACTTTTCTGACAGTATTCTCTAGAGTGGGGGGAAAGAGGAAGAGGTAATATTATTGTGTATGTATGTAATAATGGTTTCCCCGTTACGAAAGACTAACTCCTGTCGTACTCTGGCGTTCGTTCGTTGAAGGGGAAAAAATGCAGCCATTGAATCCTTAAAGCAGTGGTTGTCCAACTGTGGAGGGTTTCCGGCGTGCTTTCACAGCCCAACAATGGCCTGTCGATGAATAGAGGCTGCGTGTACATTCAACCCTAGTCAATACCCTATTGAACAATCCTGCAGAACGTGGTTGTTGCCTTGTTGGTTCTGTCGCTCAACCCACCCCCCCCCCTCTTTCCAAAAAAAAAAGAGGTCTCCATTGCCTTCAGGGCAGAGCTGAGCCGGTTCATTCGTTCGCGGTTTGTGAAAGTGGGTAGCCATTAGTAGAGGTGAAAAAAGGGGGTGAATTTACATCGAGGGACTCGACTTTTTTTTTAAACTCCATTTATTCCGGAACGCAAACTTCTTCTTGCACTGAATGCACTCTGCCTGTGACGATAGTTCGATGCACATTGTATCGGCTGATATGGGGTGGTTTTTTTTTTGAGGGGGTTGCTATTTTCCCCTACCACGTCTGTTTCTTCTCCATAAAACACGGCCAAATTACTTGGCGAAGAATAATAAGCCACTGGGATTGAGACTCCTATCTTTGAGCAAACTGCACGCATGCATGCACAATTTTTTTTCACCCTATTCGGGGCCGGGGTCCCGTGTTATTTACGAAAGAACTTAAAAGGCGCTCGAGTATTGGTGCTGTGCAAGTGTGCATGAACTGAGAGAGGGAGGGAAGGGGTAGGGGAGGGGGGTTTAAGCAGAGCAAGTGAAAACACCGCTTTGTTAGGGGCAAGTTGGCAGTGCAATGCAGCATGCATTTCATATAGTGAACTGGGGTCTTCCGCGTTTTGCTGATCTCGCTGAGAAGAGGGATAGAGAGAGTTTGCCCTGTTGTGTATGGTCGGGAGAATAATACAAATGGGGGGAAAGAGAGAGAGGGAGAGGGGGGGGGAGAGGAGAGGGTAGAGCAGAAGAAGAAGAAAAAAACCTCTGCAAATGGTTTAGCCGCCATTGTTGGAGTTTCATTAGGGGTGTGAATTCAGGCAGAAAAAAACCTCTACGCCTAGCACGGGGTGGTTTTAGTGAGCGTCGATTTTCACACACCCCTCTCGCCTCTCTCTCTCTCTCTCTCACCCTCTGTGTCTCGCTCAGCCGATGGGGGCTTGTGCTCCCAAATCCACGCGCCCTGCCAAAAAGAAAGAAAAGAAAGTGGAACGAGAACACATTTGGCATGAATATGTCAAGGTCTCTCCCACCCCAACCCCCAATCTTATCACCCCCTCCAATTTATCGCGAGTCGCGACACCCCCAATAAAAAAAAAGTAGTAAGCAAAAAACCAACTAACAAGAGAACTTTGAGAAGGGGGGTATAGTTGTTTATACCGCGCCATATAGTACATCACATTCACACGAGTTCAAGAAAAGAAAACCATTTCTTAAAAATGTACTGTATATGCAGGGCCTGCCGTTTCGATTCTAGCACAACCTTTCACAGAGGTAGAAGGTCCCTAAATTCGCCCTACTTTTTTTTTAAACCGTTCCCCCTCACGAAGTCCAATTTTAGGAGAGACGATTAAAACCAGGGGCGAACATCAATTTTATTGACCCCAATCGAATTGTTTTTAAATATTTTAGAGGGAGAGAGTCGGAGGAAAAACCACAATAGAGAGTCGGGGGCAGCATGAATAAACCAAAAAGGAAGGGATTACAGGCTGTCAGAACGACTGAGAAACAGCAGGGTTACCTTTTTTTTTGGGGGGGGGGGGAAAGGGGTATGATTACATTTGAGGCAGTACATGGTTGGTTAGTCTACCCCCTTTGGTCTACCTGCCTGGTAGTAGAAGGTACGGGTGTTTGTGCAAAGGAAAGGCCGGAAACGGCACTGCCGGGTGGGCTGCCAGTACCCCTGGTGGAAATGACGGCATGATCCCTCGGCCCTTGCCAGCCATGATTGCCTTAGCGGGTCGTCTTTTCCCCCTCTCCTCTCTTCCACTCCCCTACCACCAGAAAACACAGGTAGAAAGAGAGAGAGAGAGAGGCAGCCAGAGAGGTTGTTTGCACGACTAGACCAGACAAGTTGTTGACGTTCCTAAGCAGCTTTTTCCACATGTCAACTTTAAAGTAACCCTACCGTGGTGCTTGTTATCTTTTGATATATGTTTTGTGGTGGACCTGCCTGATATTTTTTTTCTTCTTTCACAGACTGCATTACGGCAGCTCTGTTCCGTGCACAGATATGATATTCACACGCTGCCAAAAGCAAAAACCGGTTCGCCAATGAGAGCCATGAATGTACGTATCCCGAAATTGTCCTGTTTGGGGAAAAAGGCCAACGAACAGAGAACTTCTTGATTTGTAATCACGGACTCGCGGGTTGAAAAACTCCCCCGTTTATTGATTGTAACTAAAGATGTGGGAGGTTTTTTGTGCGTGAAGACACGTGTGAACTATCTGTACGTTTGACGTGCACTCTGGCCAGGGGAAAAAAAATCATGCGAGTCAACAAACGATCGCAGGTCTCCACGGGTATGACGGGGACCAGCGATACCGAGCAACGGCCCTGGGGCTCTCTCTCTCTCTCCCCCCCCCCTCTCTTGTATTTCTGAAGCCAAAGGTCGGTTTGTATGTAAACTTTGCCGGCCACGGAATTGTTTGCTTAATTTCTTCTCTCCCCCCTCTCTCTCAGCCCTCGTACATGAGTCAGAGTCCCACGTGTTAATCGTCCCTTCCCTTTCCTGAAAAGTAAAGTTACTTCCATTGATAATACATGGCTTACATGCAACCCTCCTGGCTGGGCTGGTACGGGTTTTTGTGGGGGACTAGATTCTCCAAGATGAACGGTCAACTGCTAAGAGAGATTTCTCGGTTAGATTGGTTTAGACACGGCAGGCTGACTCTCTCCCGCCATTTTTTTTTTTTTTTTTTTTTTTTTTGGGGGGGGGGGCGGAATTCAGCTCGATCTGTTGCTGATTAGCTCTGCAAATCAGTAGCTTCCCGCGAGAACTCGGCGCCCGAGCAGTTCACACTAACAGCAGAATCAATCAAGGAGAAGGGTGGAAAAAAACTCTACCGGCGAATTCCTTGGAGAATGCTCCCCGCTCCTGTATACCAAGTTCCAAGGCCAGTTGACGGAGGGGGGAAATGTGCTGGAGAGACGAACTGTCAAGAAAGAAAAAATCTGTAATAAAGGATTAAAGGGGGAAGATGAAACACCAAATATGGGTGGGTTTTTTTTTTCATGAAGCAAGGGGGGACAGCATTGTTTGCCTTGCAAGCTGCTGACCCGAAGCACTGCTTGCTCCGAAGTAGGAAATAAAATACGACGTGTTTGCTCAAAGATCGGACGCTGCGATATGGCGTGGGGTGAGATTTTTTTTTTCATCTGTTTCCCTCTTTTTTTGGTGATATGCATTTCCACACTCGAAAAGGGATTTCGGTAGGGCGGATGTCCTTTACTTATCGTACTCGGGACCTATGGACGACCCGTAAACGGGAATTTTTTTTTTTCGATTGCACATGTATATGGGGTTATGGTTTTGTGTGTGTTTTGGGGTCCCCTTCCCCAACCGCCAAATGTTTCTGTTATTCTCGGGCCTCGGCCTCAGTTACCATAAGCTGTACACCCTGGTACGTCTTCGCTGACATTCGGGCCTGCCTTCGTCAATCATTGTCGATATTTACTTCTTCTTTTGTCCCACCCCAAAACATATTTTTAAAGAAAATATGCAATGGAGACAAAACATTTCGGGGTGAGGGAATCAGGGATCTGTAGAAAAGCATACACCACGCGATGAAAATGGCGTACCAAGTTAACCAGTCCTCGAATCCATCCCCAACAAAGCGCTTCAGTTCAATCTCTCTCCCCCCCCCCCCCCGTCAAAGAAATCTTATGGTTAACCTCTTTGTACAACCTCTTGACTTCTTTTTTTAAGCCAGTATTACTTCAGTAGACATAAAACAACTCACCCATAGTTCCGATGGTAAAGACGAACATGTATTACCCCCCCCCCCCCACTGTACCGTGTACCAGTCTAAATCATTGCCTGTACTAGGCTGTACGTGCTATCAGTTGCTTCGAATGTACCTCTCGGGTTTTCTCGCGCTTTCTCGTGTAAGGAGAGCGTGCGAGATTACAGCGTCCCCTGATAGTGAGAGCTTGACAGTTAGACAACCCACTTTCTACTTCCAGTTGTCTAATAACTTACTAAAATAAACCCTCGCGACAAAGTGTACGTCGTCTTATGTAGATCATAACGTAACTGCCTCAGTTGGAGTGTAAATTACTAAAGCAATTATTTCTCACCAGTTTAAGAATAATTCGTCTATTTTCTCTCTCTTAAAACTACTGATGAAGGTTCTCTCTCTTTAAAAAAAATTACGGATGTATTCATACTGCAAGTGGACTAGCGCAAATCTATGTTTTCGCTGCAGTCAGCTTGATGTATTCATTTTTTGTGTTTTTAAGAAATATTTGTATTACGGAGGTGCTTTCTGCACCCAATAAAATTATATAATGTCGAAGAAGGAGAGGGTGTATACTTTGTGTATAAACAGTAATAATCTTCCTCCAATGGTGCTCGGTCCGTTTTGGAAGCACCGTTTAAGGAAACTTCACACCCCGAGATTACACACACAAGCTTGTATGGGGCTTTTCTGGCGTAAATCTGTTGTGGTATTTTTGCAAGGGTTTTTGCAAGAGACGCGCCGATTGGGACCGGAAGTCACGCTGTCCCAGGCGAAGCCGGGTGAAGACTCTGCCCTCGCTGCGGCCCACTGCTTGACTTCCGGTGGCTGATATCGCGAGACTTGCACTCAAAGGGCCCCCACACCTTTCAGATCGGTCCAGTCTGCACTCTATATATGATATGCGGATTTCACCAACTCCTTTCCACCCATGTATTGGAAAAGGGGTTTTGAGTGATAAGTTAAACATTGCGTAACGCACTGTGTACTTGTTCGCACAATAACTCAACGATCTGAATGTGTCCTGGGCTGCTTGAGAACTGGTGAAGGATTGCTAAGTCTGGTTGCCAAGGAACCAATGCGGCTTATTTCTTTAACGCTGGAAGGATTTTTGCAATCTTTATCCCTGCTCAGTGACGTCACGGGTTTGGGTGCTATTGATTTCCAGAATTTTCGTGAGTTCTTTAGTTGTAAAGAATTTTCGGCCACCGTTCTCTCGAGCATATAGACACGGTGTGGGATTTACGGTTTTCCCGTATTGGTCTCAGAAACGACTTGTATTGAGACACTGGTGAAAGGGGGCTCCGTATGTATAGGTAACCAAGTTATTCAGGAAGCATTGTTGCAAATTATGGCCGGCTTACGACTTTGGTTGTCTTGTTTTGCTTGGTGAAAGGAGCGAGTCCGGCTGTGCAGCTATGGTGAACCAGTTAGTCAGGAATGCCATGCGGAGCTGTAGGTGGGGAGGGGGTTGACTGGCCAGATCAGGAACACATGGCAACCCTTCATAACCTCGTCCGCAGCCGCCAATTTCAAACCAATTGTTAATAGCCTTGGTGTCGCATTATAGGCTAATCCGTCACTCCGTGGCGCGTTCGGACCTATAGGGATGGCCGTTTCCCGTGTTTGTTTGAAGGAAAAGTGTCAACCTCACTTGCTTGAGTACGAAGTTGTCAATTTGTCAGGTGGGTCAGAGGTTAGCGCCATAACTCATAGAGCCGCATCAGCTCAAAACATGGTTGAGAGGGAAGAGTCATATTTGGTTAAACATGACGTCACACTTACCTCTTATGAATCTCATGTGGCTACCCTTTGCGTATCCAGAAACACAAGTGCATGGCCTGTGTTTTTTTTACCAGGGCCTTTACCAACATCCGGCTTAGGCTCCGGCTCCGGCTTTGTCTATCTTTCTTTCGTCCATTAAGTACAAGTCATGAAAACGGGAGGACTTTGTTTTTGAATGTTACACTGCATTTTTGAAAAGGAATCCAAAGCTTCCACTGCAATAAAGAACTCCAACCTGTGTTTTCAGCTTTGGGATAACAGAGACGAAGCCGGAGCCCAAGTCCAAGCCGGGTTTTGAAAGAAAAAGGGCCTAAGAGAAAGGTTTCTCGTTCTCATCAAAGGCGCTCTGTGAATAATGCCCCCACCCGGCCACCAGTCCCAACATTTAGAATGGTAAACTGTACTTTCTGAGAACACCGTGTCTCTCCGAATCTCTCGTTCCCCATCATACGATCTGTAATCATGTCCCTAATCTTTGAATATCATTGTACGTGAATAACCCATGGAACCCGCTAATTGGTGAACAAAAAAAAGGCATTCAGTTGCTTTGAAAATAGCATCTATTTATCTGTATTTCGTACGTGAGAAAATATTTGGAGTTCTATTTTATTATATTATTTATTTTTCAGGAAGGTATTAAAGAAAAAAAATACGAGGAAAGCGAGGAAAAAAAAGTTTCGTGTTAATTTGTTCCAACTGTTGTTGTTTTTTGGTGGGTTTTTTTTTTTTTTTACCGGAGTCCTTATTGGTAGTTAGCGGGCTTCGCGGCGTGGTGGTTGGCGGGGGATGGGACGCATTTCTCCCTGCTCCCCAAAGAGAGAGGGCTGGCCCCCGCGCGCAGTTGGTTCCAGTTAGCTTGTTTGCTGCCCGCGCTGCGTGAGCCGTGGACGTCCAGTTTTAAAGGCGCCCACCTAGGCAAGGAGCATGGACCATGACAAAAACAGAGTTCTCAACCCCGACTATATCTTAAGGTCTGACTTCAGAAATTGATGGAACAGACCTCGGAGAAGATTTTCTAGTTCGTCGTCACTTTGTCAACCAAAATATATATACATGTATCAAGGCCCTTTTCCAAAACCCGACTTATATAGGCTTCGGCTCCGGCATCGTCTCTGTTTAAACCAAAAGCAGAAAACTCAGGTTTGAGTTCTTCGTTGAAGTTGAAGCTTTGGATTCTCTTTTGCAAACGTACTAAACATTCAAAAAACAAAGCCAAAGGCCTCTCATTTCCATGCCTTGTACTCTTAACGGATGAAAGAAATGGAGGCAAAGCCGGAGCCTAAGCCGGGGTTTCGGAAAAGGGTCATAGTCTAGCTCTAACTCCAACCGCCACTGATTCACTGTTCCCGTGTCGTCAATGCAAATATTCAGTGAAACACATTTTTGGGGGGACTAAGAAAGTAAGATGTATACGTGTAGTTAAGCAGATCTAGATTAACTACGTACAATCCGAGATTTGGTACAAAAGACGAGTTATTTGATAGCGACTTTTAAAGGCGCCTAACTCTTTGGGGCATTTGGAAGTTTCTATTTGAACCCTGATCCGCACGAAATCCGTTGCAATCGTTGGTTCCGACCACATTGTCCTAAGCGTTATAATCAAACAAATTAAACAAAAGTGCAATAGGCATACAGTAACAGTTAAATATAATAAATAAATAGGCCAAATAAATAGGCCTACATCAGTACATGTACACACACACATGTATTTATAAAGATGGAAATATCAAATATGTAGGATTAGATATCGCCCACTCCAGACCGATTATTTCGCCTAACGACTCACCACAGGTCAAAACTAGATAGATCCTAAAAGGCAAAACAATAACCTAGACAAGAATGGTATCTTTAATATACAAGCTGTCGCCACGATGTTGCTTAACTCGTCAACTAAGGCCATGCCTTTAAATGAGTCGTCTCAGGCTGTTGTCACCCATAATAAAAAAAAAATGATGACACAGGCACGGTCTCTCCCTTTAACCGTTTATTTGTTAAATTTCCAAACCGCCAGTCTTTCCCACTTCCGCGCAGTGACAAGAAACGGTCTAAAAGTATATTCCCTTTTTTTTTTGCCCAAGAGCACGAACGACGCATTCCAATGCCTTTTTTTTTCGGAATATGATTTGTTTTCCTCCGATTTTAAATTTAAAGCAAATTAAATACCGTTGAGCATATTCAGCCCGTTAGTCCTTTTGTCACGGTGCGAGAAAACGGGTTAAGCTCTCTGTGCACACGAGAGTGGGGCACTAATTCTGGAAAATGATGATTTGTACTTTTTCTCCCGGGTAGATTTCTCCGCAATAACTGTTGCACTTTTTTTAGTCGTGCGTTGTATGTGCGTTTGATTGTTAAGTTGAAAAGTTGAAAACTGACTAAAAGGAAACGGATTATCAATCGTAGGTTGAAGAACTATTATATTAATGTCGTTCACGGGGAGAAGGGAGAGAGTTTGGGGGTGGGGAGGTGAGTGCGCACTTTTAAACACCCGTATTCTGTGTGGTGAAAAAAAGGGGGAAACGGTATTGTGTTTCTCGCGTCAGATCAGAGTGATTGGGAGGGAGGCTGACTTTCTTTTATGACTCCAGTGCGGTTTGGTTTGTACATGGAGGAAGAAGGGGGTAGGACCAGAAAGGATCACCCCCGAGCGATGGGACCCATGCCGATGTGATATATCGTTTCGACTCTGGATATTTATAATTCGCGACTGGGGGAAATTACGAAGATAAATCGATCGCTTTATCAGGCCCGTACGAATAGTATTCATCTCACTTCCCTGCAAACAGGAGGGGAAAAAAGGTGCGAGGGTTGGCCATGATATGAGAAGGACAGTGTGCCAGAGAGAGAAAAAAATAATGGTTATGAGGGGGGGGGTTGATTGAAAAAAAAAAACCCGCTGAATTAAATGTTGCACTTTTTCTCCTTGGATCTGCCGCGGAGATATTTTTAAGGGTTCAGCCTGTGAGCCCTTGTTCATTGTTCTCGTTTTTTTGTTGTCAAAAGTCGACAACAAAACACTCCCCCCTTCAAAAAAGAGGGAGAGAGAAAGATGTATGCTTTTATCCTTTCACCTTCTGTTGTTCCCCCACCGAACAATTTGTACTATCTCCGTCATTTACCCAGCCATTCACTGGATTTTGTTCAATCTTTACAAGAAGGAGAGAGAAAAGGAAAACAAATCTCTTTCTTTTTATTCGGGCGGAAAAGGGACGCCTAAAAAAAGGTGGCTGCAAAGGTTTTGGACGCTGTTAAAAAAAGGCAGGCGACTAAACTCTAAAGTAAAGAGTGGTCTTTCTCACTTTAGTTTAGGAAGCCAGAAAGCGCGCCTAAAAAAAAGTGTGTATGCGGTTTGCGTTTTGGACCAAGGTCACAGCGGCTTCCCCCCCTGAACAGAGGGGGAGGGGGTGAGAGGGAGGGGGAGTGGTTGACTCGCCAAATAGCTGTGGAATGTCCCCCCTACTTCCGCTGACCGGGGCCATGTCAGCCGTCACGTCACTTACAGGATTTGCCACATGGAGGCGAGGGAAGACGCGTCCGGCCCATCGTCCTCTCTCAACCGAACCAACAATACCCGCGCTATAACTTATATAGTGGCGCATGGTGCTGGTGGCGAGTCTACGGCATGTGGGGCATTTGACGGTGGGCGTGGCGGTGTGAGGCCGGGCCGGGGGAGGGAGGGAGGGAAGCGATAACGTAGCCGCCGTGCCGAGGCGGTCCAAGGAAGAATGACGTCAGCAGCCGTTCTCTACCTCGAATGGCGATGGCAGTTTGTATGGTATACCATGGATATACCGACCGACACAGCAGCAGTGCGGGGAATCGAGACTAACATCGCATCGAAGGACGGGGAACGATCATAATCTGATCGTTTTTTTTGGTTTTTTTTATGTTTTTCGGGAAGATTTCCAAGTCTAACGCCGCTCTGTCTCAAGAGCGTGAGCGCCAGATGGCCAACCCCTCTTTTCCCCCTCCCAATGGCTTTCCCATTTGCAACCCCCCCCCCCCAATGACCCAACTCGAACAAGCCTGGCCCGGGTTGTACCATTTTTACGTTCGCGAGGGGGCATTTTCCAACTGCGAACAGGGTGGGGGAAAAAAGAACGGAACTCGCGGATCAATATACGGATCTCAATCTAGAGACTTGCCAACTTGCCAATCCGTGGGTCAGTCACTGCCAAACAGGGCCACCAACCCCGAATCTTCTAAAATCTGTGATTCTAAAATATCCCCTGAATACATGTACCCCCTTTCCCCTTCCGTCCACCCTCCCCCAAATTCAATTGCTCTGTTAGGCTCTTCTCGCGAATCGGTGTCCCTTTCCCGCGAAGGAAATCCGTGTGCCCCCCCCCCCACCCACCATCTTCTTTCACCCAGACGACTCCCCCGAATCAGTCATTCAACATCAAATCAACTCCTAAATCTATCCACCTCGTTTACCCCCAAAAGAACTCCCGATACTGTAAACCACTTCACCCTAAAAGAACGCCCGTTTAGCCCATTTTCCCAATTCAATGGGGGTTTGCTCTACCGTAGACTCTCCACTCGATTTTTTAATCAGCACTGTTTGCTCAGCGCACTGCATTCTCATCTGAGCAAGATCAATTTAAATCTGCTCTCGTAAGTCTCAATTCTTTGCCCTCAACCAAAACAAAATCTGTGTCCATTTTACCAACTGAAATACCACTTCTCTTCAGCCGACAGAACACCCAATTCTGTGCCTCTTTGGGCACCCAAAAGGACACCCGATTCTGCGCCCCATTGCGCTCCAAAGAGCACTTCATTCTGTGCCCTTTTGCTGCCCGAACTGCACCCAATTCTACTCTTTTGCGCCCAAAGAGCACATCATGTTGCTCCTCTCTGCACCCCAAATTGCAAAGGGCACCCAATAATTCTGCACCCCTTTTGCACCCGAACGAACACCCAGATCTGAGCACATTTTTGCCTCCAATAAATGCACACAATTCTGTACCTTTTGCCCCCAAATCGGTTCCATTCACCCTGAAAAGGTCACTCCACATCCGAACTTGCTGCTATACATGTATAATTTCTGTTCTAACACCCTAACATAATTCTATGCTCTCCTGATAATCAATACCTTGACACTCGCCGTCATATCTTACTACAATACAACCCCTTAAGACCAACATTTACCCTGTAAAAGCCAGGGTAAATTCTTCACCCGACCAACTGCTCGTCCAAGTTCTGGGGACACCGAAACCACTTGTCTTGGGAATTCTCCGCCCTCGCATCGTGTGCACCGGCGGAAAGGGATACAAAGAAAGAAACAAGGCCTTGTTGGATTTTCCCCTCAAACTGGACTCCGCGACCCGTGGCGGGTAGAACTCGGGACGTCACCGGGGTTAGGACCCGACAAGCCTCCCACCGAAAAAGTCCTTTGTCGGCTTCAAATATAGCTTGCTCAGTCTATTTGAGGTCTTCACGGTTGAGGATTCGGGTTGGCACTGTTTCGATACTACCCTTGAAATTCAAAGGGGCATTTTAAAGGGTCGATGTAGCTTTGATATTGTTTCTTTAAGATAAAGCAATACTGTCCACAAAAGTTGGAACTGACTTGTGAATGACCGACATACTGTAATCCAATACCAGTGTTTTGATCCCAGCATGAGCTTTCTCATAGGCAGAAGGGGGATGCGATTGCCCAATCTGTTTTTATTGACCCAATAATGTTACCAGTTTTTATTTCGAAATTTCCGACCAAGTAGACCAACGATGGTCAAATGAATGGTTAATGGTTACACATTGCCAACATTCTTACCAATACCACCAACACCACCACCACCACCACCACCACACCACCACATTGCCACCACTACCACCATGGAGTACTTCCATTCATGGAGGTAGGAAACCTCCACGCTACCACACCACCACCGCCGCCGGACTGCCGCCAACGCCGCACCAAATGGCCGGCGATGACCCGTCGTCCACGGCGCGTTATGCCGGCGTGCACGGCACCGCCGATTGTCCGGCCGTGGTCAACCGTCTCGGACGTCCCACCGCCGAGGAATTCCCCCCGCAGGCCGCAGAATGTCCGGGAGAGACTAGGCAGGAGCTCCCCCCTGTCTCCGGTACTCGGGCCCTGACAACCACACTCGGCGGGAGGTGTATAATACAGCATCTATATCACCTACAAGTAGCCGTACCAGCAAGCAATCTAGAACCCCACTCAGTGCCAAAAAATGAATCAGTAAAACGGAGGGAAATAAATTGAAATCCCTCAAATGTAGATGTGATTGTAGCAGGTCCTGCTAGGTTAGAAACGCCATGAGGCCCTCTATAATATATACATTTGTTTTAGATTTGCATGTCGGACTAGAATAGGCATATTGTCAGTTAGCAGTTAATAACATCGTTGCATAGGACTGTAATTCAAATAGAAATCAAAGTTGTTTTCCTTTGCAGCAAGGCTCTGGCTCTGACAAGGGTGTGGTCTGAGAAACAAGACGAATTAACAAGCGCACCAAAGGCACGTGAAAGGCCAGTTCGGTGTGCCGACAAATCCACATGATGTTGTTGAAGGGAAACTATTAATTTAAAAGCAGTTGAGTTTCCAAGGGAGATGATAGTCATAATTCTGGATGTTGCTTTGTTCTAGTTCAGTAGGGCGGAATTCATTATAAAGGGATGTCTCGACCAAACCAGCATCGTTTGGCAGCGAGGTATATTACACTTGGATTGCCTTGCATTCTACCAGCGTGATAATGCATGCGGTGGACCTGTAGTCTCTATAATCGATGTCGTGTGGCTTCAAATTACACGCAAGTCGTACGCTGTGTGTAGCCACTCCGCTGCTGGCTTGGGTAGTGCAGGGCGTCATAGCCATAGCCGTCACGACCAAATCCAGCAGGCCCTCAAAATGGCGCCCGTGACGCCGCTCCCCAACGGTCGTTTGACCTTTCACCTCCTGCCATTAAGTCTTCCCAGGTGTTCAGATATCAGACGGACCATCTGCTGTTATTTGAAGGCGACGCACAGTCAGCACCCGACATAGCCCCTTTAATCTGGGCGGCTCGTCACCGTTAAGGACTACATGTATGATATTTGGACCAACGAGTTTGGTCCTCGCGAGACAAGGGCGAAAGAAGAACGCTCACATCAATGGGAACTCGGGCCAAGACAAAGGTTTTGTTCGTAGGTTACGTTTCTTACAAGCGGGAATATTATACACCATTAGTAAAGGTCAAAAGATTGCCACAGTTTGTTAAACGAATAAACATTCCAAAAATGCAATACTGCTAAGGTTTTAGCTCAAATAATGGCAATCTTAGAAAGTAGAACAATTCATACAAATACCGTCACAGTTTACTGTATTACTCGCGAGTAATAAATAATATTTGTCGAATTTGAGTGAAGATTTCTAGAAAAGAACAGCATCCTAGACCGTACGATTTCAGCATGAAGATTCTATCGTGAACATCTACTAACTGTGCAAATTAGAGGGAAATCTGTGGACATCAATGATCTCCGATCTTCCCAATGCTGTACTATTGTGCCTTTAAGTGGAAAGGCCAGCCATCTGAGGGTCATTATCGATATCACTCGACAGTGACCCATCGGAGGCCGCCCAGTAGACACGCCAGCGAGCACCACGAAAGTCAATCGGGTTCGGTATATAAATCATCCGAGTTTTTCGTGGTCGCCCGCTAAACTTTGAAGGACACGACGGACTGGCCTTCCCGCCAGTCGGGATCAGTCACCGTCGAGCAGCCGAAATATAGAAAGACTGACTTGAGGTTGAGACTGCACGAACCTTTCCCAGCAACAACGACTCCATCAGATGTAGCTCTTACTGAGCCCCTGCAAAACATTGGTCGAGGTCAAAGAATAGCATCCATACGTTGTCTGATCCAACATATGCATGAAATAGCACACCTGTGAAAGTTTCAGCTCAATCCGCGAACCGAGTCTTGAGAAAATCGTGAAAATCGCTTCATTTGTTTCGCGAAAATGCAGCATTCAACGCCGTACTGTTCCGAGAAATAGTTTAGATCTCGGTGAGACGTAAACGATTTCTTTTACTCTTTTCTCCCAAAATACAACATTTTAGGCAGAAATATTTCAGTGCGAGGTTTCTACTATAACCATATTTAAACTATTTCATGCAAATCTGTGAACATTTCTGTTTTTTATCATACCAATGTTGTTGTCTTTTCTAAAGGCCCAATACAACATTGGGAAGATCGGGAAAGATCGATGTCCATAGATTTCCTTCTAATTTACACAGTTTGTAGATGGTCATGATAGAATCCTCATGTTGAAATCTTACGGTCTGGTATGCTGTACTTTTCGAGAAATCGTCACTCAAACATCGACAAATAGTTTATTACTCGCGAGTAATAAACATTTGTTTACACTACAGAACGGTTTGTTGCATTTGTCTACTTTCTCATTATTACCATTCGAGCTAAAATCTTCGCAGTATTGCTTTACGAATGTTGTATAGGGCCTTTAAAAATTTGGGTGGTACAGACGTCACTGTCACCTTTCGTCACCCCCAAAATATTATCTAGACCTATCCGGTATATGATACCGTAAAACAAGAACAACACCTTGGTGTTTCTTTCCCACATTTCGAACAGAATATAACCCCAACAACTGGGAAACTGCCGTCAAATACGAATTCGAAAACATCCAGGCATGGGCTGCCTCAGAACCGAAATTACAACTTGCGAAATTCTAATCAGATGTGTACGGATATGCCGGCCGCGTATTTTTTTATTCACACCGCGGCCTTGCGTTTTTCGCATGGTGGCAGTGCCAATTCGTGCTTGAAAAGAGACCAGCCCTGCGTTACAAGATCAGCCAGTGCAGCTGAACATTTTAACAGCAGCTATAATTTTGTAAATATCAGGCCCTCTTTCATTTTGGTGACAAACGACCTCCGTGCACGACCACAGCCAGTCACATTCCGCCCCTCCACAAGAAACCCCAACTGGCTTGCTGATCTCGTAGTCGTAACGCAGCCGCTGCTTGTAGTCTCTTTTCAAGCGCGTATTTGCACTGCTACAGCGAAAAACCCATACCCCATAGGCTGCGGTGTGAATAAAAATATACGCATGCCGGACAAGCCGATACAAAAAGAGCTCTATCCCATAAAATAAATTTGGTTTATCGTTGGTGTTGTGTAGGGTACTGATTGTGATAAGCTTTTTGTCAATTGTTTGGATTGTGTCTAGTGTCCTTGAATCCAATACTCCTGTTCCTTTTTTTTTTTCGTTTCTTGCCAATGATATATTTGCTGTGATTCGAGTTGTATTTTTTTTTCTAAATGTTTCCAATTGTGAGTATGTTTATGATAATTGTATATGCTTTTTTAATCATTCCAACTTTTGTGTCATCATGTGTCTATTAGGCCTGTCTGTGTGTTCTTTATATCAGTGTTCTTAGCCTTGCGTTCCTACTGTGTATTGCTTTGAATGAAATAGTTGTATATTTTGTTCCCAATTAATTTTCTTTTATAATTATACTGAATGTCATGTTTTTTACCAATCCATATTAATGTAATAAAAAAAAATGCAATTCAGCCTTTGGCTGCAACGTTTTCACCTACAATAAACCAATAAAAATCAATCTATATCGTCACAAGCCCACGACACGCATCAATAGTTTCAATTTCCTCTCTGTTTGTTTTCTTCAATCGATGTCCTCTACCAGAAGAAAAAAAGGGGGGATCGGACCAAGCTACTCTAATTCACTCTGACGTCGCAGCCCGCTCAAAACGGAGGTTTGCCGGGGAACCCGCATTCAGGGAAGTTCGCGTCACCCCTCCCCCCCCCACCCCCCAACCACCACCACCACTACCACTCAATTCATCGGTGCTGGGTTCCAGCGTGCACGCTCGCTCCGTAATCATCCCCCCCCCCAAAAAAAAAAAAAATGGTCGGCCGGTCGGGCGAGGGATCCTTTGAAAGATACCCTTTTTCGGGGATTGTTGTCGCTTTTAAACAGAAGCACGCTTGATTGGAGGGCAAGCTCCGGAGTTGTTTGTTAATGCGTCGTGTGCATTTGTGTATCTGCCTTCCCCCTCCAACTCTCAGCCACACAATCAACCCCATACCGTGCCCCATTCTCGCTGAAATGAACCGTAGATATCCACCTCTACCACCCCCCTCTCTCTCCCCCCCAAAAATAAAAAAAAGGAGAGGGGAAAGAATCCTTTGTGTTCTAGCGAGCTCAACAAAGTGCTTTTCATAACTTTGGATCACTTGCATCCCTGCCGGCGGTGCCGACCGTTTGAAGTCCACTACAAACAAGCGGACAAATTTAAAAATAAAAAAAAATAAAAAAGGGGGAAAATAGTAATTATATGAGGGGAAAACTACGGAGGACGAAAAGAGACAAAAGACGGAGCGGCGTGGCTTTGATCTTGAGCAATAGGTTTATTATCATTTCTTTATTTTCTGACCGACCGCGGGCACAGAGCCAAGTAAAACACCCAAAGTAATAACAGTGTGTATATTTTGGAAAGAAAAGAAAACAAAACGAAACAAAAATTGGAAGCGGTCACCATTCTCTGCCTTAAACCCTTCCCTTCACTCCCCTCCATAAAAATATATTGCAGTCGACCGCAATTAAGTCCCAATGGTCCCGGTGGGTGGACGGGAGGGAGGGAGGGGGGTATGTGTGCGTCTTTTGGCCGCTAATGGAAATCGCAGGTGTGGAGGGTAGGTAGGTTCCCCCCGAGCTTACGTGTTTGGGAGCACGGAGCACACAGTCTGAGAAACCGATGCTGGACGAAGTGAACAGACCCGTCCTAACACCAACACTATTTGACCCCCACGAATACTAAAAAAAAAAAAAAAGGTGTTTTTCTTCTATCAAACACGTGGATTGTACATTTTTTTTTTATGAAGGGTTAGGCTTAGGGTTATAGTGTGTTAAAACCATGTCCGGTCCTGTCCCATAAAATTCTCCGCCCAAGTCATAACATTTGGAATACGGTGGCAATTTCGCAAGAGTTTATGCGCCAAAACTTGCTCGACCACAAAGGAAACTCTCGGGTCCATAAAAAAACGGGCTGTCTGTCAAAGCTCCGATTGTATGTTTATGCTGTGAACATTTCTTTTTCTGAACACGACACGCTTAGGAGAATCTTCTTCTTCTGTAACTAGTGGCACCTTCTCGTGCTTTCATAATGTCTGCACTTCAATACAGGTCCTGGTACGCTGGAAACGTCGGACAATTCTAATTTCTAGTCAGAGACCAGATTTGCAATAATGTGTACTGCTAAGTAAAACTAAGCTCATAGTTTGTTGTAGTTCCAGTTTTTTTTTCTTGCAGTGCTCCATGCTACAATCTATGCAGCAGTAGTCGCACTGGTTAGGTAAAACGACGGAGACTCTCGCTTCTGAACCACTCCCGAATCGGAAACTGTACCAACCTATAATCATTAGAAAGGAAAGTGGTACACGGGTATACAAACAAGGAGAAAAGGTGACGCGATGTCGTGTTGCTGGTATGGCGACGTTTCGAACGGGATATCAACGTACACCGCAGCGTCCAATCTTCAGTTGCCTAATGAAAGTTATACCAGTGCACTACTACTACCCGCAACCACAACGTCGCTATACAGGCAATACGATGTGATCACCTTTCTCCTTGCCTGTAACCATGTCTGTACCAACCTTCATCCGATCAGTGGACCATTCTTTTCGGTAGCGAACCATCACCGTCGCCTCTCAGCTATACCGGAGATCGAACCGGAGGCGTAATTTTTGGGGTTTTTTTCGTAGGAGGGTTAGGGGCAATTATCATAAATGAGCGTGTGGTAATCTTCTTCTGTCGTAATTTTCGTTAAGAACAATTCGACACCACCATTTATGATAATTCATGACGATTGCCCCCAACCCCCCTACGAAAAAAAAAATTACGCAAACAGCTAGGGCTGTTGAGCGCACACACGTACGGCCGGCCGCGGAGTGCTGTAACCCCTTGGAAGACTCGAGTATCCCAAGGAGCAGGCACCGGAGGGGTTCGGAGCGGAGCTGCCCGCCCGCGGCCAACCCGGTCTCAGATTACAAACCCCCCAACAATATTGCGGCGCGAGGTGGTCCCAATATCGATGCGGAAACGAAAACAGTGTGGACTGTCGTTTCAAGTCCATGTGATGTATTGACGTGTGGGTATATATAAGACACGCACACATACACGTAGGCCTGCCTGTAGTTGTAACACAGTGTGGTTCTTGTTTCTGTATCCGAGCACACACACCCTTTATATTGAGATTTCAAATCATGGGACAATTTGTTTTGGACACTGTCCAATTTTATTTATTTATTTATTTTTTTTTTTGGGGGGGAGGGGGGAGGAGGTCGAACTACCTGATAAGTCTACAACCGCTACAACCCACCAACCCACCCACCAACCCACCAACCTTTATCTAACCACCCACCACCATACGACCGGAATTTAACCGGGCAAATCACGGACGCTTCTCTTACCAAGGAGGTAATTCCTCCATGCTCGAACCGTGTCCACAGCCTAGGCCCTGACGTCTACCTTTGCCCCAGATCCCCAACCGTCGATGTTGACACACGCCGGGTGGAAATACGAGACCCGACCCGGTGCAAGGACTCACAACATTCGAGACGGCAAACTGATAAAACTTATCAGTTTTATGCCTTGTTTTCGATATCTGTCTGTCTGTCGGTCGGTCGGTCGGTCGGTCTGCCTGTCTCGGTCTACCTGTCCGTCTGTCTGTCTGTTTGCCTGGATTTCTGTCTTACTGTCTCTTTCTCCCCTCTCCATCTCTGCTGTCACCGTCTGTCTGTCTGATCGTCCGCCTTTCTCTGTCTCTGCCTCTGTCTCTGCCTCTGTCGCTGTCTCTGCCTCTGTCGCTGTCTCTGCCTCTGTCTCTGCCTCTGTCTCTGCCTCTGTCTCTGCCTCTATCTCTGCCTCTATCTCTGTCTCTGTCTCTGCCTCTGCCTCTGCCTCTGTCTCTGTCTCTGCCTCTGCCTCTGCCTCTGTCTCTGTCTCTGTCTCTGTCTCTGCCTCTGCCTCTGCCTCTGTCTCTGCCTCTGTCTCTGTATCTGCTTCTGTCTCTGCCTCTGCCTCTGTGATAGAGAGAGAGAGAGAGGGAGAGAGAGAGGTGGGTGGAGAGAGAGCGAGAGAGCGAGAGAGCGAGAGATCCCCTTTGGAACGATGGGCCCCCTGACATCTGTCGAACACATCAAGAGCTTGCGCCCCGTGATGACTGCCCTTACTGCCGGTAGCGGAGGATGTAAACACGACGAAGCACTGGCTTGCCTTGGCCGAGAGCGCTCTCTCTCTCTCTCTCCCTTGTCCCAACCCACTGCAACCCATTCCCGATGACAAACTCCCCCTCCTCCCCACAGCACTGCCGTGTGTTCCTTCGATGCATGTCTGCCTGTTGGTCGCGACTGACGTGCCTCCCGTCCTCGCCCCAATACAAAAGTGGTGGGAAACATTCAATACTCTGTCTCTGCCTCTGTCTCAGTATATTCAATACTGTAGCCGATTTCAGGGCCAAAACACTGTCATGGGTTGCCCTTGGGTTTTGCCGCATGACCAGGGCTCGGACTCGAGCGAAGTGACTTGTGCTCGATATTATTATTGGCGTCTCAGTGCATGCCAAGACAGGAAGGACAGGATGCAGATGAATGAGATACATCATCGTGCCAGAGCTCTCGTGTCTGCGAGAGACCGATCCAGACGGCCCCGGCTGTCATAAAACGCTCATCGGGCATATTCTTCAAACAACTGGCAGAGTTCAACTTCGCTTGTATTCCGCAATCAATTCAACCCGAAGACCAGTTGGGTCTCTCTCTCTGTCTCTGTCTCTCTCTCTGTCTCTCTCTCTGTCTCTCTCTCTCTTTGTCTCTTTCTCTGTCTGTCTGTCTGTCTCTCTCTCGCCCTGTTTCTCTGTCTCTGTCTTTCTGTCTCTCCCTGTTTCTCTGTCTCTGTCTTTCTGTCTCTCCCTGTTTCTCTGTCTCTGCCTTTCTGTCTCTCCCTGTTTCTCTGTCTCTGTCTTTCTGTCTCTCCCTGTTTCTCTGTCTCTGTCTTTCTGTCTCTCTGCCCTGTCTAGACTATAATCTGTCTCTCTGCCTCTGTCTCTCAGTCTGTCTCTGTCCCTCCCTCTCCCTCTCTCTGTATCTCCCTCTCTCTGTCTCTGTCTGTCTCTCTCTCTCTCTGTTTCTCCCTGTTTCTCTGTCTCTGTCTTTCTGTCTCTCTGCCCTGTCTAGACTATAATCTTTCTCTCGTTCTCTGTCTCTCTGTCTCTCTCCCTCCCTCTCCCTCTCTCTGTCTCTCCCTCTCTCTGTCCCTCTCTGTCTCCCCCTCTCCCCCGTCCATCTCTCTCTTGCTCCCCCCCCCTCTCTCTCCATCTGTCTCTTTCTCTTTCTCCCCTGACTGTGCCTGACTGGTTGCCAACTTGTCAAGCCAGGTACCGGGTTATCGTTTTCAGCTAGATGATCCGTTAGGCCTGTTGGGAGTGATTTTTCTCTCCCCTCCCCCTTGAAAACGGGAAGTCACTGTTTATTGTCGGACTTCCGGACGGAATATTATGTGATCTCGTGTATTATATACTGGATTTCTGCTATGTTTCTCTCTGTCTCTCGCTGTGTGTCTCTCTGCCTCTATCTCTCTTCCTTTCTCCCCTTTCCCTTTCTCTCAGTCTCTCTGCCTCTCTGTCTCTCTGCCTCTCTCTGTCTCTCTGTCTCTCTGTCTCTCTGCCTCTCTCTGTCTCTCTGTCTCTCTGTCTCTCTGCCTCTCTGTCTCTCTGTCTCTCTGCCTCTCTGCCTCCCTCTATCTCTCTGTCTCTCTCTGTCTCTCTCTGTCTCTCTCTGTCTATCTGCCTCTCTGCCTCCCTCTGTCTCTGTCTCTCTCTGTCTCTCTGTCTCTCTGCCTCTCTCTGTCTCTCTGCCTCTGCCTCTCTGCCTCTCTGTTTATCTGTATCTCTGTCTCTCTGTCTCTGTCTCTCCGCCTCTCTGTCTCTCTGTCTCTCTGCCTCTCTGCCTCTCTGCCTCTCTGCCTCTCTGCCTCTCTGCCTCTGTCTCTCTGTCTCTCTGTCTCTCTGTCTCTCTGCCTCTGTCTCTCTGCCTCTGTCTCTCTGTCTCTCTCTCTCTTTCTCTCTTTCTCTGTCTCTGTCTGTCTTGCGTCTTTGGCCGTGTCTCTGCCTAGTTCTGTTTGTCTCCTTCGATCTCTTTCACGCACAAAACACCCATCGTTTTCCCCCACCCACATCGCCACCACCTCAGTACACAACCACCTATCCCCAGTCTAATAGCTCTTGACCCGGGGGCACGAACAATCATTTTTTTTCCAGGTCGCGCAAAGTAAACACACCAATTTCCGTTCCCTGAGACACCTGCGTCAAAGTCTGCAGGATATGTTCTCTTTTTTTGTTCTCAACTCCGCCATCTCCCCCTCTCTCTCTCTCTCTCTCTCCTTCTTTCTCTCTCTCTCTCTCTCTTTCTCTCTCTCTCTCTCTCTCTCTGTCTATGTCTCTCTGTCTCTCCTCTCTCTCTCCTTCTCTCTCTCTCTCTATCTCTCTCTCTATCTATCTCTGTCTATGTCTCTCTCTATCTATCTCTGTCTATGTCTCTCTCGTCTCTCTCTCTATCTCTCTCTCCTTCTCTCTCTCTCTATCCCTCTATCTCTCTCTATCCCTCTATCTCTCTCTCTCTATCTATCTCTGTCTATCTCTCTCTCTCCTCTCTCTCTCTTTCTCTCTCTCTTTCTCTCTCTCTTCTCTCTCTCTATCTATCTCTCCTTCTCTCTCTCTCTATCTATCTCTCTCTCTCCCTCTCTCTCTCTCCTTCTCTCTCTCTTTCTCTCTCTCCTCTCTCTCTCTTTCTCTCTCTCCCTCTCTCTCTCCTCTCTCCCCCTCTCTCTCTCTCTCTTTCTCTCTCTCCTCTCTCTCTCCCCCTCTCTCTCTCTGTATCTCTCTCTCTTTCTATCTCTGTCTATGTCTCTCTCTCCCCTCTCTCTCTCTCTCTCTCTCTCTCCCCCCCCTCTCTCTCTCTCTGTATCTCTCTATCTATCTATCTCTGTCTATGTCTCTCTCTCCTCTCTATCTCCCTCTCTCTCTCTCTCTCTCTCTCTTCCCCCTTTTCTTGTGAGGTTGTGAACCCCCCTTCTCGGTGGCTCTGTCAGTTAACCGAGCCTCCCCGCTGTCTTGTCGCTCGAGGAGACAAGCGAAGACTGGGCCAGCTTTGCAAGGACGACACTTGATTGGCCGGTGCGCCGCGCAAACCCCCTCCTACCCCCCCCCCCCCCAACCCCCCGCCCACCGCATGTCCGACGAAAGCGCCACCCAAGTCAGACTGGAGACGAGTCTACGCGTCAATCCGTCCGCACGTCGTAAAGAGAGAAAAACGCGCGCCCTCGAAGAGCCTTGAGACTGAGGTACGGTTCTCCCCCCTGAGCTGACTGCTCTAAAAAAGATTGGGATATTCGTGATTATTATGACACGCTCCCTTCCTCGTTGACGTGACGCCCGTTTCCAATGGCTGCTCGCGTCTCCTTCAATTAGTCCCCATCCTCAATGGAAATGCACTGGCGGCGTTTGCCAAGCAATTTTCACGGAAGCTTCAATCGTCGGTTTGGTATTATTTATTTTTGTATTATCGGCCATCCTGACTAATTTTGATCCGCGGTCGCGGGGGGGGGGGGGGTTATAAACATTTACGAGCGAACCCTTACGACTCAAGTTCTAACGAGATGATTGGGACCTTCAAATTCATTACCGTGTGAATTCTGTTGGTGGGGTTTGATTTATTGGACCAAATCAAAGCAATTTTAGCATAAAATATAAATTAATACATCGCCTATACAGTTTGCTGATCAGAAATGGCGTTAACCTGAATTCTACACGGTACAACTGATGTGACCCGGCACAGCGACATGAAGAATATCCCACCAAAACACTTTTCGAGTAAACAACGCCTAAAGTCAAAGTATCTTCTCAATTCGATTAAAAATCAATTTTCTTTTTTTATTTTCATTTTCGGAAAGTTATTGTATTTGAGGAAATTTTGATATCATTTGAAAGCTAATAGTACACTCTTTCACATCATTAGAAAATCTCAAAATCTTAAAAGTGGGGGTTATTTCTCATTATGATGTGCCGGGTCACAAATGTTTGGGCAATAGAGCCTGAGAGGGTTTGGCAGAGGCAGAGGGTTTGTCAGAAATGTTGGGAGTTAGCAATCGATTTGACCACAGTTCTATTGACTAATGATGCTACCAGTTGAATTTTGGGACCAACGTGGCCAACGTTGGTTGAAATATTGGTCTATAATAATAGGGCCTATTGCTAAAATTTCTTTACGATTTCGTGAAAGGTCTAGTGACTGGCGTTTCCATCCCAGCAGGACCTTGAAATGGATGAGCTATTATCCACGAGATAAACGCATGAGGCGCATGAGCACAACGCGTCACGCAAGTCGGGCCCCTAAGAAGACGATTCTACAATCAGTGCACGCTATGCCGTGAACACGGGCTACCAGACTTCACGCGAGGTAACGGCACGCTCGTGGGTGGGACGCAGACAAGTTACGAAATGAAGGCTTAGGCTGCGTTCTCATTTCACCTACCCGTAAATTAATTTTGTCGCAGGCATCTAGAAACAATATTAAGGGTTTGCCCCCAGTTCCTTGCAGAATACTCGGTACTTAACAATCCAACAAACCTTCAAATCTATTCGACTGCTTCGATTGTTTCTGTTTGGCTTGTCGCTGTGAAAACTGATGCACTTTAGTCCCCAGTGCACACTCTAACTGAAACACCCCGATGCACTACACACTCTAACCGAACATCCCCAGTGCACCATCTAACCGATTATACCCTTTCCCCCGACGCCAAAACCGACGCATCCGATTACCGCCGTGAACTCTCGATCTCCTGTCCCCTCCTGCCCCGGGCTCCGTGTATTTAAATGGACGCATCCTGCCCGTACGTCTGCGGGCCCGTGAGACCGATCTGTGAAGTCACTCCACGCGTCCAATGCACACTCTAACCGAACACCCCAGTGCACACTCTAACCAAACATTCCTATTGCACACTCTAACCGAACATCCCCAGTGCATTCTCTAACCGAACATCCCCAGTGCATTCTCTACCCGAATATCCCCAGTGCATACTCTAACCGAACATTCATATTGCACACTCTAACCGAACATCCCCAGTGCATTCTCTAACCGAACATCCCCAATGCACACTCTAACCGAACATTCATATTGCACACTCTAACCGAACATCCCCAGTGCATTCTCTAACCGAACATCCCAAATGCACACAATAACCGAACATATACCCAGTGCGCACTCTAACCGAACATCCCCAATACACACTCTAACCGAACATCCCCAATACACACTCTAACCGAACATCCCCAGTACACTCTCTAACCGAACATCCCCAGTGCACACTCTAACCGGACATCCCCAATGCACACTCTAACCGAACATCTCCAGTGCACACTCTAACCGAACATCTCCAGTGCACACTCTAACCGAACATCCCCAATGCACACTCTAACCGAACATCACCAGTGCATTCTCTAACCGAACATCACCAGTGCACACTCTAACCGAACATCCCAAATGCACACTCTAACCGAACATCCCCAGTGCACACTCTAACCGAACATCCCCAATACACACCCTAACCGAACATCACCAGTACACACTCTAACCGAACATCACCAGTGCACACTCTAACCGAACATCCCCAGTGCATTCTCTAACCGAACATCCCCAGTGCACACTCTAACCGAACATCCCAAGCACACACTCTAACCGAACATCCCCAGTCCACACTCTAACCGAACATCCCCAGTACACTCTCTAACCGAACATCCCCTAGTGCAAACTCTAACCGAACATCCCCAGTACACACTCTAACCGAACATCCCCAGTGCACACTCTAACCGAACATCCCCAGTGCACACTCTAACCGAACATCCCCAATGCACACAATAACCAAACATCACCAGTGCACACTCTAACCGAACATACCCAAAGCATTCTCTAACCGCACATCCCCAATACACACTCTAACCGAACATCCCCAGTGCACACTCTAACTGAACATCCCCAGTGCACTCTCTAACCGAACATCACCAGTGCACACTCTAACCGAACATCCCCAGTGCACTCTATACCAAACATCACCAGTACACTCTCTAACCGAACATCCCCAGTGCACACTCTAACCGAACATCCCCAGTGCACACACTAACCGAACATCACCAGTACATACTCTAACCGAACATCCCCAGTACATACTCTAACCGAACATCCCCTGTACACTCTCTAACCGAACATCCCCAGTGCACTCTCTAACCGAACATCCCCAGTACACTCTCTAACCGAACATCTCCAGTGCACACACTAACCGAACATCACCAGTACATACTCTAACCGAACATCCCCAGTACACTCTCTAACCGAACATCCCCAGTGCACTCTCTAACCGAACATCTCCAGTGCATACTCTAACCGAACATCTCCAGTGCACACTCTAACCGAACATCACCAATAAACACTCTAACCGAACACCCCCAGTGCACTCTCTAACCGAACATCCCCAGTACACACTCTAACCGAACATCCCCAGTGCACACTCTAACCGAACATCCCCAGTGCACACTCTAACCGAACATCCCCAGTACATACTCTAACCGAACATCCCCAGTGCACACTCTAACCGAACATCCCCAGTGCACACTCTAACTGAACATCCCCAGTGCACTCTCTAACCGAACATCACCAGTGCACACTCTAACCGAACATCCCCAGTGCATACTCTAACCGAACATCACCAGTACACACTCTAACCGAACATCTCCAGTGCACACTCTAACCGAACATCCCCAGTGCATACTCTAACCGAACATCTCCAGTGCATACTCTAACCGAACATCACCAGTGCCCACTAGTAACCGAACACCCCCAATGTACTCTCTAACCGAACACCCCTAGTGCACACTCTAACCGAACACCCCAGAGGAGGAGGAGGAGGAGGAGGAGGAGGAGGAGGAGGAGGAGGAGGAAGAGGAAGAGGAGGAGGAGGAGGAGGAGGAGGAGGAGGAGGAGGAGGAGGAGGGGGAGGAGGAGGAGGAGGAGGAGGAGGAGGAGGAAGGGACGGCAAATGAATCTCAACCCCCACCTCTTCCCCTCTCCTGTTTGCCGGATGAGCACCGCTCATGGCAATCAGACAAACGTGGACGAATGCGGTCAGAAACTGTGTCCGCTTCCTTCTTAATTCATCTCCCACCCCACCTGTGAGCATTTAGAGCGTTCCTCTGCTTCAACCCCCCCTCCTCTCCCCCAATATATCCTGTGATTTGACCACGCATCTAAACTGGGAAAAATCCTCCACGTCTCCCAATATACCCTTCCCCCGACGCCAAAACCGACGCATCCGATTACCGCCGTGAACTCTCGATCTCCTGTCCCCTCCTGCCCCGGGCTCCGTGTATTTAAATGGACGCATCCTGCCCGTACGTCTGCGGGCCAGTGAGACCGATCTGTGAAGTCACTCCACGCGTCCGTTCCTCTCCCAAACCAAAGCGAGCTCGACCTCGGCCTCATTGTATAAACGCCGTTGCATGCCCCGGCCTCGTCCTCCGGTCAAACCACAGCTGGCCTATCACAGGAGTCGTCATCGCCTGTCAGTCAAAGAGTGAAGTCAGAATTCCACGTGCCCACATTTATGCAAGTACAGTATACAAGTACAGACTGGTGCTGTGAATAATGATTGCTCGAGCCTTTATCAAAAGTGAGACTGTGAGGAACACGGGTAGACTACCCCTTCCATCAATTCCTGAATTGATTTCCCCTACTCCCATTCCCATCTTACTCCCCGTATTATTTATTACAGAGCAAGCCGGCAATAGACCGTGTTAGTTGGCCTCGAGAATGTACGTGTTACCGCGAGATTCCTGACTTCCGGGCTCCTCGAATAGGAAGTAAAGCGTGGAGCGTCGAACGTTTTTGTTAATATATTTTGTATCGCGCCGATTGAAGCACCTTAACTATTAGAATAGTCTTTTAGGAATAAAATATTAAAATACAATGTGTAAAGTACGTGATTTTGCACGTTTTCATGTTTGTGTTTTGATTTTGTATCATTCTGTTTACATGTACGGTATCCTCATGTACAGTACAGTATAAGGCGCTTTTCTGGCCCGAATGCGAACCACACCAACTTCGGCGCGATACAAGCAGCACGTTTTATGTACGTCTAAACCTAAGCCCTCTCTTCGTAAAGGGCCTATATTTATAGTTCCCGCACTCCGAGTTGAGCTCGACCTCGGCCTCATCAACATTCTATGACATTTCCCCCCTCCTCCGGTCCACTCAAAGCGGTGATCTCCTCCTGTCAGTCAATAGTGCTTGGCGCAGTTCCACCTGGCCACATGGTAATGAATAGCAGCACACAGTCCGGACTGGTGGTATGAATAATGCCAAATCTGTTCATATGTCAATTTTCGAAATGAAGGCCTAGGCTCGGGCTCAGGCTTCGTCTCCGTCTGACAAAACCTGAAAATTCAGGTCGTGGTTTGTTTCCGAATTTGAAGGTTTGTCGGCGTGATAGGCCCAGGGTATTCCCCAAGAAACTGGGGCCAAACGCTTGTTTTGAGATGCCGTGTGATTATTATAACGAGTAAGATAGATATATGGCCGAAGCCTAAGTATAATTTGAGGAGACCACAGGCAAATGCATTGATCGTTTGTTTCGACCACATTCGAGCTGCATTCGGGAGCCAACAGACCTTCAGGAATATGCAAAGGCCTTTCCAGGCGGGTTCGAAGCGCATTCCTAAGTAATCGAACTTCATTTTTGAAAAATTCTTCACTCCGGTTCTGCTCGATTCCTGAATTGAAGTCTGATTTAATGTGAGACAGGGCATTCACGATACATCGGAACGCAGCTTACGATGGATAAGCCGTTGTGAGTTTGGATGGGCCGTGTGGTTCCTGTCCATCGCTCGTAATCATGCGATTGCCCGAGTAAGCTACATCGATCACTGGAGCCCGCCAAAATAACGTGCGCTTGTTGCTTCCGTTAGCGAGCCCAGTGCATTATCATCATCTCGAGGGGAAACTTGGCCGTCAGGGGACTGGTAGCCCGCCTTCTATTTTTCTCCCTCGCCGATCCCCGGGGAGAGATTTCTGCTTCTTTCCCCCCGGTGCTCGATGGGCCTATTCCGGTCGATAATCGCCCATGTTCCCGACGGGCGGAACTAGTTGAACACCGGGGTCTAAACTCGGGCATTCTCGGCTTCGAATCTGGGTCAAATTATATAAGACCTGTTCGTTCGTTTCCTGTTCCCTTTCTTTAAGTGGAGATGTTGGGAGTTGAAATCGGCTTTCCTTTGCCAATTTTGCTGTGAGGTATTTCGATATAAACAAAGTTTGCGCTATTACAGGCCATTACGATTTTTTTGCCCATATAATGATTAATGAATGATACGGTACGTGACTTAGTTGGTTGGTTGGTTTGTTGGTCGGTTGTTTGGTTGGTTGGTTGGTTGGTTGGTTGGTTGGTTGCTTGCTTGGTTGCTTGGTTGCTTGGTTGCTTGGTTGCTTTGTCAGTTGGTTGGTTGGTTGCTTTCTTGCTTGCTTGGTTGCTTTGTCGGTTGGTTGGTCGGTGAGTTGTTTGGTTGGTTGATTGGTTGGTCATTTGGTTGTTTGCTTGGTTGCTTGGTTGCTTGGTTGCTTGGTTGCTTTATTGCTTGCTTGGTTGCTTGGTTGCTTGGTTGCTTGGTTGCTTGGTTGCTTGGTTGCTTGGTTGCTTGGTTGCTTGGTTGCTTGGTTGGTTGCTTGGTTGCTTGGTTGCTTGGTTGCTTGGTTGCTTGGTTGCTTGGTTGCTTGTTTGCTTGCTTGGTTGCTTGGTTGCTTGGTTGCTTGGTTGCTTGGTTGCTTGCCTGATAGCATGGTCAGATGTTTGTTTGCTTGCTTGGTTTCGTCAATCCAACACGCGATATCTGACATGGCAACCAACGCACAGACGACTGATCCAGATCCATGGGTCACAACCATATCCCCCTCTCTCTCCTCTCTCCCGTAACACAGCCTGCGTGGCGTGAGTGCCATGGCAGGGAACTGGGACCCTAGCGCACACAATGCCGCACTTTGTCCGCTGAAAAAAAAACTCCTCTGGTATTCCAGGTAACCTCTCAACCCGCGTGACGAGGCAATGGCAGGTCAGGCAGACTGCAGGGTTCATCCGCCTGATCTCCGGCTTTTTTAGCCGAGACGAGGCACGAGAGACAACCCGGGGCGACTTCCACACAAAGCCGCTCCAAACCCTCAGGTCCTCCTTAAGACTTACCAACCAAATCCTCGTGTGACGTTGGTCGCTATGCCCAATCTGTTTTTGTGTGTGTGGCCGTTCACCGTGCTGTTGTACCTATAGGTACACATGTGCCGCATAGCAAGGTGTGTTTCCTTCCTCGTCGGTCATACCAAAGGAGGTATTAGGCGTATACCTCCTTAGTCATACCAAATCAGGAACATTCAAATAGGTTTCGGGGTTCAGAGATTTAATCATAAAGACAATTAAACAGGGCCTGGCGTTTCGATCCTAGCAGGACCTGTTTTTGCTTTTGATAATGGAACGTTCTGCGTGGCGTGTCGTCAGTCCCATAATAACTTGTAGTTGTAGATGTGTATTTTTCAGAGCATGCCAGTCAGTGAGCGGTTTTTGCACTCATTTTGTGTGGCTCACGGAATGTAATCTGCTTTATACATATATACTTGACGTGACTGAGAAGCAGTATGATAATGACATGTGAACAACTACGTGACAAGTACATACGGCAAGACAAATGACATAACGAAATGACGAAACCACATAATACCAAGACAAAAGGACATAATGAAGTGACGAAACCACATAACGGACAGACCAAATGACATAACGAAATGACGAAATCAGACAATGGTGTGATAGAATGAGAGATAAAGTGCAGAATGCAGACCGAAGGCAGTGACGGCGTTCCATACATCACAGGGTCGACCGACTCTTATCATCATGGGGCCTAGCAAGGCCTTCCAGATCCAACGAAGGGCAAATGTGTAACATGTTTCTATATACGTAGCTATACCCGAACAGAAGAACGGAGTGCTAATCATCTGCACTCAGTATATCACGGGCCACGATGGCGGTTAAAAGGACGAGCGGTCCGCTATCTGTTTTATGAATTGGTCCTGCCCACGGTCGTGACCCCACGTGACCCTATATGACCCCCACGTCACCTCTGACCGAGGAATCGAGAGCATGATGCCTTTCCAGTGCTTCCGTCATCGGAACCGAATGCGTTTTGCTTATAGTTACGCGAGCGATAATAGGAATCTCTTATAACTATTCTACATATCTTGAATAAAAGTTAGATGGACTGACGTTCCGATCTTAGCTGTACCTTACCGATGGTTCATTTCAGAATCCGTAACCACACGGAGAACCTTTTCAGTTATATCAGGGAAAACTGCACACAGTCGGTTGGATTCGGTGGAGTAAGGTTCCACAAAATACGATGGTTCTTTTTAGTTTAACAAGTCTGCGAATGAAAGAGATTTGTGTAGTATAGCACGTCCCTCCTTCCCTTCCCCCCCCCGGGAACCGCGTTCAGCGAATAGACCTCGAGACCCTGGCGGCAGCGGACGTACCCGTCCTTTTCGAAGCTGTGCGTGTGCGCATGCGCAGAGCGACGCGCGCATGCGCAGAACGATGCGCGCATGCGCAGAACGACGCGCGCATGCTCAGAGCGACGCGCGCATGTGCAGAACGACGCGCGAATGCTCGGGACATCCCCAATACCGGTATCTTTGCGCGTTCGCCAAGTGTCTAACAATCTCCCAATGAGGGAACTTCCAAGGTTTCAGGAAGAGTGCGTGGCTCCAAATTCCGTGCACACAGTAAGAAGATTGTTCCTCGTAGAATCACTTCTTCATGATCAATACACTGTAAATCGGTCGGAACACGTGATAATGACGTACGCAGGTGGATCGATTAACCGATGGATCGATCGACAAAAAACTAAACTGACGGACACTTTTGATTCCGACTGTACCCTCGCCGTTCAGTTCCCGGCACAGCGTAGAGCTGCCAGCATCGTGTGTAAATACGGTGACCTCTGGGTCGACCTTCTGGGTCAGGTGTCAATGGGCCACCTGTACAAGACGGGTCCACTTTATGGGACCACGTCAAGGATTTATTGTAAATAATTACATTATGTGACACCTGTGGATGCGTCGAAGGTGTTTTTTTTTCGAAGGGGATTGCGCCAGTCATGGGGGAAAACGGTGGTTCTATGCCAAGATGGCTGAAGGCTAAACTTGACGCAGTCCCCTGCTGGGTTTTTTGCGCTACACGCATGCCGCCGCAGTCCGTAACCCACTCTTCGGTTGTTTTGTTCAATTTCGTTGAGTGTGCTTCAGAAACTGCATCAAGTTTACGTTCAGTTGATTCGAATAGAAAGGGGTGCAGCACCAAGTTGGCCAGAGGAAAAACTTGACCTGCGGTCGAATTCACCAAACCCATCGTAACTAACGAGCTATCGCAATACTATGCGCGATGCTAAGGAAACCATACGGTGTGTCACAACCAACGATTGGTTATCCATCGTAAGTTGAGTTACGACGCGTCGTAAGGCTTTGTGAAATCCACACCTGGTCCTCGCTGGGTTATTCGTGAGACCACGGAGTTATAACTTCTAGCTCAACCGGCGAGACCGATTGTACCAAGATGGCTAAAGCTAAACTTGACCCAGTCCTCACTGAGTTATTCGCAAGATGCGTGTATATTGTATACTGTACTGTGTATACTGTACAGTACATGTACATGTACAGTATACAGTATACATACACGTACTGTACGTGTACATGCATGTAGTACGTGACGGTAATTCCCTTTTCAACTCCCTATTATTTGTCCTTCCCCAGATACTTACAGAATAGTGTAAACACTAAACAGACTATCAAGCATTGCCTGTTTCACACAAGTACCATTGCCATGGCAACATCTCAGCTCAGTCACAAACTCAAGTTCGCAGCCCTCGAACACAATAATTTGTCCCGCACAGTGTGACGCTTCGGTGGAATTCGTTGGACCGACGGATCTGCGTTCATGCCGTCGCGCACCCAGTGACGCTCCCACAAAACGCATGGGTAGCATTTTAGTCGGGTGGCATTATTGTTTTGTACAGCCAGAGACTGCATGAGTTTTTATAGCAACAAGCAACTTCATCTTGCTTAGCTTTCCCCCTGCCAACGATCTTGCCATTTTTTAAAAGGAATGTTAATTCCTATCTCCGGCCTTCCTGAATCCCTCTCTATCTCCTTCTTTCTCAGTCTGTAGCCCTTAACCTTGAATGGCTTTTCAACCTTGTTTTGGGCGGTTTCGCATACTTGTTCTTTTAAATCAGATGTAGCACTTACACACACTAACTTGAGGTTCGTGGGCTTTTACAGCAACTACTTTCAAAAGTTAGAGGGCCCGACGTTTTGATCCTAGCAGGGCCTTTGAGAAAGGCCCTGCTAGGATCGAAATATCAAGCCCTGAGGCTCTAACTTTTGAGATTCATGTATTGCAGGTCAATTTAGTCAGTGAGCAGTTTGCATCAGTTGTTTTATTAATTTCAACTGCTACTTTGTTAGGTGTAGCTTTCATGACGACAAAACTGGGGTGGAAACAGCTAGCATGAGCCTTTGTAGCAACAACTTACTCCAAAGTCGCTCACATCACTATAATACCAGATCTGGTTCCTTCCACCGTCCGAAACTCAACGATATCAAAATAGTCCTATCCCTTACCTAACTCGGATTTTAAACAATAATTGTACTTCTTAAAATTTAGTGGGCCTGACGTTTCGATCCTAGCAGGACTTCTCTCTGCCTTTGAGAAAGGTCCTGTTAGGATCGAAACGTCAGGCCCACTACATTTTAAGATGTGCATTTTGGTAATTATAGTCAGTAAGCAGTTTGCAACATTATTTGTTTATCACTTTAAATAATTGTACTTAATGGTAACCCCCCCCCCCCCGTTTTTGAGCCTTAATTGACTTGCTGGTGATTTTTTTATTTTGGGGTCCAAATTATACACACTGAGTCTTTTATCTAAGATAACCTCTTTATACTCACTAGTTTTGTCTGAAGATCGTTCGTTTTCGTTCTATTGTAATTAATTTTTTTTTCTCTTTATAGACTTAACTTACCGTACTAAAGACATATTCCCCACCTTTTTGTCATTTTGATCTCCTTTTATTGTATTTAATGATCCTTTCAAGTAAATGTACAATGATGCTTTTTTAATTTGGCCGCGAATACATTTTTAATTGCTATTAAACGATTTCAAATTCAAATTCAAAAATCTTTTTGCCTTACCCATCCACCGACCTATACTAAGTCTTCATCTAATGTAGCACTTTGATGTAGGCTGGATGTTTAGTTTGAAGGAATGGCAAGTTGGGCATGGCATCTATGAAAAGACCAAAGATGTAGGAAAGAAAACTCTCATACCAAGAAAGAATCGTATAACAACATCTCCTTTATAGTACACGTCATCATCAACAACTACTTCCTGAAATTAGGGAAGGATTCCCAAGTCTGATCTTGTCGGGAGGAACTCCAGCGATTCTCGCCTGTAGGAGTGAGCCGACCATTCGACCTATACATTAGTTGGAGTTCGATCAAATTGAGAAATTGTGACTGGACGCTTCGGAGCGGTACGCGAAGTTGTTTGTCCAATTTTTGGAAGGGGGGCTGGGGGGTGGGTGGGGCTGTGTGGCCTTGTGTTCCGCTCGTAGCCGGGGCCCGATGAAGCACCCCTCCCAATTAACCGAGCCTCCATATGTCGTACGGCCACTGCCCCCGCCGCGAGGCATAACAGGACAATTCGGGGAGGGTTTGGTGGGGCTAGGGGTAACGGAGAGGGGGGGGGGACCAGACTGTAGTTTACCAGTGACATCCACCCACCTGTTCGGCTCCCAAAACACTGCTACCAACTGACATTCAAACCCCGGGTGCATGCGTGGGGTACAGAGTGTAGGTGGGTAAGTTGGGGGTGGTAAAGTGGATAGGTGTTTTCAGAGAAAAATACCCCCTTTTCCCCCTTATTCGACTGGGACCGACAAAAGTGCCTTTTAAAGGCCCTATACTTCATTGGTAAAGATCAAAAGATTGCCACAGTTTGTGCGTTAAACCTTTAAACATTCCAAAAAAGCAATACTGCGAAGGTTTTAGGGGAATGGAAATGGTAATCTGAGAAAGTAGAAAAACGCAAAACATAGTCACGGTTTACGCACCATTGCGTAAGAAATAGTTTAATCGCGAGTAATAGACTATTTGTCGATGCTTGAGTGAAGATTTCTGGAGAAGTACAGCATCCCATTCCCAGAGCGTAAGATTTCAACATGAGGATTCTATCATGACCAACTACAAACTGTGTAGATTAGAAGGCAATCTGTGGACATCGATGTTTCGCGATCTTCCCAATGTTGTATTGAGCCTTGAAAGCCCCTACACAACATTGGTCGAGGTCAATAGCATCCATACGTTGTCTGATCAAACATATGCATGAAATAGCACACCTGTGAAAATTTCAGCTCAATCCGCCAACCGAGTCTCGAGAAAATACTGAAAACCGCTTCATTTGTTTCGCGAAAATGCAGCATTCAACACTGCACTGTTCCGAACAATAGTTTAGATCTCGGTGAGACGTAAACTATTTCTTTTCCTCATTTCTCCCAAAATACAATATTTTAGGCAGAAATATTTCAGTGAGAGGTTTCTACTATAACCATCTTCAAACTGTATAACTATAAACCTGTTAAACATTTCTGTTTTTCGATCTTACCAATGCTGTGTATTGGGACTTTAACACACAGTTAAGTCGGGGCGGTCATGGCGGGGGAAAGGTTGGCGTAGGCGGGCCGGGTTCACTAGTACACTACAGCACGGGTCGATGGTCTGGGTCACAGTGCCCACGATTACTCACTGCACTGACGGAGCGCGATGGCATTCTTTCGCCGTGATTCTCCGAGACTTGGAAATTCGAATCGCTTAGGGGGTCGATATCAAATCCGCCTCAGTTACGATTCAAAAATCGTGGGAAGCCCCCCACCACACCACACAGCCATTCACAATAATATTCGGGGTCCCCGTCTGTGAGTGTATACCGCAGACTGCGGCTGTGATTTATTCGTCGCAAAAAAAAAAAACCTGCCATAAATTTGTTTATGCATTAACACATAAACACGCATATTTCACGGGTTTTCACGCCTGTGTGACGTGCCGCCAACACTGGACAGGCTTTGTTGTTTTTGTTCCTCTTCAAAAGTCCCCCCCAAAAAAAAAAAAAAAAAAAAAAAATCCTCGATCGTGCGTGCTATAGTCTCGAATCAATCGCGCCACGTGCGATCGTGTTGCGCCCACACGCATCTTAGACTCTGTCTCACGCGCCGTGTCAAAGGTTTGACGATTCGGCGCCTTGATTGGAGACTACGCGCCGCCTGGCATCGCGAAAACCCTATTCCATCTGAGAGTAGAAGTAGGGTACGAATGCAAAGGTAGATACGGGAAATGTTTGCCTCCAGCAACCCCCCCCACTCTCCTTTCTTGTCGATCATTGTAACCCAAATCGAAAAAAAAAATGAGTTGTCGTCCCCTTTTTCCATCTTCTCCTTACAAGTCCTCTATGGTCAAACTGAATGAGCTCCCGCTTACCAAACAGCCCACGTGGTTTGTGAAAGGTCCGCGCCTGGGTTCTCTATGACGTCACATCGATTGCGATTAAAAAGGGAGAAAAAATTGCAGGGGGGGGGGAAGAAAACGAGGACCCCATATCGCACCTCCCCTCCACCCCCTCCCCCTCCCCCCGGGCAATTTCTTTGTCTTGTGATTGATGGCGTGGAACCAGCCCACTCGAACGAGCGCTAGTCACCGGTAATGATTTCAGGCAGCTCGGTCGCAACTAAACTATATAAGCACCGTGTCCGCTTACTGAACTTTCTGTTTTCTCTCTCCTTCTATCCACACCTCTCTCTCTCTCTTCCGCTCTCTACCCCCCTCTCTCTCCATTTTTCCCCTTTCCCCCTTTCTCCCCCTCTCTCTCCATCTCTCTGAGTCTCCACCTCTCCCTCTCCCCCCTCTCCCTCTCCCCTCTCTCCACCTCTCTCTCCACCTCACTCGCTCTCTCACCCTCTCTCTCCTCTCTCTCTCCACCTCTCCCCTCTCTCCACCTCTCTCCACCTCTCTCACCCTCTCCCTCTCTCCACCCCTCTTTCCACCTCTCTCTCTCCCTCTCCCCTCTCATCACCTCTCTCTCCACCTCTCCCCCTCTCGCTCTCCCTCAGGCTCCACCCTACAATCTACCCTCTCTCCCTCTCTCTCTCTCACTGCCTCTGTCTCTGTCTCTGTCCCTGTCACTGTCTCTGTCTCCCTCCCCACCCCTCTTTCCATACCATTCTTTATTCTTGCATATTAGGGGTCATCGGGAGGGGAAATTATCGCCTGATCAAGGTTTTTTCAGCGCGATTCAGGATGTTGTGGCAAACCCGTTTAGGATCAAAGTAATTAGAAATTTAAACACCAATTTTAGGTCGGTTTCCGTTTTATTCATATCCTCACTAACCCTCCCCCCACTCCAATTTCCGAAAAAGGTACATGCCGATCAATTAATTCTTTGACGAAAGGCGAGGTGAAGGACTTAGTTTTCTTCTCTTTTCATTTTACTGAACTTTCAGCATTTAGTGGGCCTGACGTTTCGATCCTAGCAGGACCTTTCTCAAAGGCATAATGACTTTGCCTATGGTCCTGCTAGGATCGAAACGTCAGGTCCACTAAATTTTGAGATTTTCATTTTGGTAATTTTAGTCAGTAAGCACTTTGCAACATTAGGCCCCTATGTACATCACTGAATAAATAAATAAGACTTAAGACTTTCCATGGTGGGTGAAACAATATAGGAGGGTTTGCGATGACACCATGTATATAAGGTCTCTTAAATAAGAGGTGTGGTTCTGAAAAGAACCTGAGTCACGGTAACTCAGTATGCTCTGGCGTCATCAGGAGAATGAAAGAGACCTTATACATGGTGTCACCGCAAACCCTCTAACCTCGCACTAAAATATTTCTGCCTAAAACACTGTATTTTTGGAGAAAAGAGTAAAGAAATCGTTTACGTCTCACCCCTATAGATCTAAAAGTTTTTTCCGGAACAACTCGTTGAATGCTGCATTTTCGCAACACAAATGAAGTGGTTTTTCACTATTTTCTCGAGACTCGGTTGGCGGATTGAGCTGAAATTTTCACAGGTGTGCTATTTCATGCATAATGTTGGATCAGACAACGTATGGATGCTATTCTTTGACCTCGACCAATGTTGTGTTATCCCTTTAAAGAGTTGGAAAGCAACGGAGACGAGTTATTTGATGGAAAACGGATTAAAGTTCCAAGGAAAAGGAATGGGAACTGTTTGACCCTTGGTCAAAACATCAACTGGTCATGAGTCATGGGTCATGGGTGTCAACGGGGAACATTAACGTGGGGGACATCATATCATTTTCCCCACACACATACACGAACACTTTTACACTGGGTGCACATGGTGCACGATACATGCGCACGAGGTGATGCTCACTTTCACTCCATGTGCTTGAGGTACAGTAAATAGGGAGATGTTCTTGTACATGAAGCACTTCGTGCACCTCATCCGACTTTTGCTCAAGTGATTGCAATGCCACATGTGCTTGAGCTACAGTATTTCATGTGCATGAAGTACAGTACAGTAGGTGCCTCAAGTGTTCATGATTCTGGGACAAATATGTGCCATTGCAGAGGTACGTGCATGAGGTGCAGTTCATTTTTACATTGTAGGCATCAGACGCATGACAGGAAAGCACCCTTTTCCTCATAGTTGAAAGACCCTTTGAAGTAGCTGGAATACACCATAAAATATGCACCAAACGGCATGATTACAAGCAAGAAAATGCAAAAAACTCCCTACCGTGGGAGAGGTGACAACCACCCTCCCACAACCCCCCCCCCCGTCACTCGCTCTCCAAGCTCGGTCACTTCGCTCTCCCGCAAATGCCCCCCATTCTTTCCAGGACCAGTCGACGCCCTTGCAACAGGGACCATTCTTTCCCAACAAAAGGTTTCAGATTTCAATTCAAATTGCCCCTTTTGCCTTTTCGAGAACTTAATCTCCTCCTTTTCATGCTGTTGCCTGAAAATTACGCTTTTTTGACCCTTGCTGTTCCGAACCTGTCGGGAACTTTGTCGTCGCGAAGAAAGTCGGACTTTGTCCAGCGAACTGATTGCCTGAGAAGAAAAAAGGCGGGTCATTTTTAAAGATAACAACCATTGGTCGAGGTCATAGAATAGCATTCATACCTTGTCCGATCCAACATAATTATGCATAACATATCACACCTATGAACATTTCAGCTCAATCCGCCAACCGAGTCTCGAGAAAAGTCGTGGAAACCGCTTCATTTGTTTCGCGAAATACAACATTCAACGAATTGTTCCGAAAAATCGTTTAGATCTAGGGGTGAGACGTAAATTATTTCTTTACTCTTTTCTCCCAAATGCAGCATTTGTATAGGCTAAGTTTCATGTAAATCTGTGAACATTTCTGTTTTTCGATCTTACCAATGTTTTGTGTAGTCAGGCTTTAAAAGCAATTCTATATACGAACCTCGTCATTGCTCAGATTTTAAGTTAGGTAGCCAACACAATTAGAGGCCATAGAGTTAACTTCTAGCAACATTTGTACGTTTGTACTGGACTAATTGCGATTATCATATCATTATAAAAAAATATCTGAAAATCTCGTCCTTGCTCGAACTCCATTTTACCTTAATCAACCCATAAAGTTGATTATAACTCCCTTTTAGCGATATAACAGTGGCTCCAGCTAGAAATTGCACAAAACAAAACTTTCCAAAATTATTCAGAAAAGCATAATTTAGCAAACTGGTCAGTGATTGAACTGATCACAAACATGCAGATTAAATGAAATAGAGGGCTTGACGTTTCGATCCTACAGGACTATCCTCCGTCGATATAATAATAATTTCTTGAGCGATCAAAGTGAAAAAACAGCCCCGTCGCCTATCGTCTGCTCGGATTCATAAACAAAGTTTATTTGGTGTAGTGGGAACGGCCCTAGTTATATAAGTTTCATGTAAATATGTGAAAACTGTTTTTCAATCTTACCAATGTTGTGCAGGGGCTTTAATAATGTTCTGACCATCAAGACTCCCAAAGACAGTTGACTGGTCATTGTTAATTTGACAAAGTCCACCCAGAAAACCTGTTCACAATTCAATGTTTTGTCTAGTTGACGTTCATGCTGAGTATATATAGCAACTAGCAAGCCAGAGTTTTATAAGAGTTTTATGTAACCGAGCTGGCGTGGATATTTGAAGTGAAAAAAAAGTCGAGGTTTTTAGTTGACACGAAGTTAGCCCAGGGTCGTCGGGGCTTGGGGTTGATTGATAGATTCAAAACCACAAAATCCGATACCCCTGTCTGGTGTTTATATCAACACTGCAAGGTCAGGGGAGTTTTTTGAAGTTCAGAGAACACAGCGACCCTCTTTCAATCATCACGCGGGGTGATAAATTTCCACTTCCTTTGGAATTTATTTTTTTCTTCTTCTTCCAAATTACAGAAGGGACAAGGTGATGCATTCACTCAAAAGTCCTTGTCCGAAAAGTAGGCGGGAGGGGGATTTTGTATGACCTTGCTATTGTGTGTGCAAGGTTCCTGATGTTGAGGGTTGAACTTGAGGCTGCCTTGTTCTTCCTGTTGAGCAGTGTTTTAGCTGATGAGTACTTCAGTGCGAGTGTGAATACTTGAACACGGCTGTGTGCACTTATCCATGGATATGTGATGTTGTATTGAGTACAAAATACGAGTACCGTGCCAAAGTAATCTACCTGTGATTGAGTACGAGTACCAGTAATTGGTCGTGCATATAATTATAAGCACAAGTATACTTGGCCAAAAATACAAGTACAATAAATTAATCGATTATGAACCTCCGGAATATATTAGCTGACTAATAGCCACTGGTTCTTATATTTCCTGACTATTGGCCACTGATTTTTATATTGCCTGACTTCTGACCACCGGTTCTTATATTGGCTGACTACTGGCCACCGGTTCTTATATTGGGTGACTTCTGGCCACCGGTTCTTATATTGGGTGACTTCTGGCCACCGGTTCTTATATTGGGTGACTTCTGGCCACCGGTTCTTATATTGGGTGACTTCTGGCCACGGGTTCTTATATTGGCTGACTTCTGGCCACGGGTTCTTATATTGGCTGACTTCTGGCCACCGGTTCTTATATTGGCTGACTTCTGGCCACCGGTTCTTATAATGGGTGACTTCTGGCCACCGGTTCTTATATTGGCTGACTTCTGGCCACCGGTTCTTATATTGGGTGACTTCTGGCCACTGGTTCTTATATTGGGTGACTTCCGGCCACCGGTTCTTATATTGCCTGACTTCTGGCCACCGGTTCTTATATTGGCTGACTTCTGGCCACCGGTTCTTATATTGGGTGACTTCTGGCCACCGGTTCTTATATGGGCTGACTACTAGCCACCGGCTCTTCTAGGCCTATGGGCTAACTACTGGCCACCGGTTTTTATATTGGCCGACTTGGGGCCACTAGTTCTTATATTGGCTGACTTCTAGCAACTGTTAGCCATGGCACTGGTTCTTATATTGGCTGACTACTGGCCACTGGTCCTGATATTTACTGCCTTCAGCTTTGTTGGGTGGCTCCCACTTTCTAGTTTACAGGCAGTTTGATGACCGGACGATAGGTTGACATGCCGAAGAAAAAAAACCACCCCAGCTTGTTACAACTACGTAGGTCATTCGGTCTGATTCAGAACTGCTTTGTGAAGCTAAAAAAAAAATCCACACAACAGCACTGGCCTTTTAAAAAGTTTGTAACTAATTTCAGAATGCATTAGGCGGGGTGTTGCCTGAGCTAGTTATTGTCAAGATCAAACCAGATACGCGGCGTTAACACAGTTAGCCAGCCACACAAAAGTATCCCCCGTTCGCTTTTTTTTTTAAAGAGAGAGAGAGAGAAAGTGAAAAATACATGGGAGGTTTGACTTGTTCAACTGTTGTACGGTGTATAGTGCTGTGGCTGTACCCTGGGGTATGCAACGAGTCGAGTGAATTACTTTGTTTGGTTTCAACTCTTTTTTTTTGAGGGGGGGGCGGAGGTTCGTGTGTTCCGGTTGAAACAGCAATGAGGGCCTATACGATAATCCGTCAATTTCGCACTGCCGGTGTTTTTTTTTAAATATTTTCATGGCCCACAAAGAGCGGCAGAATGAGCCAGTTTTATGCCCCCTCCAATGCAGCATGTCACACGTCAGGTAATGCACTCTCCTCTGTTTCACAGACATCACCGACTCGAGTCACACACAATCCCGAGTCCCGAGTCACGAAGTTCGAGTCTCGCCGTTCGAGTCCAAAGTGTCCTCTCAACTCTTTTAAGGGCTTTTCACACCACGACAAATCTCCGTGCTGGACACGGGCCCGACCCTGGTCCACTCGAAATCAATTTCCCGATTCAAGATGGCAGTTTTCTCCAATCATTCACTTGTAATATGCATACTCGCATAGTAGGCCTATACCTTATCAAAATAGTCGAGTAAACCGTTAGGAGAGAATCATTTTGTTTGTAAAAGCCGACAGCAGGCTACTGCTGTCTGTACACGCATTAATCTCCAGTTGCCATGACTTTGATGACCATATATTGGAACTCTTCTTTTCCAGAGGTGGGAGTAAGGATTTTCTGAAGAAATATTTGATTTGTTGACCCCACACCACTATATACTGACTCAACTTAGTTTTTGGGAATGAAACTGACTCTCATTGCCCATTCTCCAACTCAGCAACTGGGATACTAGATAGGTGTGTACATTAGGAAAATTGATACACAGAATGCCTATAGTGGCTTCACGATTCAATCCAAACACGACTACCGGCCATGCAGCGCTGCACCGGTGCCAGCGTTACACACACATGGGATCCCGTTTTGGGGGACGAAACTTCTCGCTAGTTATTATTGAGTGTATACACGTTCGTTACCCACGGGGCCAGTTCTGCACCAAAGCTCAGAGTGACTTGCGTTGTGGGGCCACACACACACACAGACACTGTGACACACACCCATACAGGAAGATAGAGACACAGACAGAGAGAGAGACGGAGACAGAGAGGGGGAGAGAGGATCGGAGAGCGTTGGAGAGAGAGAGAGAGGGGGGTGAAACAGAGAGCTAGTACTATATAGTAGGAAACAGAAAGAGATGAAGAGAGTGGGGAGATAGTGGAGAAAAACGGGAGGGAGAAAGGGAGGGGGGAAAGGGGAGGGAGAGAGAGGGAGAGGGGGAGGAGAGAGAGGGGAGAGAAAGGGGGAGAGAGGCGGAGAGAGAAAGAGCTGGAGAGAGAGAGAGGAGGGAGAGAGAGAGAGAGAGAAGGGAGGGGGTAAAAATAGAGAGAGAGAGAGAGAGAGAGAGAGAGAGAGAGAGAGAGAGAGAGAGAGAGAGAGAGAGAGAGAGGAGAGAGAGAGAGAGAGGAGAGAGAGAGAGAGAGAGAGATGAGAGAGAGAGAGTGAGAGAGAGAGAGAGAGAGAGAGGGAGAGAGTGAATGCACATGTTATGTTTTTTAGTCAAATGAATTGTTAGGTGAGCGTTGAGCATTCCCCCAAAAGCCACAGTTTGACAAATGCATATGGGCATTTTGCACGCAATTTTGTCAAACTGTTGTTTGAGCATCCATGGCTTGTCAAACTGTTGATTTTTTCAAGCTGTGGCTTTACTCAAACTGTTGATTGAGCATTTGCGTCAATGTTCGTTCAAGATCATTAAAATTTCTTATCATATTTAACACTCTGTAATTCTTTTTCTGAGCAATAAATCGTTGCAATTTCTGTTCCAACTGTTTTGTTGCATTTTTACCATTAATGTCAAGCAAAAAAATAACCTCCTTCCTTCAATTTTCTTTTTTGCAAAAAATTTAAGACTTTGTCAAACTGTGGTTGAGCATTCAGTTCAATTTTTTTGGAGAGCAATATTCTTAAGCTCGTGCCTACAATCATGTCTCTTTTTGGGAAACTTTTGAGCATGATTATAATTATTCATGCACTTATCTGATAAACTACCATTTCCTTATTTTATTTCTCAATTTAAAATGCACTTTTTTTGCATATTATAGCTATATGATTTATAGGCCAACAGCTGACAATCAGGAGGCCTGA